>JAVIAB010000160.1:7678672-8053265 GCA_032433765.1 Megaustenia siamemsis
ATATATACAATATACAATATATACAATATACAATATATACAATATATACAATATATACAATATATACAATATACAATATATACAATATACAATATATACAATATACAATATATACAATATATACAATATACAATATATACAATATACAATATATACAATATACAATATATACAATATATACAATATACAATATATACAATATACAATATACAATATATACAATATACAATATATACAATATACAATATATACAATATACAATATATACAATATACAATATATACAATATACAATATATACAATATACAATATATACAATATATACAATATACAATATATACAATATACAATATATACAATATACAATATACAATATATACAATATACATATACAATATACAATATACAATATATACAATATATACAATATACAATATATACAATATATACAATATACAATATATACAATATATACAATATACAATATATACAATATATACAATATATACAATATATACAATATACAATATATACAATATACAATATACAATATACAATATATAATATACAATATACAATATATACAATATACAATATACAATATATAATATACAATATATACAATATACAATATACAATATACAATATATACAATATACAATATACAATATATACAATATACAATATACATATATATACAAATATACAATATACAATATACAATATATACAATATACAATATACAATATATAATATACAATATATACAATATACAATATACAATATACAATATATACAATATACAATATACAATATACAATATATATATACAATATATACAATATACAATATACAATATATACAATATACAATATACAATATACAATATATACAATATACAATATACAATATACATATATACAATATACAATATATACAATATACAATATACAATATACAATATACAATATACAATATATACAATATACAATATACAATATATACAATATACAATATATACAATATACAATATATACAATATACAATATATACAATATACAATATATACAATATACAATATATACAATATACAATATATACAATATACAATATATACAATATACAATATACAATATACAATATACAATATATACAATATACAATATATACAATATACAATATACAATATATACAATATACAATATATACAATATACAATATACAATATATACATATATACAATATACAATATATACAATATACAATATACAATATATACAATATACAATATATACAATATACAATATATACAATATACAATATACAATATACAATATACAATATACAATATACAATATATACAATATACATATAATATACAAATATACAATATACAATATACAATATACAATATATACAATATACAATATACAATATACAATATATACAATATACAATATACAATATATAATATACAATATATACAATATACAATATACAATATACAATATATACAATATACAATATACAATATATAATATACAATATATACAATATACAATATACAATATACAATATATACAATATACAATATACAATATACAATATATACAATATACAATATACATATATACAATATACAATATACAATATACAATATACAATATATACAATATACAATATACAATATACATATACAATATACAATATACATATATACAATATACAATATATACAATATACAATATACAATATACATATACAATATACAATATACAATATATACAATATACAATATATACAATATACAATATATACAATATACAATATATACAATATACAATATATACAATATACAATATATACAATATACAATATATACAATATACAATATATACAATATACAATATATACAATATACAATATATACAATATACAATATACAATATATATATACAATATACAATATATACAATATACAATATACAATATATACAATATGTAATATATACAATATACAATATATACAATATACAATATATACAATATACAATATACAATATACAATATATACAATATACAATATATACAATATACAATATATACAATATACAATATATGCAATATACAATATATACAATATACAATATATACAATATACAATATACAATATACAATATACAATATATACAATATACAATATATACAATATACAATATACAATATATACAATATATACAATATACAATATATACAATATACAATATATACAATATACAATATACAATATACAATATATACAATATACAATATATACAATATACAATATATACAATATACAATATATACAATATACAATATATACAATATACAATATATACAATATACAATATACAATATATACAATATACAATAGACGACACTTTGGACAAGCTATCATTGTGCGAAACAACATGGTGGCAGCTGAGGTTGATATGTCTGCGTGGGACAGTGTAGACTTGCAGGTACATGCGGTTAGGATGCAGACCCCAGTTCTTTTTGTGGTTGTAAATGTGTATATCTGTAATGGGAAGGTGGGCACACAATAATGGCAACATCTCTCCATGTGAGAGGAGAACGTCATTTTCTGCGGAGAATCAAATGCTAGATTAATACAATTTAAAGGTGTAATCAACACACAGAGAGAAGACCTAGAGAACGCACTGGTGTCCGTCGATTTAGTGTGCTTGAATAATGGAAGGGCAACCAGAATGGCTACTCGAACAGAGGACTCTGATAGTATCATAGACCTGACACTTGTGTCTTCCAACTTAACACCGGTTTGCAGGTGGAGCATACTGGGATTCCACGGAAGTGATCACTATCAATGTGTCCTTCTAATTGGGAAAGGCAGAAATAGAAGTCCGAAAAGCACGTTCAACACATTCTACTATGCGAACACAGACCAGGACTTCATTAGCACATTAATACATAGGAAATAGGGCTCCCCTCGCAGGAGGCAGGAGAGATGGACCTAGCCACTCTGGTGGAATGTACAAATCGAGGAAACTTGCCGGAATATAAGACAAACGGCCAAGACATGACAAAAACACAAGAAAAAATGGAAGAACACAACCTGAGCTCGTGAAGCGTCTCAAAGAAGAAGTCGACCAAAAAATGATGCACTTTAAACTATGTGCTAAGCAGGCCAGAGATATCAAGTGGGATGATTTATGTAAAACAGTGTGTTCAGAAAAATCGCGGGCCACATTCTGGCGCCTTCATCAATGTTTGAATGGCACAACACGACACAGAGGCATAAAAGACTTCCAAAACGCAGGCCAGATAATGCACAAATCTGATGTGAGCAACGGGAAGAACCTATCTGCCTGCTACATTGAGCAGACTGACCAAAGAAATGAGTCTGTAAGAATGAGGATACAGGGGTCGCTCTCAGAATTGAGTGAGGATGTAATGTTGGGAGAAGATCTCACAATCACAACCGATACCATTCGCGCAGCACTTAAAAGGTTACACAACACTGCTCCTGGTTCTGGTGTTCGGTACAACGACTAGGCTATTTGGCTGACGACGACTAGGTTATTTAGCTGACGACGACATGACAAAACTGGCCAACGAGTTTAATGCAAGCATCCAGAGTGGTCAGATTAAGGAGGAGTGCTACACATCAAATTACTACCTAAGGACTAGTCCTCGCACCAATCAAATATGCCCTGGCAATTCTTACTGTCAGTACGACTCAAATTGACACGTTGAAGAAAATACAGAATGTTCTATGCGCATTATCTGGGGGTGTAAGAGGGACACTCCCTGTGTGGCAATGAGGTATCTTCTTGACTTTCCAACCATGGATGACAGGATAAAGATTTTGGGGCACGAGCATACCTGAAGATAAGTGCAGATAAAAAATCATTCATTGCACCACGTGCTCAACACAGGGAAAGGTGTCATTCTAAAAGGAGGCAAATCATGGGTTGGCTGAGCAGAAGATAATATCAAACAGGTATGTGGGCTTACCAATATCAACGCTGGCGAGGAATAGATACCAGTGCCTACGTCATTCATGGAGACATTCTCGTGTATTGTCACACTCGACAGGAAATGTGTGGAACAGAACTCAATCGTGGCCAATGAGGAGGACAACGGTCTCTTGTGGGATAACACCGATGAGAAAGATGCAGTCATCTACATAGAAAGATCTATAATACCACATCAAAGGGGTACATGGGCATTTACAGAACGCTCGTCAGGCAGAATAGTCAAGGAAGACAGTGGTGCATACATCATGAAAACCAGTAGCATGACGATGGAGGTGATGACAGTGATAAGGGCATTCATCTGGTTAGGGTCACAAGACTACGCCTGCATACTGAGTGATTCGATGAGTATGAATAACAAAAGTGCAGGCGGGCTCGGTACGCATGCAATGGATAGAGTCATTGCAGAAGTAAAAAATAAGTAAGGTCACCTTTGTCTACGTCCCGTGACATTCGGGAGTACGGGGAAATGAAATAACGGACAGGTTGGCTAACTGCGCTATCGTTGAAGACCGTCAACCAAAGGATCGGGGGGACATCATTAATACAATTCTAGATGTAGGAAGCGCACAGGACTTCAACAACCATGAACCACGTCACTCCTTCGGATGAAAGAGATGAGAGTTAAGATGGGCACAACCAAAAACGAGAAACTTAGTCGGCGTGTAAGAAGACTTATCAACCAACATAGAACTGGAGTCGTCAGTCGCTGGACACTGAGGGACTTGCTGAGGAGGGGATCTGATCAAATATGGACATGTTCGGAGTGTAATGATGATGACCCGCAAATAACTCAACAACTCAATGATAACTCAGATAACAGACACTTATGTATTTAAGATTCTGCTCGTGATGGTCCCAATGTTTACTTTCAGTTTACCTATCATTGTTAATTAACAAGCACATTATTTTTTAATAAAATTACTTACAGCATCGAAATTGTTCTGAACCTAAAATTATATAAATGATATGTTATTAAATCTCAAATGAACAAAGAGAATGTGGCTCGTATATGTTCTGTTGATATGTTTACGATAGCTAATATAAACTGTTTCTATTACTACTAATTAAATGCTACTGTTAATGCAATCCTAGTAATACTACTACTACTGCCTTTGCTATTACAGCTGCTAATGCTACTACAAATGTTAATGCCAATCCGAGTAATATAATGCTACAAATATTTTGCTAATACTACTAGTATTACAAATAAATATACAGCTTCCACTATTTCTACTGGTATTGCTATCACTACAGTAGTGGTTCTAGTGTTGTATTATTACCAGTGGCGCTACAATTTCTGCTACTGCAACATCTACTAGTACGACGACTGAAAATGGTACTTTTACCAACATTAATGATTCTGTCCTATTATTTAAAAAGTGACAGTTATTGCAATTACTACTACTGCCTCATCTACTTCTCCTTTAATACTACTACAAAAACAGATACTACTACTACTACTACTGCCTCATCTACATATCCTTTAATACTACTACAAATACAGATACTACTACTACTGCCTCTGCTACTTCTCCTTTAATACTACTACAAATATAGCTACTACTACTACTACTGCCTCATCTACTTCTCCTTTAATACTACTAAAAATACAGCTACTACTACTACTGCCTCTGCTACTTCTCCTTTAATACTACTACAAATACAGCTACTACTACTACTGTGTATGCTACTTCTCCTTTAATACTACTACAAATATAGCTACTACTACTACTACTGTCTATGCTACTTCTCCTTTAATACTACTACAAATACAGCTACTACTACTACTACTGCCTCTGCTACTTCTCCTTTGATACTACTACAAATACAGCTACTACTACTACTACTGCCTCATCTACTTCTCCTTTAATACTACTACAAATACAGCTACTACTACTACTACTGCCTGTGCTACTTCTCCTTTAATACTACTACAAATACAGCTACTACTACTACTACTGCCTCTGCTACTTCTCCTTTAATACTACTACAAATATAGCTACTACTACTACTACTACTGTCTATGCTACTTCTCCTTTAATACTACTACAAATATAGCTACTACTACTACTGTGTATGCTACTTCTACTTTAATACTACTACAAATACAGGAAGTAGAAAAATAAAGAAAGAAGATGAAAGCTACATGAGGGGACTATGGATGAGTAAATAGAAAGAATAGGAGAATATATATATATATATTCTAAATATAAAATACATGTATATAAAATATAGTGACACTTAGCTGGATGACTTGTCTGTCGGTCGGAAACGAAAAGCAGAATGACCACATAGACCGGAAACCACGTGTCCCGGAAGGAGGGAAACAAGAGATCGAAACAAAAGAGACAAAAAGGAAAGTGGGGAGGGGGGGGGGGATGTTACGCGCCAGACCAGAGACCAAACAAAAGCCATGGAGACGGGAAAGGTATTAGGTATCATAAAACTACAGGAGCCTAACAGAGGGGGCGGGGCGGACAATCACCTAGAGAGAGGAAAAACTGATACGAGGAATAAAATCCTGATGGAGGGAGGAAGGAAATAGGAGTAGGAAATAACGATCGGAGGAGAGGTAAAGGGTCAGGAAAGAATAGATAAGAGAGGGAGTCAGAAAGAAGAGAATAAGAGAGGGATAGTGGGAAAGAAGTGGGGCCCAGCGAGGTAGAAAGGAAGGGAACGGAGAGACTGAGGGGGGATACTAGAAATGCATATATAAAGAGGAGTAGGAAGTATACATAAGAGGAAGATAGGGGAGGCACGCAGGCAGTGGTGCCTAAAGATGTAAGGAGGTGGGGAATAGAAAGAAGAGGAATATAGGGATGGTACGCAGGCAGTGGTGTCACAGGAGGAAGGGAAGTCAAGTCGGTCAACCCCACCTCTCTAACTATCTTCGCCGCCAACTGCAGTACCTTGAACTCCAGCATGGCCTGAAACGTGTTCGTCTCGTCACTTCTAGCCACTCTCGTCTTATTGCCCACCTTAAAACCAGCCAACTACACCTCCTATCCCAACTCCAGCTCCTCACTTCTAACTTTCCTGGCACCCTTCGCTTCATTCGCCATACTATCCACCACCACAATCGTTCTTTGTATGACTTTCTGTCCTCTCAGCACAAACGTAAACTCTCTACCCTCCGTCCTCCTCCCCCCTCACCTCCTCCTCTCCCGACTGCCTCCGACTCTAGCTCCCTAGTCGTCTGTATTCCCCCTGACTTGCCCCTTTCTGACCACGAGCGCTCTCTTCTCAGCAAGGGTCTTAAGTTTGTCCCTGTTCGCCCCTCCAGCGACTCATTCTCCCTCTTACGGGACATACAGGAGTATTACAGACGACTACGACTTAAACTCTATCACTTTCTTCATCCGAACTCTTCCTCTCTTCCTCCTCCCACTGACGAATTTGCCCGCTTCTCCTCCCACAAATCTGACTGGACTCCCTCCCCGGGCGACTCACAGGCTTTGGACCTTTTCATTAACAGTACTCTCCGGGAGATTATGGCACTCTGTCCCAGAGACTTAGACACTCCAATCTTAGTAGGGATGAATACAAAGCCCTACAGGACCTTCGCCGACGTGATGATATTGTCATCAAGCCGGCTGACAAGGGTGACTCGGTGGTCGTTTGGAGGAAGGATCTCTATATCCGGGAAGGTGACAAACAATTATCCGATCCTAATTTCTACCGCCCTACTCCCGACGCTACCACTGTCACCAACAACGCCTTGGTGCGTCGCACGATCCTCCGGTTCATTCAATGGAGTACTTCCCTCTAGTTCCTCCGGTATGATCCTTCC
This sequence comes from Megaustenia siamemsis, assembly GCA_032433765.1. Taxonomy (NCBI): domain Eukaryota; kingdom Metazoa; phylum Mollusca; class Gastropoda; order Stylommatophora; family Ariophantidae; genus Megaustenia; species Megaustenia siamemsis. The sequence continues at coordinate 7,686,503 of JAVIAB010000160.1, forward strand.
TGACTACTGCTTGGGCAAACCCTCTTTCTATATGCTGCCCAAGATACACAAACTTGACTCTCCTGGACGACCCATTGTCTCGTCCATCGCTTGCCCCACAGTTCTCATTTCCGACTTCCTTGACTGGTTTCATGTATCATAACTTGGTCGTCTGCAAATAGTATTTCATTTATTTCTTCCTCTCTTCTGCAGTTTCCTGGTATGTGTATTTCGTTCTCTTTTGTGTTATCGGCATTTTAGACTTGGAAAATTGCGACTTTACGCATTTCTTGGCGCGAGTATTCATTTATTTTAATGAAACATCGCCATCATGTTATAGTTTTGTGATGGTTTATTTGAATACGACTTCTTCAGTTATAGATTAATTATGAATAGTTGTAGGGAGGAACCAGTAGTGGGGTGTGATATACATTCCTCGGTATTGGGACAACTTTACCAAACGAATAGATGTAAATATAGTGTGTGTTTCCAATTAAATGTATATAAATTGTGTAAACATCGATTTCTTCAACTCTACTTTGAATAGGAAGTAATAAAAGTAGGAAAGTAAAGGAAGTGCATGTATTGATGTCCCTTTGTATCACGTCTATTTCAATATAGTGGTAGTTAACTAAAAGAATACACCTTCTTATCCGCCCTGAAGAAAACGTTAAGTGGGCGTGTCTGAGTCTTGTTGTGGTTTGCAGTAACGTTATGGGCCTAATATGAAAAGAAAGTAGACAGGCCAATTTTGTATAGCTTTTAATACCCTTAAAAGTGGAAAATTTATTTCAATTTTGATGTGTTTTTAGTTTACTTTCACATTACACAGCACGTTTTATGTGTAACTTTTCTTATAGACATATATGTACTATTGTATATAGAAAGAGCAACTATTCCCGAACAGTGTGATACACGTACATGGTCATCATATAAACACACACCAGATGAAATCAATACATTTCTACAACTGTTATGTGTAAAAGGAAATTGTTTTTAAAAATGGGCGACGTCTATTTGCGCGTTTAGTTACGCCACGGGATCTTTAACGAGCGTGAGAGCACACGGGATCTCTGGCTATTGCCATTATCTTAGAGGGCCAGAGATCCACTACCACAGAGATCAGAGGAAGGTTACGTCACAAAGATGTCAAGGATTAATTTTTGTTATTTCATTTTTATTTTATTTTTCCTACTTTTGAAAAATTGCCACCGCCTGTGGTGAACTTTGAACCCGGACACTTCCTGTCCAGAGACCGACATTGCACCTCTAGACTACCTAAGTTGACCCATCTCTTAATGTGTTATCTTCTATCTATAGCTATCATTCTTCTCCCTTGCTAATATGTACCATTTGAAGGCATCTACTTTCGGAGTTATTGCTGGCCTATGTCACGACACACGAGTCGTAATCTTATTGTCAACACAGCTCACTGTTATTCATTCACATGCTCATAAATAACAAAAAATAACCATATAAAAATAACATATTAATAGTTAATTTCTATTAAAAATTTATAATTATTAAAAAATAACAATAATAATTAGTTTTACACAATATACAAATTAACATCAATAAATTAAGTTTCTCTCAAATGTTGTCACTCTGTCTTTCTTCCTACTGAGATCAGTTCTGTATTATAAATAACTTACTGCAATTAAAGAGTTTTGTTGCTTTTCTAACTAAGAAGAAATAAGAATTTTGATTAATAAAAATACAATTCCAATCCAATCTTATAGTTTGTTATTAATTATAGTCTGTTTCAAAGAAACATATTTATCAAAAATATTCTTCTCTTCTTAATCTTCCTCACCTTATTCTAATCCTCTGTACTAGGATCATGGCATAGGGCACCCACAAGAGGTCTCACCCAAACCTGTCTGTAGCAAGCATGGACAACTCTCGCCAGGACCTACCAGCCTCTGTCATTTCATCACATATGGTTCGTGGCCATACCCCCCCCCCAATGATCTACCAGATGGTTCCCATGTTAATGCTAGGTGCGGATGTCTGGTTCGTTTCATTTGTAGAACTTGGCCTAGGCATTTCCAACGTCTTCTTTAAACTTCTTAATTGATGTTGTTAATGCCTGATCTTCTGACGACTTCTTTGTTCGTGATGTTTTGATCATAACGGATGTTTAGAATCATCTTAAAACAGCGACCTTCAAATCCTCTTAGCCGACTTTCTAACTGATGGTTCATTCTCCACGTTTCTGCTACATATAAGCGTATAGGTGGCACACTTGACTTGTCAATTCTAAGCTTGGTGTTGAGAAGGAGACTGGTTGAACGCCAAATGTTTCTGCTACATATAAGCGTATAGGTGGCACACTTGACTTGTCAATTCTAAGCTTGGTGTTGAGAAGGAGACTGTTTGAACGCCAAATGTTTCTGAGTCTACCGAATGCCTCTTCTGACATGTCTATTTTTATAGATACCTCTTTCTCGATGTCGTTATTTGATGAAATATAGCTTCCCATGTATTAAAAGTGATCCATATCTTCTAGTTCAATAATCTGCATGTAAAGTCTAAGAAGTGTTACAAAGGATGAATTCCATTCCAGTGACTGCTCTACAATGGTCCGCCAGAGAAAGATTTGATCGGTACCTGATCTCCCACATCTAAAGTCTGCCTGCTCTTCTGTGAGCTTTCGTTACGCACTGTTCTGTATACGTTGGAGAAGCACTCGGTAAAATATATTCCCAGGAACTGACAGCAGGTTTATACCTCATCAGTTTTCAGAGCGACTAAGGTCCCCTGTATTCGGTGTTTTTGGACAATACTGCCCCTATCTATGCTTTTAGTGGTTTTTTTTCATCTTTTCATATTTCATTGAATAAATTTTCTGAAACTTTTGCACTCAGTTTTTCCTTTAACATTTCTGGAGAGATTATTGGTTATTGGTTATTGGTTATGGAAGGCCTCGGTACCACAGCAAACGAATTAAAATCCATAAATGGTCAACCGCCCATGCCAGTGGAATCATCCGAATTACTAACTCATCTCCCAAATAAAGAAAGGTAACTGTAGTCCCCATCGTAGCAGTCTCAGCACACGCCAAAAGACATAAGGCGAAACCGCGCAGAAAGTGAACACAGCCAACTGTTCCCTGTCATACGATATCATCATTCATCGTAAACAAGCGGGATATCGAAGCAGGATCAAAACGGATGAGACACACAGCTCACGGTGTGCACAGATCACTTAACTCAGTAGCTCCTGCAACAAGCCGGACTTGGAATATGAGGAAACTGCAACAAGGAACACTATTCAGACATAGCCTTCAATGGTTCCTGCCGCCTATCCACCATATACCATGGGAGTTCACGTCCTCCCGAAAATGATGATCGTCATAGCACTTGATGATGTTAGGCCATCATTGATGACTAGAATTCCGAACATATAGACACACAGTGGTGGTAAGTTATCATTTCCAATCCAACAGAAGCCACATGACCTGTAGTTAGTAAAACCACAGAGAGAATATGATTTTGATTCACTGATTCACTCTTAGATTTGAATGTGTAGTTTACACAAGAGGAGAAGTTTTCAACTACAGTGATCCCATTTAATGCAATTCTGGGATAGCAAGGCAAGTCTCCTTTATAGCAGCAGAAATTGATGTTCTCCGCTCCCTTCTTGTAGCTGCCGCCACACGATTCTGATGTCTCATTAACTTGGACATCATTCAAGAACAATGTCACATTAACATTCCATAGATCTGGCACTGCTGATGAAGTGCTTGGTGCAACAGTTGTATCAATCATACAGAAGGCTCCTGGTTTATGGTCATTAATATCTCAGACGGCACATGATGTTGAAATATTCATTATTTCTTTCTGGGGTGTAAATATGTGGCACACACATGGAGAGTTTTTTTGTGGTCACAGTAATCCCATTAAAGGCAATTCTAGGATAGCGTGGCATAGCTGTTTCAGAACAGCACAATCCTATGATGTTTTCAGTGTTCGCTATATAGCTGCTGCTGCTACACAATCCTGACCAATTATAGGTGTGGACATTATTCACTTGCAATGACAAAACTGCTTTGTTTACATCATAAACCTCTGGAAGCGAATCATTTATGGGACTAATAGTACAATTTATTCTTCCATCGGGGATATCTTCATTGAGTCCCCCAAAAAAGGTCTTTGGTTAAAAAGCACATATGCTTTTGAGTTAAACACAAAATGAGCCCACTTCATAGATTCAAAATGATCCTTGCCAATGCCATCCGTTTGCACAAGTTAGGTCCTTAGTTACCTAAGTGACAAACGTCTGAAACGAAGCCATTGAATTAACGACTTTATCTACAGCGAAGGTTAACGAACTGTGAACAAACATTTATGTTCAAACCCTTGAAAACATTTTTAAAAATCTGCCAACTCGCTGCAATAACATACATCGTGTTGTTCAATGTAAACATTGCTTAGTCCATAGCTCGAATATAAATAAGCTGCCATTTTGGTGCGTCCCATGACGTCATCGTCCTGGAGAGATTATATCTTCACCAGGTGCTTTGTTACGTTTTATTTGTTTGGCAGTTTGATTTTCATGGCATGGAATCTTCCCTTTCTTCATTTCAAACTGGGCAGTTGGTGCGGAAAAAGAAACTTCACTTTCTGGTTTTGGTCTGTTAGAATTATTCTGCTCTTCTGCGGTGTGCAATGGGGATGACCCCTTGAATAAACTAAACAATTCTGTTCTAAAAGATAGACAGACAGGCAGACTGCCGATAAAAAGAGATGGAAGGATGGATGGATCGATGGATGGGTGGGTGGGTGGGTGAATGGATGGATGAGTGGGTGGGTAAATGAATGGATGGATGGATGGGTGGGTGGGTGGATGGGGGGTTGAATGGATGGATGGGTGGATGGAAGGATGGATGGATGGATGGGTGGATGGAAGGATGGATGGGTGGGTGGGTGGATGGAAGGATGGATAAATGGATGGGTGGGTGGATGGATAAATGGATGGATGGGTGGATGGATGGATGGATGGATGAGTGGGTGGGTGAATGGATGGATGGATGGATGGGTGGGTGGGTGGATGGATGGATGGATGGATGGATGGGTAGGTGGGTGGATGGATGGGTGGATGGATGGATGGATGGATGGGTGGATGAAAGGATGGATGGATGGATGGATGGATGGATGGGTGGGTGGGTGGGTGGATGGAAGGATGGATGGATGGATGGATGGGTGGATGGAAAGATGGATGGATGGATGGGTGGGTGGGTGGGTGGATGGGTTGGTGGGTGAATGGATGGATGGATGGGTGGATGGAAGGATGGATGGATGGGTGGGTGGGTGAATGGATGGATGGATGGATAAATGGATGGATGTGTGGGTGGAAGGATTGATGGATGGGTGGGTGGATGGATGGATAAATGGATGGGTGGGTGGATGGATGGAAGGATGGATAAATGGATGGGTGGATGGATGGATGGATGGGTGGATGGATGGGTGGATGGATGGATACATGGATGTGTAGGTGGATGAATCGATGGATGTATGGATGGATGGATGGATAAATGGATGGGTGGGTGGGTGAATAGATGGATGGATGGATGGATAGGTGTGTGGATGGATGGATGGATAAATGGATGGGTGGGTGAATGGATGGATGGATGGATAAATGGATGGGTGGGTGGGTGAATGGATGGATGGATGGATGGATGGATAAATGGATGGATGGGTGGGTGGATGGATGGATGGTTGAGTGGGTGGGTGAATGGATGGATGGATGGATGGATGGATGGATGGGTGGGAGAATCGATTGATGGATGGATGGGTGGGTGGGTGAATGGATGGATGGATGGATGGGTGGATGGATGGATGGATGGAGGGGTGGGTGGATGGATTTGGATGGATGGATGGGTGGATGAAAGGATGGATGGGTGTTTGGATGGAAGGATGGATGGATGGGTGGATGGAAGGATGGATGGATGGATGGGTGGGTGGGTGGGTGGGTGGGTGGGTGGGTGAATGGATGGATGGATGGATGGGTGGATGGAAGGATGGATGGATGGATGGGTGGTTTGAATGGATAGATGGATCAATGGATGGATGGGTGGGTGGATGGATTGATGGGTGGATGGATGGGTGGGTGGATGGATGGATAAATGGATGAATGGGTGGATGGATGGGTGGATGGATGGATGGGTGGATAAATGGATGGGTTGGTGGATGGATGGATGGATGGATGGGTGGATGGATGGATACATGGATGGGTAGGTGGGTGAATGGATGGATGTATGGATGGATGGATGGATAAATGGATGGGTGGGTGGGTTGATAGATGGATGGATGGATGGATGGATGGATGGGTGGGTGGGTGGATGGATGGATGGATAAATGGATGGGTGGGTGAATGGATGGATGGATGGATGGATAAATGGATGGGTGGGTGGGTGGATTGATGGATAAATGGATGGATGGGTGGGTGAATGGATGTATGGATGGATGTATGATGGATGGGGGTTGTGTGTGTTTTGGATTGGTGGATGGATAGACGTAGTGTTGTGTACGAAGGACAACTTGTTTCACTTTAATGTCTACCATTTCTCGTAACTCATTTTCACTCTTAGCAATGCATCATCAGCATACCTTAGATTGTAATAGTGTAATGTAGTAATGTAATGAGGTAGTGTAATGTAATAGGGTAATGGGCAGTGTAACGGGAATTGAGATACTTATGGTTTGTGTTAAGGAAGAGTAAAACTCACAAGACAGGTTACGATTTCAGCGTTTCGCAGGAAGTTTAGAATGAGTTGAGTCGGGGAGAGCAGTCAAGCTTGAGAGAGAGAACAAAGGTGAGTGACGTTAACAGTGTAGTTTAAGTGAGGGGTGCGTGATAGGTGAGTAGATTTAAAATAACAATCAGGAAAGAGTAAACCTTTTGGTTGAGAAATGAAGTATGTAAGGGTCCGTCCAAGTAGAAAAGTACGGAAGTCACGTGTAGGCTAAGAGAAGTAGAGGGACTGGTCCACGCCAGTAGGGCGTATATTCTTTAGTTAGGAGCTGGGCGAAACGCTTAAATTAGTAGAGGTGTGTAGCGAAGGCGCATATAGATAAGTCATTAGAAGAAGTCACATTCTTTAGTTAGTAACGGAGCGAAAGCTCATGTTAGGAGAAGTGTGTAGGAACAACTAGACTGTGGATTATTCGTTTTGGAAGAGCTTTTTCACAGGAGTCTAGTTTAGTAAACATGCTGTTCTTTAATCATACTGGAGTGACAGTGAGTAGATTACTAAGTATATGTAATGATATGTTCCCTGATAGAAGTTTGTGATGTGGACATTACGGTGGTTTCTAAGTTCTGTAACGACATGTTTCAGAGAATGAGGACAGAAGTAATTGATGCAATGTTTCACGAGAGAATCATGAAATTAGTTAGGAATAGTTATGAGGTAATCAGAACCTCCATAGCACTGCTTTGACACTGGTGCGGTCACCCACGCTGCACAGACGAGTGTAATGAGATGTTATATCCAGTAGATTTGTGTAAATAAACGTCTTTGAAGACATTGTTTACTATGAGACTTGTGTACTAACTGAGTTGGCTGTAGATGTGATTATTAGCTGTATCCAGTAGGCTTGTCTTGCCCAGACACCAGCACCAAACACAACACAATGTGAAGTACCCATGATTTACGAGGGTAATGGAAGCTCGGCTTCCACATCATTAGAACATATTAGAGTTATCGTTCTTAGGTAGCTCAATGTTAGTTCACCGGTAACGCAAGTCAAGGCAGACCAACATGACAGTCAGTTAATCAAGTAGATCATCAGATAATAACCAAGGTGAACAAGTGATCAGTCTAGTTCATAATCAGATCACAAACAGTCGAGTAGCCGTTTCAAGTAGATCATTATCAGATAATAACCAAGGTGAACAAGTGATCAGTCTAGTTCATAATCAGATCACAAACAGTCGAGTAGCCGTTTCAATTAGATCATTATCAGATAATAACCAAGGTGAACAAGTGATCAGTCTAGTTTATAATCAGATCACAAACAGTCGAGTAGCCGTTTCAAGTTGAGCATAGAGAGCTTCATCAATCATCATCCAAATTATCAACAGACACAAACAAGTTGAAGGACGCCAATGGGATATCTAACCCGTTACAAGATTATTTATATTACGACCTTCGATTATTATTCCAGACATGCCCCTTATGAATATTAAAATAATCTCACTATACACATTAAACAAATCTGGCGATAGCACACAACCTTGCCTACCACACTGTTTTATTTGTTGAAACATTACCAAATGATTACCAGTTCTTATGGCCGCTGTTTGTTGCCCTTACATGCTCTTTATTATTCTTAGATATTTGCAATCTACGTTTATGCCTTCCAAAATTGTTATTATTTCTTGATGTTTTACTTTGTAAAAATGCTTTGGTATATTTTATGAAACATAGGTATAGATCTGTTTTCATCTCTATGGCTCCTTCTACTAAAGTTCTTATGATGTATGGCTCGTTCCCGTACCTCCAAAGAAGCCACACTTCACCAATTTCTGGACTGATTTTGTTTAGCACTCTATATATATATTTATATACACACACAGTTGTATGTGTTCTCACATGGTTCTATATATGTAGGCACGCGTAGACATTGCTGGTGGCATTATAGTTGAGGTAACCATTAATATATCCCATTACATATTTTTTAGAACCCTTCCACCTGCGGTTAGGCCGTCCCATTAAGCTGACCAATCATATTTGAGCGCGAGCCAGCGAGCGAGTTGCGTTCATATTCCACATGGTCACAGTATCACAGTATCACAGTATCACAGTATCACAGTATCACAGTATCACAGTATCACAGTATCACAGTATCACAGTATCACGTAGGGAAGACATTTTTTTATTTTTACTTCTAGTTTGAGATTTTTTTGTATTAGGTATGTCATTATTAGTTCGTTATGTAGTTGTAATTTCACATATTTACATATCTGTGTATGTGTTGTTTATTGGGGTAAAAATGGCTGGGGGAGGGGGGGGGGCAATGAGACAGGAAAATCTTCAGTTGAGCGAACTTGCTGAACTTCGACGTCAAACCTGGCCAATGACGTAGACATACAACGAATGTGGGGACAATACGATGTCATAGGGAATACTGTTGTCTTCGTCATACCAATAGGGGAAAAACATAATATTGGCAAATATTTCTCGTAGACAGAGAGAGAAAGAGAGAGAGAGAGAGAGAGAGAGAGAGAGAGAGAGAGAGAGAGAGAGAGAGAGATAGATAGAGAGAGAGAGAGAGCGAGTGACGGTTCCGCGAAAAGAATTACCCCAGAACTCTAGAAGTTGAAAATGCGTTAGCAGCAGCGTGGCGTAAAAGAAGGTGGTAAACAATCACTTAAACAGACAGCTGCCTTCATAAGAAAGTCCGGAATCCTACTCTGAATGAGCCATGATCGCAGAAAAAGAAAAGAAGGTGGTAAAATGAGACGGGGGACCTTAAGGATAATTGCAGCGGACGCACAATCCTTAGGAGCAGATACATTTAAATAAAGCCATAAATACATTGTTTGAAAGTGCTCATCCTACCCTCCCTTACCCCTTTTACTGATGACAATAAAGTTAGCAAACTTCATTATTTGCATGATAGATGGTTATGGTAGCCATAACCTTCTATATGACGTGACTTACTGATTTGACTTTTCCTACTGCCGCTTGAATCTGTGAAGACATGAAGATTTAGTTGAGAATAAACGTATCTAAACATTATCGCATTCTTGAGCATATTCTTCTCTGTCTCCTGAATTACTTCCACGTCAACCCAATGTGGGTCAATGGTGCTACACATTTCTAGAACCTTCTGTTCTGACATTGACTACATTTAATGCTGTTATAGAATGTCCTTGATGTTGTTACTTCATGTTTTAATGTGGGTCAATGGTGCTACACATTTCTAGAACCTTCTGTTCTGACATTGACTACATTTAATGCTGTTATAGAATGTCCTTGATGTTGTTACTTCATGTTTTAATGTGGGTCTGCTTGAATCTCTGCTTCCTTCTCATCCTCTTGTCTGTACCCAGTATCAACGATGTAACAACAAAACACCTTCTCCACGTGGCCAGGATATCCTTTTGTCTCTGTATAAACTTCAAGACTTGTTCTAGGTCGATTCTTGTGAGGTCTCATCCCCCTAAATCTGTCACTTCTAATCACTTCAGCTGATGTACTCAAACATCTATTTATGTTAACCAACACTTCAGCTGATGTACTCAAACATCTATTTATGTTAACCAACACTTCAGCTGATGTACTCAAACATCTATTTATGTTAACCAACACTTCAGCTGATGTACTCAAACATCTATTTATGTTAACCAACTCTTTTACAAACAATGTAACGTCCGGGTCATGCCCGAATCTATCAAAACAACACACCACGTGTGTGTCCATTTCTTTAATTCTAAGTCATCCACATATAGATAACACTCCAAGAAAGAAAATGAACTCATCAGAGAAGCCATTTCTGACAAATGAAAAGTGTTTCATGGAAGTAAAACAGTAGTAATGCGATATGCAGAAAGTGACCAGGTGATTAAACAATAAAAATATTATTACTGGTACCGGGTGGAAGTAGCATCTTTGGTCATGTCATGAGATGGTGAAGAGCTCGAACAAAGTCATCTACGTCAACAAGCATTTACTGTCTGACATCTTGTGATCACTTACTTCAACAATCATTTACTGCCTGACATCTTGTGATGACTTACTTCAACAATCATTTACTGTCTAACATCTTGTGATGACTTACGTCGACAATCATTTACTGTCTAACATCTTGTGATGACTTATGTCAACAAGCATTTACTGTCTAACAACTTGAGATGACTTACGTCAACAATCATTTACTGTCTAACATCTTGCGATGACTTACGTCAACAAGCATTTACTGTCTAACATCTTGTGATGACTTACGTCAACAATCATTTACTGCCTGACATCTTGTGATGACTTACTTCAACAATCAATTACTGGTAGACATCTTGTGATGACTTACGTTAACAATCATTTACTGTCTGAGATCTTGTGATGACTTACGTTAACAATCATTTACTGTCTAACATCTTGTGATGACTTACATCAACAATTATTTACTGTCTAGCATCTTGTGATGACTTACTTCAACAATCATTTACTGATCTGGTATCTTGTGATGACTTACTTCAACAATAATTTACTGCCTGACATCTTGTGAAGACTTACGTCAACAATCATTTACTGCCTGACATCATGTGATGACTTGCTTCAACAATCATTTACTGCCTGACATCTTGTGATGACTTACGTCAACAATCATTTACTGCCTGACATCTTGTGATGACTTACGTCACAATTATTTACTGCCTGACATCTTGTGAAGAATTACGTCAACAATTATTTACTGCCTGACATCTTGTGAAGACTTACGTCAACAATCATTTACTGCCTGACATCTTGTGAAGACTTACGTCAACAATTATTTACTGCCTGACATCTTGTGATGACTTACTTCAACAATCATTTACTGCCTGACATCTTGTGATGACTTACTTCAACAATCATTTACTGCCTGACATCTTGTGAAGACTTACGTCAACAATCATTTACTGCCTGACATCATGTGATGACTTACTTCAACAATCATTTACTGTCAAACATCTTGTGATGACTTACTTCAACAATCATTTACTGTCTAACATCTTGTGATGACTTACGTCAACAATCATTTACTGTCTAACATCTTGTGATGACTTACGTCAACAATCATTTACTGCCTGACATCTTGTGATGACTTACTTCAACAATCATTTAATGTCTGACATCTTGTGATGACTTACTTCAACAATCATTTACTGTCTAACATCTTGTGATGACTAACATCAACAATCATTTACTGCCTGACATCTTATGATGACTTACTTCAATGATCATTTAGTGCCTGAAATCTTGTGATGACTTTCTTCAACAATCATTTACTGTCTAACATATTGTGATGACTTACGTCAACAAGCATTTACTGTCTAACATCTTGTGATGGCTTACTTCAACAATCATTTACTGTCTAACATCTTGTGATGACTTACGTCAACAATCATTTACTGTCTAACATCTTGTGATGACTTACGTCAATAATCAATAACTGTCAAACATCTTGTGAAGACTTACGTCAGCAATCATTTACTGTCTAACATCTTGTGATGACTTACATCAACAATCATTTAATGTGTGACATCTTGTGCTGACTTGTGTTAACTATCTTTTTCTGTCTGACATCTTGTGATGACTTATGCCAACAATCATTCACTCTCTCACATCTTATGATGACTTTCACCAACAAATATTTACTGTCTGACATCTTGTGATGACTTATGCCAACAATCATTCACTCTCTCACATCTTATGATGACTTTCACCAACAAATATTTACTTTCTGACATCTTGTGATGACTTATGCCAACAATCATTCACTGTCTGATATCATATGACGACTTTTACAAACAAACATTTACTGTCTAACATCTTGTGATGACTAACATCAACAATCATTTACTGTCTGACATCTTGTGATGACTTACTTCAACAATCATTTACTGCCTGACATCTTGTGATGACTTACTTCAACAATCATTTACTGTCCAACATCTTGTGATGACTTACTTCAACAATCATTTACTGCCTGACATCTTGTGATGACTTACTTCAACAATCATTTACTGCCTGACATCTTGTGATGACTTCCTTCAACAATCAGTTACTGCCTGACATCTTGTGATGACTTACTTCAACAATCATTTACTGTCTAACATCTTGTGATGACTAACATCAACAAGCATTTACTGTCTAACATCTTGTGATGGCTTACTTCAACAATCATTTACTGTCTAACATTTTGTGATGACTTACGTCAACAATCATTTACTGTCTAACATCTTGTGATGACTTACGTCAATAATCATTTACTGTCAAACATCTTGTGAAGACTTACGTCAACAATCATTTACTGTCTAACATCTTGTGATGACTTACATCAACAATCATTTACTGTCAAACATCTTGTGATGACTTACGGAAACAATCATTTACTGTCTAACATCTTGTTATGACTTACGTTAACAATCATTTACTGTCTAACATCTTGTGATGACTTACGCCAACAATCATTTACTGTCTAACATCTTGTGATGACTTACTTCAACAATCATTTACTGCCTAGCATCTTTTGATGACACGTCAACAATCATTTACTGTCTGACATCGTGTGATGACTTACTTCAACAATCATTTTCTGTCTAGCGGCTTTCGATGACGCGTCAACAATCATTTACTGTCTGACATCTTGTGATGACTTACGGCAACAATCATTTACTGTCAAACATCTTGTGATGACTTACATCAACAATCATTTACTGTCAAACATCTTGTGATGACTTACATCAACAATCATTTACTGTCAAACATCTTGTGATGACTTACGTCAACAATCATTTACTATCAAACATTTTGTGATGAACTACGTCAACAATCATTTACTGTCTAACATTTTGTGATGACTTACTTCAACAATCATTTACTGCCTGACATCGAGTGAAGATTTACTTCAACAATCATTTACTGCCTGACGTCTTGTGATGGCTTCCACTAGCTATCTTTAACCGCCTGACATCCTGTGATGACTTATGTCAGCAATCATTTACTGCCAGACACCTTGTGATGCCTTACGTCAATAAACATACATATACTTTATGACATCTTGTGATGACTTATGTCAGCAATCATTTACTGTCTGATATCTTGTGATGACTTACTTCAACAATCATTTACTGTCAAGCATCTTGTGATGACTTATGTCAACAATCATTTACTTTCTGACATCTTGTGATGACTTATACCAACAATCATTTAATGTGTGACATCTTGTGCTGACTTGTGTTAACTATCTTTTTCTGTCTGACATCTTGTGATGACTTATGCCAACAATCATTCACTCTCTCACATCTTATGATGACTTTCACCAACAAATATTTACTGTCTGACATCTTGTGATGACTTATGCCAACAATCATTCACTCTCTCACATCTTATGATGACTTTCACCAACAAATATTTACTTTCTGACATCTTGTGATGACTTATGCCAACAATCATTCACTGTCTGATATCATATGACGACTTTTACAAACAAAAATTTACCTTCTAACATCTTGTGCTGACTTACGTCAACAATCATTCACTCTCTGACATCTTATGATGACTTTCACTAACAAATATTTACTGTCTGACATCTTGTGATGATTTATGCCAACAATCATTCACTGTCTCCTACCTAATGATCTATTACCACCTCTCCTCTGTTTCTTTTCTAATGTTTTATCAATTTTTTCTGATGTTCCCACAAAGATGATGTCTTACATATTTCATTGACTTAACCAACCTTACTTAATGTCTTATCAATTACTATCTTTCACTAATGACAGATATTTGCTTCTTCAATGAACCAATCAATAGTAAATTTTAAAACATTTCTCACTGCCTTCTCCTTACACTTTTGTGAAATACGTTCCATTTTCTCCACCTCCCTCTCCTCCTTCCGCTGTTGCCTTTCAGCGTCGAGTAAAAATGTTCTGTCTCAGTGAATGTTCTGAAATGCTGACTTGTAGATTCAATTAGAGGCGCTATATTATTCTTCCATTTGATGTGAAACAAAACAAGTAGGGACATTAACATCGTTACAGACAGTGTAAGCGTGCTTGTAATACTCTTGGCTTGCCAGGGCTACGGTGACGGGACTAGGGTTTGGACCATCTCCAACTAACTTAACTCGTCATCAGAGAGCTCTGAAAGAGGAACAAATCCATGTATGGAATCTGAGTTTCAGGAAATATCAGAAGATGGTAAACCCACATCAGTCAATCTACCATCTTAGGTTCCTAATAATTGTATTTTCTGTGTACAGCCTAAGCTCAGAAGAGAGATGAGTTGTCTCCATTAATGTCTATATAAGATGTGAACTATTTTAAATCAAAATTTAAATTATATAGCTTCAGATGGTAGCACTTACATCTAATGCTGATCTTACAATCTGAAATAGAAGATACGCGATCTTAGCTTAGTTTAGAGAACATTTCACACAACACAATTATCTAAATGTGAACGGACAAGTACAAGTAGCGTGGTCGGTGGAGTAGATTACGGTGGATGTTATTACTGTCTGGTTTATTGATGTCTGTGGAGTAGACAGCGGTGGATGTTATTGCTGTCTGGTTTATTGATGTCTGTGGAGTAGACAGCGGTGGATGTTATTGCTGTCTGGTTTATTGATGTCTGTGGAGTAGACAGCGGTGGATGTTATTACTGTCTTGTTTAATAATGTCTGTAGAGTAGACAATGGTGGATGTTATTACTGTCTGGTTTATTGATGCCTGTGGAGTAAACAGCAGTGGATGTTATTACTGTCTGGTTTATTGATGTCTGTGGAGTAGACAACGGTGGATGTTATTGCTGTCTGGTTTATTGAAGTTTGTGGAGTAGACAACGGTGGATGTTATTGCTGTCTGTTTTATTGATGTCTGTGGAGTAGACAACGGTGGATGTTATTGCTGTCTGGTTTATTGATGTCTGTCTAGTACTCAGCGGTGGATGTTATTACTGTCTGGTTCATTGATGTCTGTGGAGTAGACAACGGTGGATGTTACTACTGTCTGGTTTATTGATGTCTGTGGAGTAGATAAGGGTGGATGTTATTGCTATCTGGTTTATTGATGTCTGTGGAGTAGATAAGGGTGGATGTTATTGCTATCTGGTTTATTAATGTCTGTGGAGTAGATAAGGGTGGATGTTATTGCTGTCTTGTTTATTAATGTATGTGAAGTAGACAACGGTCGATGTTATTACTGTTTGGTTTATTGATGTCTGTGGAGTAGGCAACGGTGGATGCTATTACTGTTTGGTTTATTGATGTATGTGGAGAAGACAACGATTGTTGTTATTACTGTTTGGTTTATTGATGTCTGTGGAGTAGACAACGGTGGATGTTATTACTGTCTGGTTTTTGTATGGCTGTGGAGTAGACAATGGTGGATGCTATTACTGTTTGGTTTATTGATGTCTATGGAGTAGACAACGGTGGATGTTATTACTGTCGGGTTTATTGATGTCTGTGAGGTAGATAAGGGTGGATGTTATTGCTGTCTGGTTTATTGATGTCTGTCGAGTAGATAAGGGTGGATGTTATTGCTGTCAGGTTTATTGATGTCTGTGGAGTAGATAAGGGTGGAAGTTATTGCTGTCTGGTTTATTAATGTCTGTTAAGTAGACAACGGTCGATGTTATTACTGTTTGGTTTATTGATGTCTGTGGGGTAGATAAGGGTGGATGTTATTGCTGTCTGGTTTATTGATGTCTGTGGAGTAGACAGCGGTGGATGTTATTACTATATGGTTTATTGATGTCTGTGGAGTAGATAAGGGTGGATGTTATTACTGTCTGGTTTATTGATGTCTGTGGAGTAGACAGCGGTGGATGTTATTACTGTTTGGTTTATTGATGTCTGTGGAGTAAACAGCGGTGAATGTTATTACTGTCTGGTTTATTGATGTCTGTGGAGTAGACAACGGTGGATGTTATTACTGTCTGGTTTATTGATGTCTGTGGAGTAGACACGGTGGATGTTATTACTGTCTGGTTTATTGATGTCTATGGAGTAGATAAGGGTGGATGTTATTGCTGTCAGTTTTATTGATGTCTGTGGAGTAGATAAGGGTGGATGTTATTGCTGTCTGGTTTATTGATGTCTGTGGAGTAGACAGCGGTGGATGTTATTACTATCTGGTTTATTTATGTCTGTGGAGTAGATAAGGGTGGATGTTATTACTGTCTGGTTTATTGATGTCTGTGGAGTAGACAGCGGTGGATGTTATTACTGTCTGGTTTATTGATGTCTGTGGAGTAGACAACGGTGGATGTATTTACTGTCTGGTTTATTGATGTCTGTGGAGTAGACAACGGTGGATGTATTTACTGTCTGGTTTATTGCTGTCTGTGGAGTAGACAGCGGTGGAGATTATTACTGTCTGGTTTATTGATGTCTGTGGAGTAAACAGCGGTGGATGTTATTACTGTCTGGTTTATTGATGTCTGTGGAGTAGACAGCGGTGGATGTTATTACTGTCTGGTTTATTGATGTCTGTGGAGTAAACAGCGGTGGATGTTATTACTGTCTGGTTTATTGATGTCTGTGGAGTAGACAGCGGTGGACGTTATTACTGTCTGGTTTATTGATGTCTGTGGAGTAGACAGCGGTGGACGTTATTACTGTTTGGTTTATCGATGTGATTATCATAAACTCTGTCGCTCAAAAACTCCACTATCTCTCTCCCGACCTCCACTTATTTTTTTTAGTCACCTTTGTCACCAGCCCCAGAACTGTTAATGAAACTTCACCATTGCTATAGTAACGAGATAAACAAAACATTGACTTATCTATTCTCAATGATAATAAATCTTCTAACATTTAATATTCTGTCTACTCCTACTAATTACACTAGTTTACATTATTTACCTCTGCCACTTTTTCCTTCTCTTGCATGTTTTTTATCTAGAAACAAATAAAATTAAAACAAATCTATTAAAAGAGAGAAAGAATACAGCGTTGTCCAACGTGACACCTTGACTTAATTTCCAGTCGCTCACTTTTACTCAACAAACTCGAACGTTAGTCTGAATTTGAAGATCTTTAGAGACTATATTTAAACTGTAGATGTCGTTAAAATTACTGTTATTATTATTATTGTTAAACGTCAAGAGAGAAAGTCCATTTCTAAAAAGTCGCAATTTGAGCCTTAAAACTTGTATTTTTGCACCTCCATTAACTTTTAATTTTGCAACATAATTTCCACCAAAACTGATATCATATGGTTGTGTCAATGATCCAGCTCCTGTAGCATAGAGTTCGTGCACAAACGACGCCCAGTGCCCATACCCAATGAAATGATAAATCTGGACGTTGCTACCACCTAATGACACATTGAAAACCACCAACTAAATTATCTTACTAAAATATATCACTTTTTAACTAATTTATTGACTTTCACTGGTAATAATATTATCACAACAGTAACTTGATGACACAAAACTTGACGTCACCTTGTGGGTGAGAGTTTTTAGTCAAAGGCTAGCGGAGTCAACTGTAAAATAATCGACTGAAGGCAACAAAAAACCACTGTCGTAACTTCTTTGTACAATCATGAATCGCCACAACAATAGAAATAACGACAACAATGTTAAGGAGGTTTCCAATGGAAAACCCTCGTTCGGTAGGGGACATCATGTTCTACAGGTGATACCCGATCGTCCTCAAGCAACTATAAGCAAAATAAAGATAAAACAAACTCTAACGATAGGTACTTAAAATGTGAGAACACCCATGCAGAAGGGAAAAATGGAAAACATACAAGAAATGAAAAGAATGGGTTTAAATTTGCTGGGACTTTGTGAAATTAAATTCGCCGGATTAGGGGCGATATATTCTAATAAACATAAAATAATCTATTCTGGAGGTACTGAACACCAAAGAGGAGTAGGTATCATCTTGGATGCAGAAAGAGCAAGAACAGTGTAAGGCTTTTACCCAATATCTGACAAGAGTCCTTTAAGAGAAACTGAATGGGAAGCCAATAGACATAAATCTTATACAAGTTTATGCACCAACAGCAGACAGTCTAGAGGAAACAATTGATAAATTTTACGAGTTAAATAATGCACTTCGTGAATGCAAATCACATGAAAACACCATAGTTCTAGGGGATCTTAACGCAAAAGTGGGAAAGGAATAAGCTGAGGAAGTAGTTGGTCATTATGGCTTAGGCGAGAGGAATGAAAGAGGTAAGAAACCTATTGACTGGGCAAGAACACAAAACATGATGATAGGAAACACATGGTTTTAACAACATCTAAGACGTCTGTGGACATGGAAAAGGCCAGGGGACACCGCACGCAATCAAATTGATTACATAATGATAAGCAATATATTTAGAAACAGTCTGGTGTGTGTGAAAACTAGACCAGGGGCAGATTGCAATAGTGATCATGTACCAGTTGTAGGAAAGCTTAGAGTAAAATTAAAAGCAACAAAACGAGCCTCAGTTAACAATAAGTTAAATTTAGATTTACTCAAATCAGACAAGAAGTTGAAAGACAAATATAAACTCACAATTCAGAACCGGTACAATGCAATAGAGAAGATACAAAGCATTGATCAATAGTGGGAAATGTAAAAGGATCAATGCAACAAACATCAAAAGAGTTCATACCACCAGTGAGAACAAATTCAAGAAAGAAATGGATGACAGATGAAATTTTGCAGCTAATGGATACAAGAAGAAGAAATAAAGAAAACAACGATGAGTATAAGAGATTAAATAAAGAAATTCTGATAAAATACAATGAAGCAAAAGAAGCATGGCTAAAACAGAGATTGAAATGCAACAAAAAGGAGATGCTAAAGCTATATACAAACAAATTGAAGAACTAGTAGGAAGAAAAACGCAATCAAAAACTGGATATTAAAGAGAAAAGGAAGGTGAACTGTTGATTGAACAAGAAAGTATAAGGTAACGATTGACAGAATAGATTAAAGATCTTTATAATGATGAACGAACATAAGTAAATATTAAGGATAATGGAGAAGGACCAGAAATACTCAAAGAATAAGTGTAAGATGCGTTGAGCAATATGAAAGCAGGAAAAGCTCCTGGACCAGAGAATATAACTAAAGAAGAGATTGAAGCCATGGGTAATTTTAGAACATAAATAATAACAAAAATATTGATCAGTATTTACAACAGCGGATATATACCAGGCGACATGCTCAAATCAATATTCATAGCCATACCAAAGTAATATGGTTTGATGATCATCGCACAATAGGTCTTATGAGTCACATGACTAAAATATTACTAAGAATCATCATGCGAAGAGTTCGAAACAAAATCAGTTCATAAATTAGTGATGAACAGTGTGGTTTTGTTAGAGGTAAAGGAACGAGCAAAGCCATTTATATCATAAGATCTTTAGTAGAAAGAACCATAGAGGTGAAAACATATCTATACCTATGTTTCATAGATTATACCAAAGCATTTGACAAAGTAAAGCACCAAGAAATAATCAACATTTAGAAAGCATAATCGTAGACAGCAACGATCTAAGAATAAAAAAGAACATGTACTGGCAACAAACAGGGGCCATAAGAACTGGAAACCATTTGAGAATCTTTCAACAAATACAACAAGGTGTTAGACAAGGTTGAGTGTTGTCACCAGATTTGTTTAATATTTATTGTGAGATTATTTTAAGATCCATAAGGGGCATGCCTGGAATAACAATCGGTGGTCATAATGTAAGTAATCTAAGGTATGCTGCTGTTACAGTCTTAATCGATAAGAGTAAAAATGAGTTACAAGATGTGTTAGACATTATAGTGAAAGAAAGCAAAAATAAAGGACTCATCCTTAATAGCAAAAAGACAGAAGTAATAGTAACAAGAAAGAAAAAGACATCACCTCAGTGCAAAATAAAGACAAGTGGAATAATATTAAAACAGGTAAATGAATTTAAAATTTGGGAACTTTGTTAACCTCAGACGGAAGATGTACAAAAGAGGTGATATGCAGAATGGCTCAGGCAAAAGCAGCTTTCAAAAAAAAAGGAATATACTGTGCAATCCATTTTTGACAATAGAAACACGAAAAAGAGTTCTTAAATGTTATGAAGAGCCAGTCTTAACATATTGATGTGAATCATGGACAATAGGACAACAGACAAGAAAATCACTGGAGTCTGTAGAAATGTGGTTGGACGTAGAAGAGTAATGAAAACTACTGGAAGAGGCGAAAGCAAAAATATAGATAATTTCCAATATTAGGAAGAAACAATCATCGTTTTTTGATCATGTAATAAGAAGAGAACACCTGGAATATATTGTAACATCTGGGAATGAGGTACGAAGAGATAGAGGGAAGCAAAGAGAAAACATAGCAGACAGCTTAAGAGAATGGCTTGGCAGAGGGTCAACAACAGAAATGATAAATAAGTGTTGAGATCGAAAGTTGTGTAGAGGCATGATCACCTACGCCAGCAGGCCCGGTAATTGATAATGATGAACCTGACGTCTCCACGGTCATTACACGCCCCAATATGTAAACACGTTGGACAGCGATGCTTTGGAGTATAAAAAACATTATTAATAATCGATGATTCTCAAATAGATCGTGAGATAATAGAAGTCTCTAGACTTGTGTATTGTGTGTTTAGAATGTACAGAAAGGGTTTGGATTCAAGTCACAAATATTTACCACAACCCGACCAGAAACCGTTTAGTGTCGTCCTTGTACTGGCTGGGACCTCAATCCTCCCTGTACTTGAGCAGATCAAATTATATGGGATTGTGTAGTTTGAATATACAGAGCTCGTAAACCTTCAGTTAAAGGTGGGCGTCATAATCTTTTCATCATTCTTCGACAGGCAGCCATGGCCTGAACTAGTCTGGTCCTCACATGCCTTGAATATCAAACATGTTAACATCATTCCCAGGTGTGTGAACTAGTCTGGTCCTCACCTGCCATGAACATCAAACATGTTAACATCATTCCCAGGTGTGTGAACTAGTCTGGTCCTCACCTGCCATGAACATCAAACATGTTAACATCATTCCCAGGTGTCCAAACTGGTTGATCTGTTTGAATACTCTCACTTTGACCACAATGTGTCAACATCTGAAAGAAAATTTATTTTTGACGACGGAAGGAAGGATAATAGTCGTTTCGAGTTGTTTATGTAAAGCCAATATTGACAAAAGGAAGTCAATTATGGATAACCAGACATAAGAAAATCTACTGTTTAGAGGCCATTGAGTGTAGTTGTAGAGAAGACAGTTGAGATTACAATAAACAGCTAACACAGAGTAACGAAGATGGTCTAAGAATGAACAAAGCAAATGTGTTATCAACATCAAGAGAAAAGATTCACACATTTCCTAGAAGAAATATTAAGAAGGGAACCGTTGGATTATTGTAACAACGTGAACAAGGAAACTGTCTTAAGAAACGATGGAGTGAGAGACAAGAATAAAAGTTACCAAACAGTTTATGAGTTTTGTTTGATTGGACATTTAAAAACAGAAATGATAAAGAATTGTAGAGATACAAAGTTGTGTGGAGACATGATCACCTACACCAGTAGACGATGTACTTGATGAAGACTTCTATGCATCTACTCGCATGGACTTGTCTTAACAAAGTTTGCAGGACTGTCAAATGTTCAGGTGAACTCAGCGATCATTCACTTGAAGGAATAGAATATAAAAGCTCGTCAAACCTTGAAGGATAAATATATTCGGTAACTGAAGTAAATTTTGATACTCCATATGTAACACCTACTTTGCGCAAGAGAAATGGAAATTATACACATGGAAAAGCCCTGGAGATGGAAAGAGGAATCAAATAGATTATATAATGATACAAGACAGATTCCGGAACAGCGTCAAGAAAGCCAAAACCTATCCAGGAGCAGATATTAATTCAGATCACAATCCTGTAAAGATTAAAATAAAAATCAAATTAAAGAGAAATAAACAAAATACTAATTCTGCAGCAGCAATAGATACAGCAGCTTTAAATCAGAAAGATGTGAAAGAAACATATACTGCGCAAGTAAAGAACACGTATCAGAGGCTGCTAGAAGAAGGGATTGAGCAGTACAGAAGAGAAAATCCTGAAGAAAAAGTCACAACCAAATGGCAATGCATAAAAAACAGCATA
The DNA here is from genome assembly GCA_032433765.1 of Megaustenia siamemsis. Classification (NCBI taxonomy): domain Eukaryota; kingdom Metazoa; phylum Mollusca; class Gastropoda; order Stylommatophora; family Ariophantidae; genus Megaustenia; species Megaustenia siamemsis. Next base: position 7,709,312 of record JAVIAB010000160.1, read on the forward strand.
CAAGAATCCTGCATCACCTTACCAAAAAAGGAAAGTAACAAAAAACAAAAATGGATAACTGACAACCATTTAGAAAAAATGGAAGAGAGAAGACAAGCGAAAAACACTGCCAAATACAAGGAAATTGATAATGAAATATGAAAAATGTACAAAAAGGCACAAGAAGACTGGCTCAACCAAAGATGTCTAGAAATATAAACTATGGAAAGTAAACAAAATTTAAGAGGAATGCACACAGAAATAAAAAGAATGACTAATAAAGACAAAAAAAAGCAGCAGGAAACGGATGTATTGCAAACAAAGAGGGAAGAATGCTAACAGACATCAAAGATATAATCGAAAGATGGCAGGAATACGTAACATAATTATTTCATGAAGAAAGGGATAAAAAAACCATTCATAAAATGTACATCCAGCTATAAAATCCTAAAATCTGAAGTAGAAAAAGCTATAAAAAATGAAAAAGGGAAAAGCAGCAGGTCCTGACAATATACAGATAGAGATGATACAGGCACTAGAAGATGTTGGCATTGAGTGATCACAGACATATGCAATGACATATACCGCACAGGTTACATACCAAACGAACTAAAAACATCAACTTTTATAGGATTGCCTAAAAAGAATGGTGCAGTTGAATGCAGCGATTTTAGAACAATAAGCCTGATGAGACAGGTAAACAAAATTTTACTAAAAGTTATACAAGGAAGGATTCAGAATAAAATTAATAATGAACTAGATGAGCAGCAATTCGGATTCAAGAAAAACAGTGGGACAAAAGAAGCCATATTCAGCATGAGGACATTGATTGATAAGTACATAGAAGTAAACAAACCAATATATGCATGCTTCATAGACTACACCAAAGCATTTGATAGAATACACCATGAGCAACTTACAGACTGCCTAAAAGATATAAATGTGGATGACACAGACATACGACTGATATGTAATTTGTATTGGGAGCAAACAGCAATAATAAAATATAACAAGGAGAACTCTACACCCATTGATATAAAAAGAGGAGTAAAACAAGGATGCATCCTATCACCAAGCTTGTTCAATCTATACACTGAGCAAATCTTTAAAAACATCAATGAGATGCCAGGCCTTAACATTAATGGAAAGATAATCAATAACCTAAGATATGCTGATGATACTGTTCTACTAGCAGAAAATCCTAAAGATCTACAACAATTACTTAATGTAATAAACATGACAAGCAAAAAATATGGACTAGATATGAATATAAAAAAGACTAAAACTATGATCATAAACAAAGAAAATTCTCAAGACCTACAATTAAATATCAAAGTTGAAGGAATACATCTGGAGACAGTCCAGAGCTACAACTACTTGGGACATACTATAACCAGTGATGGAAAATGCAAAACTGAAATAAACAAAAGAATAGGAATGGCAAAAATTAATTTCAATGCCATGAAAAATATACTAACATCAAAACAAAAAACACCAGGGCTGAAACTAAGAATAGAGAAATGTTATATCTTCTCAATATTCCTGTATGGTGCAAAAACATGGACATTAGACCAGAAAACAGAACAGAAAATTGAGCCCTTTCAAATGTGGATTTATGGAAGAATAGGTAGAATTGGATGGAAGGAAAAGAAAACAAACGAAGAAGTTTTAAAACAACTAAAAGTGAAAAAAGAACTACTAAACACAATTAGAGCAAGACAAATGACATTTTTTGGTCATGTTAAAAGACACAACAGTCTAATAAAAGTAATATTGGTAGGGAAAATACAAGGTAAAAGAGGCAGAGGCAGACCAAGACTAACACGGACGAGTAACATCAAAAGATGGACAAGTCAGCCTATGGCAGTCTGCACCATCAAAGCAAGAGACAGAGTGGAATGGCGCTCCATGGTAGCCAACCTTCGATGCGGAGAGGACACTCAATGAATGAATAAAATATTCGTTAACGGTTGGATTTATAGCCAAGCTTGTTGTATTTGTTGTCATTTCGTTGACACAAAGGGCAATCACTCACCTCCTGATGGTGAGCACATGGAGCGATCTTAAGTGTATGGCAGCAAACAGGGCGGTTAGGGAAGTATTTGTTGAAGATATGAGCTACACAGGGCGGTTAGGGAAGTATTTGTTGAAGATATGACCTACACAGGGCGGTTAGGGAAGTATTTGTTGAAGATATGACCTACACAGGGCGGTTAGGGAAGTATTTGTTGAAGATATGACCTACACAGGGCGGTTAGGGAAGTATTTGTTGAAGATATGACCTACACAGGGCGGTTAGGGAAGTATTTGTTGAAGATATGACCTACACAGGGCGGTTAGGGAAGTATTTGTTGAAGATATGACCTACACAGGGCGGTTAGGGAAGTATTTGTTGAAGATATGACCTACACAGGGCGGTTAGGGAAGTATTTGTTGAAGATATGACCTACACAGGGCGGTTAGGGAAGTATTTGTTGAAGATATGACCTACACAGGGCGGTTAGGGAAGTAATTGTTGAAGATATGAGCTACACAGGGCGGTTAGGGAAGTATTTGTTGAAGATATGAGCTACACAGGGCGGTTAGGGAAGTATTTGTTGAAGATATGACCTACACAGGGCGGTTAGGGAAGTATTTGTTGAAGATATGACCTACACAGGGCGGTTAGGGAAGTATTTGTTGAAGATATGACCTACACAGGGCGGTTAGGGAAGTATTTGTTGAAGATATGACCTACACAGGGCGGTTAGGGAAGTATTTGTTGAAGATATGACCTACACAGGACGGTTAGGGAAGTATTTGTTGAAGATATGAGCTACACAGGGCGGTTAGGGAAGTATTTGTTGAAGATATGACCTACACAGGGCGGTTAGGGAAGTATTTGTTGAAGATATGACCTACACAGGGCGGTTAGGGAAGTATTTGTTGAAGATATGACCTACACAGGGCGGTTAGGGAAGTATTTGTTGAAGATATGAGCTACACAGGGCGGTTAGGGAAGTATTTGTTGAAGATATGACCTACACAGGACGGTTAGGGAAGTATTTGTTGAAGATATGACCTACACAGGGCGGTTAGGGAAGTATTTGTTGAAGATATGAGCTACACAGGGCGGTTAGGGAAGTATTTGTTGAAGATATGAGCTACACAGAGCGGTTAGGGAAGTATTTGTTGAAGATATGACCTACACAGGGCGGTTAGGGAAGTATTTGTTGAAGATATGAGCTACACAGGGCGGTTAGTGAAGTATTTGTTGAAGATATGAGCTACACAGGGCGGTTAGGGAAGTATTTGTTGAAGATATGAGCTACACAGGGCGGTTAGGGAAGTATTTGTTGAAGATATGAGCTACACAGGGCGGTTAGGGAAGTATTTGTTGAAGATATGAGCTACACAGGGCGGTTAGGGAAGTATTTGTTGAAGATATGAGCTACACAGGGCGGTTAGGGAAGTATTTGTTGAAGATATGAGTTACACAGGGCGGTTAGTGAAGTATTTGTTGAAGATATGAGCTACACAGGGCGGTTAGGGAAGTATTTGTTGAATATATGAGCTACACAGGGGGGTTAGGGAAGTATTTGTTGAAGATATGAGCTACACAGGGCGGTTAGGGAAGTATTTGTTGAAGATATGAGCTACACAGGGCGGTTATGGAAGTATTTGTTGAAGATATGAGCTACACAGGGCGGTTAGGGAAGTATTTGTTGAAGATATGAGCTACACAGGGCGGTTAGGGAAGTATTTGTTGAAGATATGAGCTACACAGGGCGGTTAGGGAAGTATTTGTTGAAGATATGAGCTACACAGGGCGGTTAGGGAAGTATTTGTTGAAGATATGAGCTACACAGGGCGGTTAGGGAAGTATTTGTTGAAGATATGAGTTACACAGGGCGGTTAGGGAAGTATTTGTTGAAGATATGATACACAGGGCGGTTAGCTACACAGGGCAGGGCGGTTAGGGAAGTATTTGTTGAAGATATGAGCTACACAGGGCGGTTAGGGAAGTATTTGTTGAAGATATGAGCTACACAGGGCGGTTAGGGAAGTATTTGTTGAAGATATGAGCTACACAGGGCGGTTAGGGAAGTATTTGTTGAAGATATGAGCTACACAGGGCGGTTAGGGAAGTATTTGTTGAAGATATGAGCTACACAGGGCGGTTAGGGAAGTATTTGTTGAAGATATGAGCTACACAGGGCGGTTAGGGAAGTATTTGTTGAAGATATGAGCTACACAGGGCGGTTAGGGAAGTATTTGTTGAAGATATGAGCTACTCATGGCGGTTAGGGAAGTATTTGTTGAAGATATGAGCTACTCATGGCGGTTAGGGAAGTATTTGTTGAAGATATGAGCTACACAGGGCGGTTAGGGAAGTATTTGTTGAAGATATGAGCTACACAGGGCGGTTAGGGAAGTATTTGTTGAAGATATGAGCTACACAGGGCGGTTAGGGAAGTATTTGTTGAAGATATGAGCTACACAGGGCGGTTAGGGAAGTATTTGTTGAAGATATGAGCTACTCAGGGCGGTTAGGGAAGTATTTGTTGAAGATATGAGCTACAGGGCGGTTAGGGAAGTATTTGTTGAAGATATGAGCTACACAGTGCGGTTAGGGAAGTATTTGTTGAAGATATGAGCTACACAGGGCGGTTAGGGAAGTATTTGTTGAAGATATGAGCTACACAGGGCGGTTAGGGAAGTATTTGTTGAAGATATGAGCTACACAGGGCGGTTAGGGAAGTATTTGTTGAAGATATGACCTACACAGGGCGGTTAGGGAAGTATTTGTTGAAGATATGAGCTACACAGGGCGGTTAGGGAAGTATTTGTTGAAGATATGAGCTACACAGAGCGGTTAGGGAAGTATTTGTTGAAGATATGAGCTACACAGAGCGGTTAGGGAAGTATTTGTTGAAGATATGAGCTACACAGGGCGGTTAGGGAAGTATTTGTTGAAGATATGAGCTACACAGGGCGGTTATGGAAGTATTTGTTGAAGATATGAGCTACACAGGGCGGTTAGGGAAGTATTTGTTGAAGATATGAGCTACACAGGGCGGTTAGGGAAGTATTTGTTGAAGATATGAGCTACACAGGGCGGTTAGGGAAGTATTTGTTGAAGATATGAGCTACACAGGGCGGTTAGGGAAGTATTTGTTGAATATATTAGCTACACAGGGCGGTTAGGGAAGTATTTGTTGAAGATATGAGTTACACAGGGCGGTTAGGGAAGTATTTGTTGAAGATATGAGCTACACAGGGCGGTTAGGGAAGTATTTGTTGAAGATATGAGTTACACAGGGCGGTTAGGGAAGTATTTGTTGAAGATATGAGGTACACAGGGCGGTTAGGGAAGTATTTGTTGAAGATATGAGCTACACAGGGCGGTTAGGGAAGTATTTGTTGAAGATATGAGCTACACAGGGCGGTTAGGGAAGTATTTGTTGAAGATATGAGCTACACAGGGCGGTTAGGGAAGTATTTGTTGAAGATATGAGCTACACAGGGCGGTTAGGGAAGTATTTGTTGAAGATATGAGTTACACAGGGCGGTTAGGGAAGTATTTGTTGAAGATATGAGCTACACAGGGCGGTTAGGGAAGTATTTGTTGAAGATATGAGCTACACAGGGCGGTTAGGGAAGTATTTGTTGAAGATATGAGCTACACAGGGCGGTTAGGGAAGTATTTGTTGAAGATATGAGCTACACAGGGCGGTTATGGAAGTATTTGTTGAAGATATGAGCTACACAGGGCGGTTAGGGAAGTATTTGTTGAAGATATGAGCTACACAGGGCGGTTAGGGAAGTATTTGTTGAAGATATGAGCTACACAGGGCGGTTAGGGAAGTATTTGTTGAAGATATGAGCTACACAGGGCGGTTAGGGAAGTATTTGTTGAAGATATGAGCTACACAGGGCGGTTAGGGAAGTATTTGTTGAAGATATGAGCTACACAGGGCGGTTAGGGAAGTATTTGTTGAAGATATGAGCTACACAGGGCGGTTAGGGAAGTATTTGTTGAAGATATGAGTTACACAGGGCGGTTAGGGAAGTATTTGTTGAAGATATGAGGTACACAGGGCGGTTAGGGAAGTATTTGTTGAAGATATGAGTTACACAGGGCGGTTAGGGAAGTATTTGTTGAAGATATGAGCTACGGTTAGGGAAGTATTTGTTGAAGATATGACAGGGCGGTTAGGGAAGTATTTGTTGAAGATATGAGCTACACAGGGCGGTTAGGGAAGTATTTGTTGAAGATATGAGCTACACAGGGCGGTTAGGGAAGTATTTGTTGAAGATATGAGCTACACAGGGCGGTTAGGGAAGTATTTGTTGAAGATATGAGCTACACATGGCGGTTAGGGAAGTATTTGTTGAAGATATGAGCTACACAGGGCGGTTAGGGAAGTACTCATGGCGGTTAGGGAAGTATTTGTTGAAGATATGAGCTACACAGGGCGGTTAGGGAAGTATTTGTTGAAGATATGAGCTACACAGGGCGGTTAGGGAAGTATTTGTTGAAGATATGAGCTACACAGGGCGGTTAGGGAAGTATTTGTTGAAGATATGAGCTACTCATGGCGGTTAGGGAAGTATTTGTTGAAGATATGAGCTACTCATGGCGGTTAGGGAAGTATTTGTTGAAGATATGAGCTACACAGGGCGGTTAGGGAAGTATTTGTTGAAGATATGAGCTACACAGGGCAGGGCGGTTAGGGAAGTATTTGTTGAAGATATGAGCTACACAGGGCGGTTAGGGAAGTATTTGTTGAAGATGTGAGCTACACAGGGCGGTTAGGGAAGTATTTGTTGAAGATATGACCTACACAGGGCGGTTAGGGAAGTATTTGTTGAAGATATGAGCTACACAGGGCGGTTAGGGAAGTATTTGTTGAAGATATGAGCTACACAGAGCGGTTAGGGAAGTATTTGTTGAAGATATGAGCTACACAGAGCGGTTAGGGAAGTATTTGTTGAAGATATGAGCTACACAGGGCGGTTAGGGAAGTATTTGTTGAAGATATGAGCTACACAGAGCGGTTAGGGAAGTATCTGTTGAAGATATGAGCTACACAGGGCGGTTAGGGAAGTATTTGTTGAAGATATGAGCTACACAGGGCGGTTATGGAAGTATTTGTTGAAGATATGAGCTACACAGGGCGGTTAGGGAAGTATTTGTTGAAGATATGAGCTACACAGGGCGGTTAGGGAAGTATTTGTTGAAGATATGAGCTACACAGGGCGGTTAGGGAAGTATTTGTTGAAGATATGAGCTACATAGGGCGGTTAGGGAAGTATTTGTTGAATATATTAGCTACACAGGGCGGTTAGGGAAGTATTTGTTGAAGATATGAGTTACACAGGGCGGTTAGGGAAGTATTTGTTGAAGATATGAGCTACACAGGGCGGTTAGGGAAGTATTTGTTGAAGATATGAGTTACACAGGGCGGTTAGGGAAGTATTTGTTGAAGATATGAGGTACACAGGGCGGTTAGGGAAGTATTTGTTGAAGATATGAGCTACACAGGGCGGTTAGGGAAGTATTTGTTGAAGATATGAGCTACACAGGGGGGTTAGGGAAGTATTTGTTGAAGATATGAGCTACACAGGGCGGTTAGGGAAGTATTTGTTGAAGATATGAGCTACACAGGGCGGTTAGGGAAGTATTTGTTGAAGATATGAGTTACACAGGGCGGTTAGTGAAGTATTTGTTGAAGATATGAGCTACAAAGGGCGGTTAGGGAAGTATTTGTTGAATATATGAGCTACACAGGGGGGTTAGGGAAGTATTTGTTGAAGATATGAGCTACACAGGGCGGTTAGGGAAGTATTTGTTGAAGATATGAGCTACACAGGGCGGTTATGGAAGTATTTGTTGAAGATATGAGCTACACAGGGCGGTTAGGGAAGTATTTGTTGAAGATATGAGCTACACAGGGCGGTTAGGGAAGTATTTGTTGAAGATATGAGCTACACAGGGCGGTTAGGGAAGTATTTGTTGAAGATATGAGCTACATAGGGCGGTTAGGGAAGTATTTGTTGAATATATTAGCTACACAGGGCGGTTAGGGAAGTATTTGTTGAAGATATGAGTTACACAGGGCGGTTAGGGAAGTATTTGTTGAAGATATGTGCTACACAGGGCGGTTAGGGAAGTATTTGTTGAAGATATGAGTTACACAGGGCGGTTAGGGAAGTATTTGTTGAAGATATGAGGTACACAGGGCGGTTAGGGAAGTATTTGTTGAAGATATGAGTTACACAGGGCGGTTAGTGAAGTATTTGTTGAAGATATGAGCTACACAGGGCGGTTAGGGAAGTATTTGTTGAAGATATGAGCTACACAGGGCGGTTAGGGAAGTATTTGTTGAAGATATGAGCTACACAGGGCGGTTAGGGAAGTATTTGTTGAAGATATGAGCTACACAGGGCGGTTAGGGAAGTATTTGTTGAAAATATGAGCTACTCATGGCGGTTAGGGAAGTATTTGTTGAAGATATGAGCTACTCATGGCGGTTAGGGAAGTATTTGTTGAAGATATGAGTTACACAGGGCGTTTAGGGAAGTATTTGTTGAAGATATGAGCTACACAGGGCGGTTAGGGAAGTATTTGTTGAAGATATGAGCTACACAGGGCGGTTAGGGAAGTATTTGTTGAAGATATGAGCTACTCATGGCGGTTAGGGAAGTATTTGTTGAAGATATGAGCTACTCATGGCGGTTAGGGAAGTATTTGTTGAAGATATGAGTTACACAGGGCGTTTAGGGAAGTATTTGTTGAAGATATGAGCTACACAGGGCGGTTAGGGAAGTATTTGTTGAAGATATGAGCTACACAGGGCGGTTAGGGAAGTATTTGTTGAAGATGTGAGCTACACAGGGCGGTTAGGGAAGTATTTGTTGAAGATATGACCTACACAGGGCGGTTAGGGAAGTATTTGTTGAAGATATGAGCTACACAGGGCGGTTAGGGAAGTATTTGTTGAAGATATGAGCTACACAGAGCGGTTAGGGAAGTATTTGTTGAAGATATGAGCTACACAGAGCGGTTAGGGAAGTATTTGTTGTAGATATGAGCTACACAGGGCGGTTAGGGAAGTATTTGTTGAAGATATGAGCTACACAGAGCGGTTAGGGAAGTATTTGTTGAAGATATGACCTACACAGGGCGGTTAGGGAAGTATTTGTTGAAGATATGAGCTACACAGGGCGGTTAGTGAAGTATTTGTTGAAGATATGAGCTACACAGGGCGGTTAGGGAAGTATTTGTTGAAGATATGAGCTACACAGGGCGGTTAGGGAAGTATTTGTTGAAGATATGAGCTACACAGGGCGGTTAGGGAAGTATTTGTTGAAGATATGAGCTACACAGGGCGGTTAGGGAAGTATTTGTTGAAGATATGAGCTACACAGGGCGGTTAGTGAAGTATTTGTTGAAGATATGAGCTACACAGGGCGGTTAGGGAAGTATTTGTTGAAGATATGAGCTACACAGGGCGGTTAGGGAAGTATTTGTTGAAGATATGAGCTACACAGGGCGGTTAGGGAAGTATTTGTTGAAGATATGAGCTGCACAGCGCGGTTAGGGAAGTATTTGTTGAAGATATGAGCTACACAGGGCGGTTAGGGAAGTATTTGTTGAAGATATGAGTTACACAGGGCGGTTAGTGAAGTATTTGTTGAAGATATGAGCTACACATTGCGGTTAGGGAAGTATTTGTTGAATATATGAGCTACGCAGGGGGGTTAGGGAAGTATTTGTTGAAGATATGAGCTACACAGGGCGGTTAGGGAAGTATTTGTTGAAGATATGAGCTACACAGGGCGGTTATGGAAGTATTTGTTGAAGATATGAGCTACACAGGGCGTTTAGGGAAGTATTTGTTGAAGATATGAGCTACACAGGGCGGTTATGGAAGTATTTGTTGAAGATATGAGCTACACAGGGCGGTTAGGGAAGTATTTGTTGAAGATATGAGCTACACAGGGCGGTTAGGGAAGTATTTGTTGAATATATTAGCTACATAGGGCGGTTAGGGAAGTATTTGTTGAAGATATGAGCTACACAGGGCGGTTAGGGAAGTATTTGTTGAAGATATGAGCTACACAGGGCGGTTAGGGAAGTATTTGTTGAAGATATGAGCTACACAGGGCGGTTAGGGAAGTATTTGTTGAAGATATGAGCTACACAGGGCGGTTAGGGAAGTATTTGTTGAAAATATGAGCTACTCATGGCGGTTAGGGAAGTATTTGTTGAAGATATGAGCTACTCATGGCGGTTAGGGAAGTATTTGTTGAAGATATGAGTTACACAGGGCGTTTAGGGAAGTATTTGTTGAAGATATGAGCTACACAGGGCGGTTAGGGAAGTATTTGTTGAAGATATGAGCTACACAGGGCGGTTAGGGAAGTATTTGTTGAAGATATGAGCTACTCATGGCGGTTAGGGAAGTATTTGTTGAAGATATGAGCTACTCATGGCGGTTAGGGAAGTATTTGTTGAAGATATGAGTTACACAGGGCGTTTAGGGAAGTATTTGTTGAAGATATGAGCTACACAGGGCGGTTAGGGAAGTATTTGTTGAAGATATGAGCTACACAGGGCGGTTAGGGAAGTATTTGTTGAAGATGTGAGCTACACAGGGCGGTTAGGGAAGTATTTGTTGAAGATATGACCTACACAGGGCGGTTAGGGAAGTATTTGTTGAAGATATGAGCTACACAGGGCGGTTAGGGAAGTATTTGTTGAAGATATGAGCTACACAGAGCGGTTAGGGAAGTATTTGTTGAAGATATGAGCTACACAGAGCGGTTAGGGAAGTATTTGTTGAAGATATGAGCTACACAGGGCGGTTAGGGAAGTATTTGTTGAAGATATGAGCTACACAGAGCGGTTAGGGAAGTATTTGTTGAAGATATGAGCTACACAGGGCGGTTAGGGAAGTATTTGTTGAAGATATGAGCTACACAGGGCGGTTATGGAAGTATTTGTTGAAGATATGAGCTACACAGGGCGGTTAGGGAAGTATTTGTTGAAGATATGAGCTACACAGGGCGGTTAGGGAAGTATTTGTTGAAGATATGAGCTACACAGGGCGGTTAGGGAAGTATTTGTTGAAGATATGAGCTACATAGGGCGGTTAGGGAAGTATTTGTTGAATATATTAGCTACACAGGGCGGTTAGGGAAGTATTTGTTGAAGATATGAGCTACACAGGGCGGTTAGGGAAGTATTTGTTGAAGATATGAGCTACACAGGGCGGTTAGGGACGTATTTGTTGAAGATATGAGCTACACAGGGCGGTTAGGGAAGTATTTGTTGAAGATATGAGCTACATAGGGCAGTTAGGGAAGTATTTGTTGAATATATTAGCTACACAGGGCGGTTAGGGAAGTATTTGTTGAAGATATGAGTTACACAGGGCGGTTAGGGAAGTATTTGTTGAAGATATGAGCTACACAGGGCGGTTAGGGAAGTATTTGTTGAAGATATGAGTTACACAGGGCGGTTAGGGAAGTATTTGTTGAAGATATGAGGTACACAGGGCGGTTAGGGAAGTATTTGTTGAAGATATGAGTTACACAGGGCGGTTAGGGAAGTATTTGTTGAAGATATGAGCTACACAGGGCGGTTAGGGAAGTATTTGTTGAAGATATGAGCTACACAGGGCGGTTAGGGAAGTATTTGTTGAAGATATGAGCTACACAGGGCGGTTAGGGAAGTATTTGTTGAAGATATGAGCTACACAGGGCGGTTAGGGAAGTATTTGTTGAAAATATGAGCTACTCATGGCGGTTAGGGAAGTATTTGTTGAAGATATGAGCTACTCATGGCGGTTAGGGAAGTATTTGTTGAAGATATGAGTTACACAGGGCGTTTAGGGAAGTATTTGTTGAAGATATGAGCTACACAGGGCGGTTAGGGAAGTATTTGTTGAAGATATGAGCTACACAGGGCGGTTAGGGAAGTATTTGTTGAAGATATGAGCTACTCATGGCGGTTAGGGAAGTATTTGTTGAAGATATGAGCTACTCATGGCGGTTAGGGAAGTATTTGTTGAAGATATGAGTTACACAGGGCGTTTAGGGAAGTATTTGTTGAAGATATGAGCTACACAGGGCGGTTAGGGAAGTATTTGTTGAAGATATGAGCTACACAGGGCGGTTAGGGAAGTATTTGTTGAAGATGTGAGCTACACAGGGCGGTTAGGGAAGTATTTGTTGAAGATATGACCTACACAGGGCGGTTAGGGAAGTATTTGTTGAAGATATGAGCTACACAGGGCGGTTAGGGAAGTATTTGTTGAAGATATGAGCTACACAGAGCGGTTAGGGAAGTATTTGTTGAAGATATGAGCTACACAGAGCGGTTAGGGAAGTATTTGTTGAAGATATGAGCTACACAGGGCGGTTAGGGAAGTATTTGTTGAAGATATGAGCTACACAGAGCGGTTAGGGAAGTATTTGTTGAAGATATGACCTACACAGGGCGGTTAGGGAAGTATTTGTTGAAGATATGAGCTACACAGGGCGGTTAGTGAAGTATTTGTTGAAGATATGAGCTACACAGGGCGGTTAGGGAAGTATTTGTTGAAGATATGAGCTACACAGGGCGGTTAGGGAAGTATTTGTTGAAGATATGAGCTACACAGGGCGGTTAGGGAAGTATTTGTTGAAGATATGAGCTACACAGGGCGGTTAGGGAAGTATTTGTTGAAGATATGAGCTACACAGGGCGGTTAGTGAAGTATTTGTTGAAGATATGAGCTACACAGGGCGGTTAGGGAAGTATTTGTTGAAGATATGAGCTACACAGGGCGGTTAGGGAAGTATTTGTTGAAGATATGAGCTACACAGGGCGGTTAGGGAAGTATTTGTTGAAGATATGAGCTGCACAGCGCGGTTAGGGAAGTATTTGTTGAAGATATGAGCTACACAGGGCGGTTAGGGAAGTATTTGTTGAAGATATGAGTTACACAGGGCGGTTAGTGAAGTATTTGTTGAAGATATGAGCTACACAGGGCGGTTAGGGAAGTATTTGTTGAATATATGAGCTACGCAGGGGGGTTAGGGAAGTATTTGTTGAAGATATGAGCTACACAGGGCGGTTAGGGAAGTATTTGTTGAAGATATGAGCTACACAGGGCGGTTATGGAAGTATTTGTTGAAGATATGAGCTACACAGGGCGTTTAGGGAAGTATTTGTTGAAGATATGAGCTACACAGGGCGGTTATGGAAGTATTTGTTGAAGATATGAGCTACACAGGGCGGTTAGGGAAGTATTTGTTGAAGATATGAGCTACACAGGGCGGTTAGGGAAGTATTTGTTGAATATATTAGCTACATAGGGCGGTTAGGGAAGTATTTGTTGAAGATATGAGTTACACAGGGCGGTTAGGGAAGTATTTGTTGAAGATATGAGTTACACAGGGCGGTTAGGGAAGTATTTGTTGAAGATATGAGTTACACAGGGCGGTTAGGGAAGTATTTGTTGAAGATATGAGTTACACAGGGCGGTTAGGGAAGTATTTGTTGAAGATATGAGGTACACAGGGCGGTTAGGGAAGTATTTGTTGAAGATATGAGTTACACAGGGCGGTTAGGGAAGTATTTGTTGAAGATATGAGCTACACAGGGCGGTTAGGGAAGTATTTGTTGAAGATATGAGCTACACAGGGCGGTTAGGGAAGTATTTGTTGAAGATATGAGCTACACAGGGCGGTTAGGGAAGTATTTGTTGAAGATATGAGCTACACAGGGCGGTTAGGGAAGTATTTGTTGAAGATATGAGCTACTCATGGCGGTTAGGGAAGTATTTGTTGAAGATATGAGCTACACAGGGCGGTTAGGGAAGTATTTGTTGAAGATATGAGCTACACAGGGCGGTTAGGGAAGTATTTGTTGAAGATATGAGCTACACAGGGCGGTTAGGGAAGTATTTGTTGAAGATATGAGCTACACAGGGCGGTTAGGGAAGTATTTGTTGAAGATATAAGCTACACAGGGCGGTTAGGGAAGTATTTGTTGAAGATATGAGTTACACAGGGCGTTTAGGGAAGTATTTGTTGAAGATATGAGCTACACAGGGCGGTTAGGGAAGTATTTGTTGAAGATATGAGCTACACAGGGCGGTTAGGGATGTATTTGTTGAAGATATGAGCTACACACGCGGTTAGTGAAGTATTTGTTGAAGATATGAGCTACACACGCGGTTAGTGAAGTATTTGTTGAAGATATGAGCTACACAGGGAGTTGAAGGAGAGTTCTAAAACATATTACATACCCTCTCTTTTACTTTCGCCAAATCGAAATCCTAAAGTGAGAAATTGATATTTTAAACCGGTTAGTTCTCAGCGTATCTATTTATCTTGAGTATTAACGTTCTATTAGCAACACAACGTATCATAACTCTTTACAATTCAATCAAAAACGTTAATATAATTTAGTTTTAGTGGAAGTTAGTGGAGAAGTCATCCTCTTTGTACATTAGACAAGTCAATAAGTGTTGCTGAGATCTCCTCCAAAATCTGTCCCCAACCGTTAGCGACTGAAGACACTGGTGTTATTTTGGTTGACAAGACTTTTTTGACTTTCTGTGAAACACTCCAGACTGGCATCTCTCATCTTGACATGATATTTGTGCAATCTGTGCGTGGCTGCAGATTCGAAGTCATGTTATAAGCACGTCTTTCATCTAACTTCCACGGGGCGTCAACATCTCACTGGTCCCCTGATATTGTCAACTATGACTGATGGAGGCTACTATAACTCCTCTAACAGACTCCCAACATTGTCGGTTTATCTCAGTGGTCCCCTGACATTGTCAATTATGACTGATGGAGGCTACTATAACTCCTCTAATAGACTCCCAACATTGTCGGTTTATCTCACTGGTCCCCTGATATTGTCAACTATGACTGATGGAGGCTACTATAACTCCTCTAATAGACTCCCAACATTGTCGGTTTATCTCACTGGTCCCCTGATATTGTCAACTATGACTGATGGAGGATACTATAACTCCTCTAATAGACTCCCAGCATTGTCGGTTTATCTCACTGATCCCCTGACATTGTCAACTATGACTGACGGAGGCTACTTAAACTCCTCTAAAAGACTCCCAACATTGTCGGTTTATCTCACTGGTCCCCTGACATTGTCAACTATGACTGATGGAGGCTACTATAACTCCTCTAAAAGACTCCCAACATTGTCGGTTTATCTCACTGGTCCCCTGACATTGTCAACTATGACTGATGGAGGCTACTATAACTCCTCTAAAAGACTCCCAACATTGTCGGTTTATCTCACTGGTCCCCTGACATTGTCAACTATGACTGATGGAGGCTACTATAACTCCTCTAAAAGACTCCCAACATTGTCGGTTTATCTCACTGGTCCCCTGATATTGTCAACTATGACTGATGGAGGCTACTATAACTCCTCTAACAGACCCCCAACATTGTCGGTTTATCTCACTGGTCCCCTGACATTGTCAACTATGACTGGCGGAGGCTACTATAACTCCTCTAACAGACTCCCAACATTGTCGGTTTATCTCACTGATCCCCTGACATTGCCAACTATGACTGATGGAGGCTACTATAACTCCTCTAACAGACTCCCAACATTGTCGGTTTATCTCACTGATCCCCTGACATTGTCAACTATGACTGATGGAGGCTACTATAACTCCTCTAATAGACTCCCAACATTGTCGGTTTATCTCACTGGTCTACTGAGTTCAAATCAGAATTTGGATGCTCCTCCAGGAAGTTAACCCACTGCTTCTCTAAAGGAGATTTATAATATTTTAAAAAAATTAGATTAACCGAATATTGTTTGAAGTTACAGAATTAACTAAAAAAAAGTTTGGAGTCTTCAGTTTTAATTTTCTTGCCATGTAGGTGGAGCAAACATGAATCAAGTTGATACAAATGGTGTTAAGATTGTCCATTTTCATCCATTGAAATGATTTTACGAGTAGTTCTTATCGTGTTCACTTCCATGTCTATATCATTCACCAGAAGTGTTGTAATCTGTTCTTTGAAGTTCCGACATTTTTGCTCTACCCCACTATGATCAATTCTAAAGCTTCTAACAACATTCATGGACACAAACTATTTGTTTCAAATCTATCCCTCAGCGAAGTTAGATCACAATCAACATGTGATTAGAAATACACGGATGTACAATCTAAAGATGTTTCAACATTGAAACCACAATATACTAGATCCGGTTATCCTTTTAAAAATTATCAGTGTCCTTGTATATTTGTGTCTAGAACGATCACGTACTTCAAAGTATGGTGAGCCAATGTGGTCTTAAAAGCACTTTTATCACGTGAATTCAACTGTATGCACTTACAACGGTGTAGACACATTGAAACACCTAAAATGTGTATAGCAGAACATGGTCTACAAAATCACTACATCTAGTAACCTTAGATAAATCAATAGTTAACTGCTCACAATTAGATTGTACTTCGGAACATTTGTTCTCTATCATCTGACATTAATATGTCGGTTCACATAACTTACCGGGAGCCGCGATAGCTCAGTGGTTAGTGAACTGGACTACCACGGACAAGGGGTAGGGTTCGATCCCAACCGACGGCTTCCTGGTTCACCCAGCCTTAAATGAGTACCGGTTTTTTCTGGGAAAGTAAAGCAGCACGGGCGTAATACTGACCACATTACCCCAAAAATCATGTGCTGAAGGTCTGTAAAATATAGGGTCACTAACACCATATTTGCCTATTCGCCACTTGGCGTGACGAGGGTAATTTACTTTTTTTTTTACATAACTTACCACTTTCGTTTCCAGATAAATTGTATTATTTAATTGTACTATCTGGTCAAACAGAAAGTGAAAGATTAGTGAATACGCTCCGGTCAGAAACGGTCAACGGTATGTAATGTGACATTTACATGGTTTGTTTGATTGACTGCTATGTAATGTGTATCTTACATGGAGTGTTCGGGTTAATTCTATGTAATGTTTCTCTTACAAGGGGTGTTCGGGTCAATTCTATGTAATGTGTCTCTTACACGGGTTGTACAGGTCAATTATATGCAATGTGTCTCTTACACGGGGTGTTCGGGTCAATTCTATGTAATGTTTCTCTTGCACGGGATGTGCATGGTCAGTTCTATGTAATGTATCGCTTACACCGCGTGGTTGGTTGTATTTTCTGTAATGTCTCTCTTACATTGAGTATATGGAAAGTAAAACAGTTTGAAGCCTTCAGCGAGGTGGGTGTACACATCGTACCTGTGTTACGATAAAAACATAACAGACTTGACTGTACAATCACTTCACTAATCCCAAAACTTGGACAGAAATCTCAACCCAATGAACTGTATTATATCACGTTACATCAGAAGTCCACATCAGGAGATGCTGTTATTGCCTCAGTCTCCATCCCCATACTAAAGTTCTAACTGCCTAACTTCTCCGCAATCAACTTTTCTATCTCCCTAATAAAACACAGGGACCCATCACTGTGTATCTATCTCTATCTGTGTACTAATCTGGTGCTGCTAGTTGACCATTAATTGACAGCATTGTCAGTTTGTAGAATAGGAGATGGGTCACATTTAATTCAAAATGGGCCAGACTTGTAAGGTACAAAGGTGTAGGAGGCCGATACTGTCACCCATTGTAGAGTACAGATACTGACACCCATTATAGAGGGCAGATACTGACACCCATTATAGAGGGCAGATACTGACACCCATTATAGAGGACAGATACTGACACCCATTATAGAGGACAGATACTGACACCCATTATAGAGTACAGATACTGACACCCATTATAGAGTAGAGATACTGACACCCATTATAGAGGGCAGACACTGACACCCATTATAGAGTACAGATACTGACACCCATTATAGATGACATGTACTGACACCCATTATAGATGACATATGCTGACACCCATTATAGAAGACATATACTGACACCCATTATAGAAGACAGATACTGACACCCATTATAGAAGACAGATACTGACACCCATTATAGAGGACCGACACTGACACCCATTATAGAAGACAGATACTGACACCCATTATAGAAGACAGATACTGACACCCATTATAGAAGACAGATACTGTAAATGATTGATGAGGACAGATACTGACACCCATTATAGAGGCCAGATACTGACACCCATTATAGAGGACAGATACTGACACCCATTATAGAGGACAGATACTGACACCAATTATAGAGGACAGATACTGACACCCATTATAGAGGACAGATACTGACACCCATTATAGAGTACAGATACTGACACCCATTATAGAGGACAGATCCTGACACCCATTATAGAGGACATATACCGACACCCATTATAGAGGACAGATACTGACACCCATTATTGAGTACAGATACTGACACCCATTATAGAGTACATATACTGACACCCATTATTGAGGACAGATACTGACACCCATTATAGAGTACAGATACTGACACCCATTATAGAGTACATATACTGACATTCATTATAGAGGACATATACTTACATCCATTATAGAGTACAGATACTGATACCCATTATAGAGGACAGATACTGACACTCATTATAGAGTACAGATACTGACACCCATTATAGAGGACAGATACTGACACCCATTATAGAAGACAGATACTGACACCCATTATAGAGGACAGAAACTGACACCCATTATAGAAGACAGATACTGACACCCATTATAGAAGACAGATACTGACACCCATTATAGAGGACATATACTGACACCCATTATAGAAGACAGATACTGACACCCATTATAGAAGACAGATACTGACACCCATTATAGAAGACAGATACTGACTCCCATCATAGAAGACATATACTGACTCCCATTATAGAAGACATATACTGACACCCATTATAGATGACAGATACTGACACCCATTATAGAAGACATATACTGACACCCATTATAGAAGACAGATACTGACACCCATTATAGAAGACAGATACTGACACCCATTATAGAGGACAGACACTGACACCCATTATAGAAGACAGATACTGACACCCATTATAGAAAACAGATACTGACACCCATTATAGAAGACAGATACTGTAAATCGTTGTTGAGGACAGATACAGACAACCATTATAGAGGACAGATACTGACACCCATTATAGAGGACATATACTGATATCCATTACAGAGGACAGATACTGACATACGTTATTAAGGACATATACTGTCACACGTTGTAGAGTCAAAGATACTGTCACACTTTATAGAGGGCAGATACTGAAACCCATTTGAAAGGATAGATACTGACACCCATTATAGAAGACAGATACTGCACCCCCTGTAGAGGGCATATACCGACACACTTTCAAAAAGGCGGATGCTGACACCCATTGGAGAGCTCAGATAATGACACCCTTTGGAGAGGCCGGATACTGACACCTATTGTAGAGGACAGATGCTGACATCTACTGGAGACGGCAGATACTAACACCCATTGTAGAGGGCAGTTACGGACACCCATTTTTGAGGACTGATACTGATACCTATTGGAATAGGCAGATACTGATACCTATTAGAATAGGCAGATACTGACACTCATTATAGAGGACAGATAATGACATTCATTATAGAGGACAGATACTGACACCCATTATAGCGGACAGATACTGACATCGATTATAGAGGACAGATAATGTAACCCGTTGTAGAGGACATATACTGATATCCATTATAGCGGACAGATACTAACATCGATTATAGAGGGCAGATAATGTAACCCGTTGTAGAGGACATATACTGATATCCATTATAGAGGACAGATACTGACACTCATTATCATCAGTACATCTCATTATCATTTGTAGATCAGTACAAAACACTTTGCTTCTTTTGATTCATTTTATTTTATTACAATTTCCTTATTTAATCACTTATACTTATCATTGTTGTTGATTGCGCTAGTGAACGCGCAAAAAAATGGCGGTTTGTTTACGCCGGTCTGTCGGCAAGGACGCGTAATTCATTTAATTTTTAAAAGGCTTACAGTGTATCCGCGTGCTGCAGAGCTATTTACTGGAGTAGGCCAGTTTATAACATGAAAACGGGTTCTGGACCGTGCGACTGAGTACTAGACCATCCACAGCATCGACCTTCAGCGACAAAATCATCTATGATACTCTAACGACGGTAAGTATTCAGACGCAGCCCAAACGACAACATCGAAGAAGGAAAACACGACAAGGTAAGCGTGGTGGCATTACACTGTCGAAGTGTGAGAGGCTAAAGTATGTGCGCGTTACATATTGGGATTGTAGGTCCATAAATCAACGACGGCCCATTCTTGATAAGACACTGTGCGGCGCCGATATAATGGTTTTGCAAAAAAAACTCTTCTTGATGACAGGACAGTAAGTACTCCTGGCTTCCATTGTTTCTACAATTGGCGACACCTTGGACAGGCCATCATTGTGCGCAACAATATAGTGGCAGCTGAGGTTGAAATGTCTGCGTGGGACAATGCAGAATTGCAGGTACATGCGGTTAGGGTACAGACCCCAGTCCATTTCGTGATTGTAAATGTGTATACCTGTAATGGTAAGGTGGACACACAACAATGGTAGAATCTCTTCGAGTTCGATGAAAAGGACGTCATTTTCTGCGGAGACTTTAATGCTTGAGGAAACCAGTGGGGTAACGTCATAACCAACAAGCAGGAAGAAGCCATAGAGAACACACTAGTGTCAGTCGATTTAGTGTGCTTGAATTATGGAAGGGCAACATGATTGGCCACTTATAGTGTCATAGACCTGGCACTGGTGTCTTCCACCTTCGCACCGGTTTGCAGGTGGAGTGCACTGGGGTTCCACGGAAGCGATCACTATCCATGTGTCCTCCTAACTGAGAAAAGCAGAAATAGAAGCCAGAAAATAAAGCTGCACACATTCCACTACCAGAAAACAGACCAGGGCGTCATTAGCAAAATCAGACATAGGAAACAGAGCGCCCCTCGTAGGAGGCAGGAGAGATGGACGCAGCCACCCTGGTGGAATGTAGAAGCCGATGAAGCTTGGCGGAGCAAGAGACAAACGGCCAAGACATGGCAGAATGCCAGAAAGTGTGGAAGAACACAACCTGAGCTCTTGAAGCGTCTGAAAGTAGAGGTCGACCAATAAATGATGCACTTTAAACTATGCGCTAAGCAGGCTAAAGATGCCAAATGGGATGACTTCTGTTAAAAAGTGTGCTCAGAAAAATCGCTAGCCACATTCTGGCGCCTTCATCAGAGCATGAATGGCACAACACGACACAGATGCATACCAGACTTTCAGAGCACAGGCCGGATATGGCATATTGAGCTGACGGACCAAAGAAATGAGGCTGTAAGAATGAGGATACGGGGATCGCTGTGAAAATTATGTAATGTTGTGTTGCTGGAAGAAGGTCACACAATCACAATCGATACCATTCGCACGACACTTAACAGGTCACACAACACTGCTCCTGGTCCAGATGGTGTTCGGTACGATGACATAGGCGATTTAGCTGACGACGACTTGACAAAACTGACCAATGAGTTTAATGCCAGCATTACGAGTGGCCAGATTAAAGAGGAGTGGCTACACAGCTACTTACTACCGCTACCGAAGCCAAACAAGGACCATTCTCAGATCAGTGCCTACAGAATCATCACAATGCAGAACACTGCGGGCAAGCTGCTGGAGAAAAAAAGTTGCCCGTGTCCTCACCTGTCACCTTGAACAGAAAAGTGCATTCCCACCCACACTCGAAGGTTATAGATATAACAAAGAGACATGGCTCAATGCGGCAGTCTTTGTCTATGACGCCAACATTCATTTGTCCAGGTCTGCCACAAGGCTCACCATTGTCACCAGTTCTATTTAACGTGTACACAATAACGATCACGGAACAACAGCTGGATGGAAGGGGAAGGACTATGACTTTTGCTGATGATATTCTGGTATATCGACAGGGAAGAGACAGATGGGAATCGCCTCCACAATGCAAGACGAACTCGATCGCATTTCTTCCTGGTGTGGGGTTTCAAGTGATTTGGTTAACCCTAATAAAGCATTAGTTTCATGGTTCGCCCTTAACAATTATATCGTTAATACGACCACACCGGTAGTACGAATGGGAGCTGATGAGGTGACCAGGGACAAGTTGATGACATACATCGGAGTTAAGTTTGATCGCAGCCTATGTTTTCAGGACCACGTCGACCATGTGATAACAAAATTCCGCAAAGGATTAGCCGCCTTGAAGGTCATGACATGACAGCTGCCAACATCGAGCAGAGGCTACTTACTCTTCTGTTCCAAGGATTAGTCCTCGCATCAATCGAGTATGCCCTGGCAATTCTTACAGTCAGTACGACTCAAATTGATAGGCTGGAGAAAATACAAAATGAATCCATGCGCATTATTTTGGGATGTACAAGGGACACTCCTTGTGTAGCAATGAGATATCTTCTTGACTTCCCAACCATGGATGACAGAATAAAGATCTGAAGAGCACGAGCATACCTTAAGATTAGTACAGATAAAGAGCATCCATTGCACCACGTGCTCAACACAGGAAAAGGTGCCAGGCTAAAAAGAGGCAAATCATGGGTAGGCCGAGCAGAAGATGTCATCAAACAGGTATGTGGGCTTACCAATATCAGCGTTGGTGAGGAGTGGATACCGGTGCCTACGTCTTTCAAGGGGACTTTCTCATGTATTGTCACACTCGACAGGAAAAATAGGGAACAGAACTTGGTCGTGGTTAATGCTGAGGTCAACGGTCGCATCTGTGATAACACCGATGAGAAAGATGCAATCAAGTATACAGACGGATCTGTAAGACGACACCAAAGAAGTGCATGGCCATTTACAGCACGTTCGGTAGGCAAAATAGTCTCTACTAAGACAGTGGTGCATACGTTATGACCACGAGTAGCATGACAATGGACGTGATGGCAGTGACCAAGGCACTCAAATGAATAGAGTCACAAGACTACACCCACGCATGTATACTAAGTGATTCGATGAGCACGATAAAAAAAAAAGTGGAGGCGGGCTATGTACGCATGCAATGGGTAGAGTCGTTGCAGAAATCCAAAATACGTAAGGTCACCTTTGTCTATGTTCCTGGACATGAGGGAACGCGAGGAAATGAAAGAGCGGACAGGTTGGCTAGCTGCGCTGTCGTTGAGGACGGGCAACCAATGGATCGAGCGGACATCATCAACGCCTCCGAGATGTGGAAAGAGCACTGGCCATCGACAAACAATATAGAAGACAGATACTGACACCCATTATAGAAAACAGATACTGACACCCATTATAGAAGACAGATACTGTAAATCGTTGTTGAGGACAGATACAGACAACCATTATAGAGGACAGATACTGACACCCATTATAGAGGACATATACTGATATCCATTACAGAGGACAGATACTGACATACGTTATTAAGGACAGATACTGTCACACGTTGTAGAGTCAAAGATACTGTCACACTTTATAGAGGGCAGATACTGAAACCCATTTGAAATGACAGATACTGAAACCCATTTGAAAGGACAGATACTGACACCCATTATAGAAGACAGATACTGCACCCCCTGTAGAGGGCATATACCGACACACTTTCAAAAAGGCGGATGCTGACACCCATTGGAGAGCTCAGATAATGACACCCTTTGGAGAGGCCGGATACTGACACCTATTGTAGAGGACAGATGCTGACATCTACTGGAGGCGGCAGATACTAACACCCATTGTAGAGGGCAGTTACGGACACCCATTTTTGAGGACTGATACTGATACCTATTGGAATAGGCAGATACTGATACCTATTAGAATAGGCAGATACTGACACTCATTATAGAGGACAGATAATGACATTCATTATAGAGGACAGATACTGACACCCATTATAGCGGACAGATACTGACATCGATTATAGAGGACAGATAATGTAACCCGTTGTAGAGGACATATACTGATATCCATTATAGCGGACAGATACTGACATCGATTATAGAGGACAGATAATGTAACCCGTTGTAGAGGACATATACTGATATCCATTATAGAGGACAGATACTGACACTCATTATCATCAGTACATCTCATTATCATTTGTAGATCAGTACAAAACACTTTGCTTCTTTTGATTCATTTTATTTTATTACAATTTCCTTATTTAATCACTTATACGTATCATTGTTGTTGATTGCGCTAGTGAACGCGCAAAAAAATGGCGGTTTGTTTACGCCGGTCTGTCGGCAAGGACGCGTAATTCATTTAATTTTTAAAAGGCTTACAGTGTATCCGCGTGCTGCAGAGCTATTTACTGGAGTAGGCCAGTTTATAACATGAAAACGGGTTCTGGACCGTGCGACTGAGTACTAGACCATCCACAGCATTGACCTTCAGCGACAAAATCATCTATGATACTCTAACGACGGTAAGTATTCAGACGCAGCCCAAACGACAACATCGAAGAAGGAAAACACGACAAGGTAAGCGTGGTGGCATTACACTGTCGAAGTGTGAGAGGCTAAAGTATGTGCGCGTTACATATTGGGATTGTAGGTCCATAAATCAACGACGGCCCATTCTTGATAAGACACTGTGCGGCGCCGATATAATGGTTTTGCAATAAAAACTCTTCTTGATGACAGGACAGTAAGTACTCCTGGCTTCCATTGTTTCTACAATTGGCGACACCTTGGACAGGCCATCATTGTGCGCAACAATATAGTGGCAGCTGAGGTTGAAATGTCTGCGTGGGACAATGCAGAATTGCAGGTACATGCGGTTAGGGTACAGACCCCAGTCCATTTCGTGATTGTAAATGTGTATACCTGTAATGGTAAGGTGGACACACAACAATGGTAGAATCTCTTCGAGTTCGATGAAAAGGACGTCATTTTCTGCGGAGACTTTAATGCTTGAGGAAACCAGTGGGGTAACGTCATAACCAACAAGCAGGAAGAAGCCATAGAGAACACACTAGTGTCAGTCGATTTAGTGTGCTTGAATTATGGAAGGGCAACATGATTGGCCACTTATAGTGTCATAGACCTGGCACTGGTGTCTTCCACCTTCGCACCGGTTTGCAGGTGGAGTGCACTGGGGTTCCACGGAAGCGATCACTATCCATGTGTCCTCCTAACTGAGAAAAGCAGAAATAGAAGCCAGAAAATAAAGCTGCACACATTCCACTACCAGAAAACAGACCAGGGCGTCATTAGCAAAATCAGACATAGGAAACAGAGCGCCCCTCGTAGGAGGCAGGAGAGATGGACGCAGCCACCCTGGTGGAATGTAGAAGCCGATGAAGCTTGGCGGAGCAAGAGACAAACGGCCAAGACATGGCAGAATGCCAGAAAGTGTGGAAGAACACAACCTGAGCTCTTGAAGCGTCTGAAAGTAGAGGTCGACCAATAAATGATGCACTTTAAACTATGCGCTAAGCAGGCTAAAGATGCCAAATGGGATGACTTCTGTTAAAAAGTGTGCTCAGAAAAATCGCTAGCCACATTCTGGCGCCTTCATCAGAGCATGAATGGCACAACACGACACAGAGGCATACCAGACTTTCAGAGCACAGGCCGGATATGGCACAAATCTGATGAGAGCAAAGGGAAAGCCCTGCTTGCCCGCTACATTGAGCGGACGGACCAAAGAAATGAGGCTGTAAGAATGAGGATACGGGGATCGCTGTGAAAATTATGTAATGTTGTGTTGCTGGAAGAAGGTCACACAATCACACTCGATACCATTCGCACGACACTTAACAGGTCACACAACACTGCTCCTGGTCCAGATGGTGTTCGGTACGATGACATAGGCGATTTAGCTGACGACGACTTGACAAAACTGACCAATGAGTTTAATGCCAGCATTACGAGTGGCCAGATTAAAGAGGAGTGGCTACACAGCTACTTACTACCGCTACCGAAGCCAAACAAGGACCATTCTCAGATCAGTGCCTACAGAATCATCACAATGCAGAACACTGCGGGCAAGCTGCTGGAGAAAAAAAGTTGCCCGTGTCCTCACCTGTCACCTTGAACAGAAAAGTGCATTCCCACCCACACTCGAAGGTTATAGATATAACAAAGAGACATGGCTCAATGCGGCAGTCTTTGTCTATGACGCCAACATTCATTTGTCCAGGTCTGCCACAAGGCTCACCATTGTCACCAGTTCTATTTAACGTGTACACAATAACGATCACGGAACAACAGCTGGATGGAAGGGGAAGGACTATGACTTTTGCTGATGATATTCTGGTATATCGACAGGGAAGAGACAGATGGGAATCGCCTCCACAATGCAAGACGAACTCGATCGCATTTCTTCCTGGTGTGGGGTTTCAAGTGATTTGGTTAACCCTAATAAAGCATTAGTTTCATGGTTCGCCCTTAACAATTATATCGTTAATACGACCACACCGGTAGTACGAATGGGAGCTGATGAGGTGACCAGGGACAAGTTGATGACATACATCGGAGTTAAGTTTGATCGCAGCCTATGTTTTCAGGACCACGTCGACCATGTGATAACAAAATTCCGCAAAGGATTAGCCGCCTTGAAGGTCATGACAGCTGCCAACATCGAGCAGAGGCTACTTACTCTTCTGTTCCAAGGATTAGTCCTCGCATCAATCGAGTATGCCCTGGCAATTCTTACAGTCAGTACGACTCAAATTGATAGGCTGGAGAAAATACAAAATGAATCCATGCGCATTATTTTGGGATGTACAAGGGACACTCCTTGTGTAGCAATGAGATATCTTCTTGACTTCCCAACCATGGATGACAGAATAAAGATCTGAAGAGCACGAGCATACCTTAAGATTAGTACAGATAAAGAGCATCCATTGCACCACGTGCTCAACACAGGAAAAGGTGCCAGGCTAAAAAGAGGCAAATCATGGGTAGGCCGAGCAGAAGATGTCATCAAACAGGTATGTGGGCTTACCAATATCAGCGTTGGTGAGGAGTGGATACCGGTGCCTACGTCTTTCAAGGGGACTTTCTCATGTATTGTCACACTCGACAGGAAAAATAGGGAACAGAACTTGGTCGTGGTTAATGCTGAGGTCAACGGTCGCATCTGTGATAACACCGATGAGAAAGATGCAATCAAGTATACAGACGGATCTGTAAGACGACACCAAAGAAGTGCATGGCCATTTACAGCACGTTCGGTAGGCAAAATAGTCTACTAAGACAGTGGTGCATACGTTATGACCACGAGTAGCATGACAATGGAGGTGATGGCAGTGACCAAGGCACTCAAATGAATAGAGTCACAAGACTACACCCACGCATGTATACTAAGTGATTCGATGAGCACGATAAAAAAAAAAGTGGAGGCGGGCTATGTACGCATGCAATGGGTAGAGTCGTTGCAGAAATCCAAAATACGTAAGGTCACCTTTGTCTATGTTCCTGGACATGAGGGAACGCGAGGAAATGAAAGAGCGGACAGGTTGGCTAGCTGCGCTGTCGTTGAGGACGGGCAACCAATGGATCGAGCGGACATCATCAACGCCTCCGAGATGTGGAAAGAGCACTGGCCATCGACAAACATAGATCCACATCACTTGTTCGTATTATGGAAATGGGAGTTACTGGTGGGATACTGAAACCCAGTGTAGAGGACAGATACTGATACCTTTTGGAGAGGGAAGATATTGACACCCATTAGGGCGGACAGATACTGACACCCATTATAGAGGACAGATACTGTAACCCGTTGCAGAGGGCATAGACTGATACCCGTTGAAGAGGGCAGATACTGTAACCCTTTGTAGAGGACAGATACTGACACCCATTGGATTAGGCAGATACTAACACCCATTAGAGAGGGCAAATACTGACTATCACTGTAGAGTGATGATATTGCCACCCATTGGAGATGGCAGATCTGACAGAGAATGGGAAAGGACAGATACTGAGATTCATTGGACAGGGCAGATACTGACACCCACTGGAGAGGGCAGATACTGACACCCACTGGAGAGGGCAGATACTGACACCCACTGGAGAGGGCAGATACTGACACCCACTGGAGAGGGCATATACTGACACACACTGGAGAGGGCAGATACTGACACCCACTGGAGAGGGCAGATACTGAGATTCATTGAACAGGGCAGATACTGACACCCACTGGAGAGGGCAGATACTGAGAATCATTGGACAGGGCAGATACTGACACCCACTGGAGAGGGCAGATACTGACACCCACTGGAGAGGGCAGATACTGAGAATCATTGGACAGGGCAGATACTGACACCCACTGGAGAGCGCAGATACTGAGAATCATTGGAGAGGACAGATACTGACACTCATAGGATACGGCAGATGCAGCTACCCACTGGAGAAGGCAAACGGTGACACCCATTTAAAAAAGCAGATACTGACACGCACTGGAGAGGACTGATACTGATACCTATTGTAGAGGACTGATACTGACACCCAGTGTAGGGGACTGATACTGACACCTATTGGAGTGAACAGATACTGATATCCATTACAGAGGACATATACTGACACTCATTATAGAGGACAGATACTGCCACCCAATATATAAGGCAGACAATGTAACTCGTTGTAGAAGACATATACTGACACCCATTATAGAGGGCAGATACTGCCTCTATTACAGAGGACAGATACTGTAACCCGTTGTAGAGGGCAACTACTGACACCTCTTGTTGAGGACAGATACGGTCACCCCTTGTAGAGGGCAGATACTAACAAACATTCGAGAGGGAAAATACTGACTCTCACTATAGAGAGGAGATACTGACAACCATTGGGGAGGCAAATCTGACACCCAATGGAAAGGGCTGATAATGAGATTCATTGGACAGGCAGATACTGACACCTACTGGAGAGGGCCGATAAAGACAACTTTTGTAGAGGGCAAATACTGACACCCATTTGATATGGCAGATACTGATATCCATTGGAGAGGGCAGACGCTGACACCCAGTATACATGGCAGATATTTTCAACCATTATTGAGGACAGATACTGATACACATTTGAGAAGTCAGATACTGATACCCATTATAGAAGACAGATAATGTAACCCGTTGTTGAGGACATATACTGACACCCACTATAGAGGGCAGATACTGACACTGATTATAGAGGGCAGCTACTGACACTCACAATAGAGGACAGATACTGACATCCATTGTAGAGGGCAGATACTGACACCCACTATATATGGCAGATACTGACACGCACTATAGAGGGCAGATACTGACGCTCATTATAGAGGGCAGATACTAACACCCACTATAGAGGGCAGATACTGACACCCACTGTAGAGAGGAGATACTGACACCCATTATAGAGGAGACATATTGTAACCCGTTGTAGATGGCCGAGAAATACTGACACCCATTATAGACGACAGATACTGACCCCATTATAGAAGTCAGATACTGTAACCCGTTGTAAAGGGCATATACTGACACCAATTATAGAGGACAGATACTGACACCCATTATAGAAGACAGATACTGTAACCCTTTGGTTTCGGCCGATGCTGGCACCCATTGGAGAAGGCAGATATTGTAACCCGTTGTATTGGGCAGATAATGTAAGCCATTATAGATAACAGATACTGACACCCATTATAGAGGACATACACTGGCACATATAGAAGACAGAGACTGTATGCCGTTGTAGAGGACAGATATTGAGACCCATTAAAGAGGACAGACACTATAATCCTTTGTAGATGTCAGATACTGACACCCGTTGTAGAAGGCAGATACTGTCACCCCTTGTAGAGTGCATATACTGACACCAATTGGAGAGGGCATATACTGACACCAATTGCAGAGGACAGATACATTCACCCCTTGTAAAGTGCAGACACTGACACCCATTGAAGAATGCAGACAGTGTCACCCCTTGTAGAGTGCAGATACTGAAACCCATTGGAGAGGGCAGATAGTGTATCCCCATTAAAAAGAGCAGATACTGACACCCATTGAAAAGTGCAGATACTGACACCCATTAAAAAGAGCAGATATTGACACCCATTGAAAAGAGCAGATACTGACACCCATTGAAAAGAGCAGATACTGACACCCATTGAAAAGAGCAGATACTGACACCCATTAAAAAGAGCAGATACTGACACCCATTGAAAAGAGCAGATACTGACACCCGCTGGAGAGGACTGATACTGACACCCATTGTAGAGGAATGATAATGACACCCATTATAGAGGACTGATAATGACACCCATTATAGAGGACTGATAATGACACCCATTATAGACGATTGATACTGACACCCATTATAGAGGACTGCTATTGACACCCATTGTAGAGGACTGATACTGACACCCATTATAGAGGACTGATAATGACACCCATTGTAGAGGACTGATAATGACACCCATTATAGAGGACAGATAATGACACCCATTGTAGAGGACTGATAATGACACCCATTATAGAGGACTGATAATGACACCCATTGTAGAGGACTGATAATGACACCCATTATAGAGGACTGATAATGACACCCATTGTAAACGACTGATAATGACACCCATTATAGAGGACTGATACTGATACCCATTGAGGAGGACTGATACTGATACCTATGATAGAGGACTGATACTGACACCCATTGGAGAGGACTGAAACTGACACACATTGAAGAGGACTGATACTGACACCTGTTGGAGAGGACTGAAACTGACACCCATTGAAGAGGACTGATACTGATACACATTGGAGAGGACTGAAACTGACACACATTGAAGAGGACTGATACTGATACATGTTGGAGAGGACTGATACTGACACACATTCGAGAGGACTGAAACTGACACCCATTGAAAAGGACTGAAACTGATACTTGTTGGAGAGGACTGAACTGATACCTATGGTAAATGACTGATACTGACATCCATTGGAGATTACTGAAACTGATACCTGTTGGAGAGGACTGATACTGACACCAATAGGAGAGAACTGAAACTGATACCTGTTGAATAGGACTGATACTGACACCCATCGTAGAGGACTGATACTGACACCCATTGTAGAGGACTGATACTGACACCCATTGGAGAGGACTGATACTGACACCCATCGTAGAGGACTGATACTGACACCCATCGTAGAGGACTGATACTGACACCCATCGTAGAGGACTGATACTGACACCCATCGTAGAGGTCTGATACTGACACCAATAGGAGAGAACTGAAACTGATACCTGTTGAATAGGACTGATACTGACACCCATCGTAGAGGACTGATACTGACACCCATCGTAGAGGACTGATACTGACACCCATCGTAGAGGTCTGATACTGACACCAATAGGAGAGAACTGAAACTGATACCTGTTGAATAGGACTGATACTGACACCCATCGTAGAGGACTGATACTGACACCCATCGTAGAGGACTGATACTGACACCCATTGGAGAGGGGAGATACTGACGAGTTCGTTGGCTTTACAGAGATGCGTGCGTTTCAGATGAAAACCTGATCCAACAAATTTACCGTTGACCTTGGCAGCTGAACGTCGATATAAGCGTTGGCGGTAGAGAGAAAGTTGATGTCTCGTTTGTTTATCGTGAGTAGGTTCAGCAGTCTTCCAAGACTCTCTTATTAACAGCTTTTTCGAGGAGATAGAGAGAGAGAGAGAGAGAGAGAGAGAGAGAGAGAGAGAGAGAGAGAGAGAAAGTCAGAAATATATATGATCTAATAATCGAAGAGATTGTAACTTGTGATGAGATATGACCACTTACGCACTCGAAAGGGTAAGATTGTTGGTAAGCAATCACGTTTCCTTGTTGACACGTTCTGACATGCTACTACTGACTCAGCCACCCATATGTTGATGCTACATGCACAGCTATCTTCCTACTATTGACTCAGCCACCCATATGTTGATGCTACATGCACAGCTATCTTCCTACTATTGACTCAGCCACCCATATGTTGATGCTACATGCACAGCTATCTTCCTACTTTTGACACACCCACCTATATTTTGATGCTACATGCACAGCTATCTTCCTACTACTGACTCACCCACCCATATGTTGATGCTACATGTAGAGCTGTCTTCCTACTACTGACTCACCCACCCATATGTTGATGCTACATGTACAGCTGTCTTCCTACTACTGACTCACCCACTGATATTTTGATGCTACAAGAACAGTTGTCTTCCTACTACTGACTCACCCATCCATATGTTGATGCTACATCTACACATGTCTTCCTACTACTGACTTACCCATCCATATGTTGATGCTACATCTACACATGTCTTCCTACTACTGACTTACCCATCCATATGTTGATGCTACATCTACACATGTCTTCCTACTACTGACTTACCCATCCATATGTTGATGCTACATCAACAGTTGTGTACCCACTACTACCGTAATAGCCTGATCTACCTGTAGCCAACGACTGTCCTAGTTCTGCTCTACGACCAATTGATGTCATCGTGTTTTCCATCTAAGCTATTTCACCCAATTACGTAACTAACCAACTAATGATATTATTCAAGACAAACTGTAACATGTAGAGCTGTTAAGTTCATTATTCTTGTTCACTTTCAGTTCTCAACCACTTTACTTACTTGTTCTAGTTCTAACAATATCTGCAGATACTAAGATGTAAAAGTTCGGTTTAAAATAAAATGGTGCAACTCAAATAACAGCAATTCAGTAACACTATTCTTCCTCTTCTTCTACCTTTTAGCTCCCTGTGGAGCATAGGTCTTCAACAAACACTTTCCAAGTCGTTCTGTTCTTTGCAATTCTTTTAAGATCATTCCATGTCTTCCCCATCATCTTCATCTCTGCTTCAATCTGTCTTCTCCAAGAATTCCTTGGTCTTCCTCTTTGTCTTTTCCCCTGGGGATTCCAAAAAAGGGCATGTTGTGTAATACTCTCAGTTGGCTTCCGTAGTGTGTGCCCTATCCATCGCCATCGTCTTCGCTGTATTTCTTTATCCACTGGTATTTGACTGGTACATTTCCATAATTCCACGTTAGTGACTTTGTCCTGCAATTTCCATCCCTTTATTCTGCGCAAGCATCCATTAATGAAAGTCTGTACCTTCGTGATTGTCAATTTTGTTATTCTCCATGTTTCACAGCCATATAATAGAACCGACTTAACATTGGAGTTGAAAATTTTTATTTTTGTATTTAGCCTAATTTCTTTGGATTTCCATATGTTTCCCAGTGCAATGAAAGCTCCTCTTGCTTTTGATATCCTTATTTTGTATCATTTTCTGTTCCTCCCTCTTTATCTATATTACTGCCCAGATATATATAAGATTGTACGTCTAGTAGAGGTATTTCTCCTAGTTTTATTTGGTTATTGCCAACTGCATTAATTCTCATAATGTTGGTCTTATCTCTATTAATCTTTAGTCCTAGCTGTTGTGATCTCTCATCTAATATACGCATTTTATCTTGCATCTGTCGGTGGCTGTGTGATAGGAGAGCTATGTCATCAGCAAAGTCTAAATCAGTAACACTATTGCTGAAAATTATATTCTATAACAAAACATAATGCACTTTATTCCATTCCTATCTGAACATTTGTTATTGAAATCAAATTCTGCGATTTTTGTTGAACATATTTGTGCCGTTAGATGAAAGAATATTAAATTGTTAGTGTTTTGTAAAAGTTTGGAATCGAATCAAAAAGGACAAAGAACTCAGATTTACGCTGTTTTAAAGCAGATTGATCGGATGACTGATGACCTTTGACGAGATCAGCGAGGATGTTCTAAAGGAAATCAAAGAGAAGCTCATCAATAACACAAGAAGTAATCATCTATTGTTGTTTGTGTAATGAAGGTTGGGTATCTACGACATTTAGTAATACACTCGAGGGGAAGAGAGACAGAGGTACACAGAGATAGATTTAGAGAATGGCATAGAAGGAAGCCAACATTGGTAAACCTTCTACATTATAACGGGATCAATGCAAAGAAATACATAAAAAGCGAAGTTGCAGTCAAGCTGATTGTAAACGTGACATTTAAAAAAATGGTGTGGGTAAAGTTTTACGTAATTAATGGACGACACAAATTTGATCAACGTTTTGGCTATAAAGGCCTTCAGCAGGAACAACAAACAACACACACACAGATATGTTAGTAAATAAAATTAGCCCTATACAGCTAACTAACTACTAATGAAGTATCTAAAACATAAAAATCTCGAACTGGAATGAGTAAAATTAAAATGTTCTCCCTGCGCAATGCACTGAGGCCAGGATGAAAATGAACGAGGGCTAGTCCCTCGTTGATCCAAAACACAGGTGGTAGGATTTCAAAAATATTTGGGGGGGGGGGAGAGGATATTGCACAGGTTACCTAAACTATAACGTTACCGGCAATGTCTATACGTATATACAACAGTGCTAGAACACACAGACATTCATATATATATATATATATATATATATATATATGTTTATACACATATATATATATATGCCATATTTTTGGAAACAGTGATCTCTGCAATATGTGCCTTTTTGGCACGCAAGGTTTCTGTTTTCAAGATTGTGGTTCTGCCCTATGTGCCGTCTTCGGCTCGAAAGGACAATATATATATATATTATATGTAAAATACATAAAATGTGTGTATAAATGTATATATATGTATATAAATATATATACATATATATATATACATATATTTGAGGTTTCCGGTCAATTATGGCGGATAGGCGGCAGGAACCGATAAGGCTCTGTTTGAAAAGTGTTCCTTGTTGCATTTGCACATATTGCAAGTCCGGTTTGCTGCTGGAGCTACTAAGTTTAGGTCTATGTGTGCACACCATGAGCTGTGTTTTTCCTCCGGATCGTGTTTCGATATTCCGATTGCTTACGATCAATGATGCTATCGTATGAACAGTTCGGCTACGTTCTCTTTCGGTGCGGCTACGCCTTATGTCTTTTGCGTGTGCTGTAGTTGCTATAATAGGGAAATAAGCTGCATTTCTTTGTTTGGATCCTTCAATGAGATGAGATGTTAATTCAGATGATTCCACTGGCACGGGGGGTTGAGCAGTAATGGATTTATTTGAATTCGTTTGTAGTGATACCGGGCCTTCGACTAACTACAATTCGACTAACTATATCATCCAAGGAGAATAAGGTGACTATTCGTCCCGGATTGTCCGTGACAGTCCCGGAATTTGACATTTTTTGAACCTTTGTCCCGGATTAGATGCCGTACCGGTTTTGTCCCGATTTTGGCATATTTTTTAGCTTTTGTCCCGGATTTGATAAAAAATAATTTGGGACACAAACGTTTACCAATTTTGCCATTTTGGTATACGGCGTACATTTCTTCAATTAAAAAAAATATTATTCCGTTGCTGTGTAGACAATTTTGTTTAATATCAAAACAGTAGAATGCGCTCCTAGTTTTAAATCTCGTATATATTCGTTGTGTTACTAACTTTCACTTTCACTTTCGCAAAAAATGGCACCGAACCGTAAATGTAGTTTTAATCAAGATTTACAAAAGGAATACCCTTTTATAAAAAAAGTCTACATCGTCATCAGACTTCTCTGTAAGATGTAATATATGTTCATCCGGGTTTACTATTAACCATAGTGGACGTGGTGATATTAAGAGCCACATAAATAGTGATAAACATAAGAGAGCCGTCGCTACTGCTGCATCAAGCTCGTCGTTGACAAATGTTTTTCGAGCTGAACAGGTTGGTGACAAAGAAGAACAGTTAGCTGCTACAGAAGGTGCCTTTGCATATCATACAGTGATGCACAATCACACGTTTAGATCTATGGACTGCACATCAAAATTGCTTCAGGTAACTTTAGAACCAAAATTTGCTTGTGCACGTACGAAAACAGAAGCTATTATTCGGAATGTGTTCACACCCCATGCTCTAAACGAGTTGAGATGTGACCTAGAAAACGTAACATTTATCTCCATACTGACAGATGCCTCCAACCACAAAGAAATCAAGATTTTTCCTTTGCTTGTCAGATACTTTGATCGCAATAAGGGCTGAAAGTTAAAATATTAGAGTTGAAGTCATTGTCGGGTGAAACATCTGATATAGTAAGTAGTTTTCTTATTGACTGTCTAACTGAAAATGGTTTAGAACTGAAAGTAGTTGGATTATGTGCAGACAACACATATTCTAATTTTGGGGGCGCTGAAAGTAAAGGACAGAACAATGTTTTCACAAAACTGAAAGAAAACCTTGGACATAGTTTGATAGGTGTTGGGTGTGCTTGCCATATTTTTCCACAACACTGTTCGAGCAGCTGCAGACGTATTGCCTGTTGATGTTGAAATGACTATTTCAAAAATGTATCTGTACTTCAAATCATATACAGTTAGAGTTGAAAGTCTCAAGGAGTTTTGTCAGTTTGTCGACACAGACTTCCAGATGATTTTAGGTTATGCACAAACTAGGTGGCTTGCCCTCTTGCCTGCTGTTGAAATGGTTCTTTACATGTTCCTGCCTCTAAAATCATATTTTCAATCTCAAGACAGATGCCCAGTTTTTATACAGGAATTCTGTGAAAACCCACTGTCTGAGGCATGGCTTATTTTGGTTCACAGTCAGGCATCCTCTTTCCACGAAGCAGTGCAGAAAGTAGAGGGACAGATGGTCACTGTATTTGAAGTCATTGACAACATCAATAGGTTGAAAGCTATCTTGGAGTCCAAGCTGGAAGACGGCTTCTTGCCATCAAGAGTTCAGATAATCCTTAAAAAGCTGGAAATGGAAGGATTTCCACGTGATGATGTGAAAAAGTTTAACTCCAGTGTTTCTTCATTTTATTTATGAAACAGCTTTAAGTTATTTGAAGAAATGGGCATCAAATAATTTTCAAAACCTAGAGTCTTACAGCTGGGTAATGCTGAACAGAACACCAAATTGGGAAGATATTGAGAAGTCTTCATCATTAGTGAGTCAAACAGTGCCTTCAGTCGACTTTCCAGAAAATGAAATGTATGACGAATATGTCTACATGAAACCGTTCGTTACTTCACAAAAAATTAGTGAGTGGAGTCTTAATAAAACATTACCAGGGCAGCGTTGGGTTGAACTAGCTTCCCACTTCAGAAACAATCATGTGCCCGTTTCACATATTCTGAAGTTGGCAGAGTTCTTTTTGTGTCTACCTGGAACAAATGCTGCAACAGAACGAGTGTTTTCTCTGATGAACAGTTTGTGGACAAATGATAAAACACAACTAGGTGTTGAAACTTTAAAAGCCATGTTGATCACCAAAGTGAACTATGAGGGAACATGTGTCGAATTTTATAAGATGCTGCATACAAAGAAGGACATTTTACAGAAAATTCACTCATCTGAAAAGTACAGCATCTCTGTTTCACCTTCAATTTAAGTGAGTATCACTGTTTTTTTTTTATCTCCTGATTATCCTGATAGCGTATTGTAGGTCTATATTATTAGATGTTTTAAAATGTATGTATTATTCACTTGAAAATGACAGGAAGAAGAAATGTAATTTTATTGGTGGAAAATTGAAGTAAAATTATTCCGTCCCGGAATGGGATTTCAAAAATATGGTCACCTTAGAGGAGAACCCTGACCTACGTGCACGAACTCCGTAGCACGGCCTTTGATCCACAATGTGTGAAGGTTTTTGTTGTCGACTGTGCCCAAGCAGGGGCCTTATCTTTCCGATTTTAACTGCCAGGGATTCTTGAACATGCGCGAGTAGACACAGAACCTCTTGTTTATTGCCACCATCCGAGAAGGTTAAACACGTGATGTCACCGCCCAAGACTGCAGGGGAGAGTGACGTCTCGAAGAAGCCACGGATTAATTGTTCCTGTGTTTGTGAAATCGCCGTCACCAGTGATAGGCTTTGAACTCGGGTCTTTCCTGTTGATAGGTTGAAGTCATACCTCTAGATTACCCATCACACCATCTTATTCTTTGAAACGAACAATCATTTTAAGTAATATCGGTTGAGTACATTTGTTTGAATACATATGTTTGAGTACTATTACTTGAATAATTATATTTGAATACCTTTAGTTGAGTACCTTTCTTTGGAAACCTTTGAGTACATTATTTGAGTACCCTTGTTTGAGTACCTTTAGTTGAGTACCTTTGTTTGAGTACCTTTTGTTGAGTACCTTTGTTTGAGTAGCGTTAGTTGAGTACCTTTGTTTGAGTACCTTTAGTTGAGTACCGTTGTTTGGGTACCTTCATTTGAGTACCTTTGTTTTAATATCTTTGTTTGAGTACTTTCAGTTTTGTACCTTTAGTTGAGTACCATTACTGCAGTATCTTTAATTGAGTACCTTT
Organism: Megaustenia siamemsis; assembly: GCA_032433765.1. Lineage (NCBI taxonomy): Eukaryota > Metazoa > Mollusca > Gastropoda > Stylommatophora > Ariophantidae > Megaustenia > Megaustenia siamemsis. Next base: position 7,747,696 of record JAVIAB010000160.1, read on the forward strand.
ATTTGAGCACCTTACGTTGAGTACCTTTTTTGAGTACGTTTGGCTGAGCATCGTTATTTGAATACCCTAGGCTCCTTTATTTCAGTAACTTTTTTGAGCATCTTTATTTCAGGACCTTTATTGAAGTACCTATATTTGAGTTCTCTAAGTGAGGGGCTAAAGTTATTTGCATCTTCAGGTAGCCTGCATTTAAAAAAAAAACCATTGCGTTCACATGGTGGAATAAACTGTCTCTTGTCAGATCTCCCACAGAACATTGCAATCACATGATGGAATAATCTGTCTCTAGTCAGATCTCACACAGAACATTGCATTCAAATGGTGGAATAATCTATCTCTAGTCAGATCTCACACAGAATATTGCATTCAAATGGTGGAATAATCTATCTCTAGCCAGATCTCACACAGAATATTGCATTCAAATGGTGAAATAATCTATCTCTAGCCAGATCTCACACAGAATATTGCATTCAAATGGTGAAATAATCTATCTCTAGTCAGATCTCACACAGAACATTGCATTCAAATGGTGGAATAATCTGTCCCTAGTCAGATCTCTCACATAACGTTGCATTCACATGGTGGAATAATCTGTCTCTCGTCATATCTCTCACTGAATATTGCATTCAAATGGTGGAATAATCTGTCTCTAGTCAGATCTTACACATCTTCTGTTGTTCTGTTCAAGATCTCCTTGGTGTCTTGAAACCAACTTCTTCTTGGTCTTCCCCTGATGCGTCATCCAGGAACCTTGCCTTCCATTGTTGTTCTTTCCTGCTCGCTGTGTCTTTTGACCTGGCCATATTATTTTAATTTCCTCAGCGGGATGTTGTTTACAAGTAATGATCTTTTTTTCATACTTAACACTTTCAATATTCTTCGTTGCTCTTTTCATTATCCAAAGTATCTTAAGGATTTTTCTGTAGCATTTTGTTTCGATTGAATCGATTTTCTTCCTTTCTGTTTGCGAGATTCTCTCGATTCACAACCCTATGTTGTTATCGGGATGATGCAAGCAATTTTAATTTTCCTGCCTGCTGATATTGTGCTACATGTTCATCATGGCGTTTAATATGTGTGTTGCTATTGGGCTAATCTTCTTTGATCTCTTTCTAGCAGTCCCTGTTGTTAGTTACTATAGATCCCTTATATTCATAGTTTGTTACAATTTCACGTTCTTCACTGTTGATGAGGATTTGGAGTTGGTATTTTGTTTTGTCAATGGACAATATCTTAATTTTATGTATGTTTAGGTAGAGGTTTTGCTCTTGTCTGTGTTTTTAACACACTCATTTCTCTCGTTATTCCTTTTGCACAGGAGGACTGTGTCATCAGCGTTTTCTTCTTTCTTTTATGTAGTCAGTGTGTGCTTTTTTCTGAGATGTATTTCTGTTTCTTATGGGCTTTTCTAAGATTGAATTTTAAGTGATTTGCAATCAGAGAAAAATGTCCAGGGTATTTATACCCACATATAAGCGTAATAATTATGAGTGTATTTGTGTGTGAATGCTATAAGGATTGTTGCTTGGATTTGTGCTGTACACTTGTGCCTGTAGACGCATACACCTGTTTGTGACTGTGCTTCAGCTTTCTCTGTTTGGTGTGTCCCACCCTCCCCCAGTAGTTCACAAGGGCTTGTTACCTACTCTGATCTACCGAAGTCAACCATCAATCTCCTTTGTTAGCTACCATCCCATTTCTGGCTATTTTTTTCACAGACAATCTTTTGTGTTTGGACAAGAACAACAAACAAATACTATTGATTTATTCACTTTGATAATTCAATCAGTATTTACTATTTTGTTTTCTCTATCTCTTTGTTTGTATTTGTGTTTGTTTTGTTCGACTGTACCTTCGAATAAAACGAACTTTTGACAGCTCCTCAACTTTGTCATGATAACAAGATATAATAAAAAAATCTTACAGTCTATTTATAGCTTGTAACAGTATCTTAAGTTGATTTCTCAACTGCTGCAGCTGGTTTGTTGTTCACAAAACTTACCCGTAAGGAAGGCTTCCTGTAGGCACTTTGTGCATACTGCGAATGATTACAGTAAAATGACATGGTCTTTGACGTCTTGACAGACGGTTGGTAGCAAGTTAATAAACATTTGTCAGTCGTGAGGTAAACTATTAGTGTCTTACGATGGATGCTGTTTTACTGAGTAACTTCTCTGATTGCTGAATCTGATAATATGGGATAGACAGATTCAACGACAGAATGAACTAGATACATTATGATGCCAAACCTCGACTTCTTTCTCCTGCGCGTTTATCTTCTGAATTTGATATCAAAACTTCCTTGAATGTTGCTGTATCGTTTTGTTTCAATGTCGGTCTCCGTGTGCTCGATGTGATGCCAGACATTCCCAATTTCTTTTTGTGATAGAGAGTTCGCTAAGGAAGAATTGCAAGCATCCATATATTTCAGCACTGGTCTACTCTTTGGTCTCTTTCAGTCCAAAAGCTGGCAAAATAATTCGTGTTTTGAAATAATTAATGTCCATTCTTCTCACATGACCCAGCCACCTTAGTCTCTGACTCTTAAGGATGTTGCTATGATTTATGTTTAGTTTAGCTCGTAGGAAGAGGTTAGAGTGTAAGGTGACCATTCGTCCCGGATTGTCCGGGACAGTCCCGGAATTTGCCATTTTTTGAACCTTTGTCCCGGATTAGCTGCCGTACCGGTTTTGTCCCGATTTTGGCATATTTTTTAGCTTTTGTCCCGGATTTGATAAAAAATAATTTGGGACACAAACGTTTACCAATTTTGCCATTTTGGTATACGGCGTACATTTCTTCAATTAAAAAAATATTATTCCGTTGCTGTGCAGACAATTTTGTTTAATATCAAAACAGTAGAATGCGCTCCTACTTTTAAATCTCGTATATATTCGTTGTGTTACTAACTTTCACTTTCACTTTCGCAAAAAATGGCACCGAAGCGTAATTGTAGTTTTAATCAAGATTTACAAAAGGAATACCCTTTTATAAAAAAGTCTACATCGTCATCAGACTTCTCTGTAAGATGTAATATATGTTCATCCGAGTTTACTATTAACCATAGTGGGCGTGGTGATATTAAGAGCCACATAAATAGTGATAAACATAAGAGAGCCGTCGCTACTGCTGCATCAAGCTCGTCGTTGACAAATTTTTTTCGAGCTGAACAGGTTGGTGACAAAGAAGAACAGTTAGCTGCTACAGAAGGTGCCTTTGCATATCATACAGTGATGCACAATCACACGTTTAGATCTATGGACTGCACATCAAAATTGCTTCAGGTAACTTTAGAACCAAAATTTGCTTGTGCACGTACGAAAACAGAAGCTATTATTCGGAATGTGTTCACACCCCATGCTCTAAACGAGTTGAGATGTGGCCTAGAAAACGTAACATTTATCTCCATACTGACAGATGCCTCCAACCACAAAGAAATCAAGATTTTTCCTTTGCTTGTCAGATACTTTGATCGCAATAAGGGCTGAAAGTTAAAATATTAGAGTTGAAGTCATTGTCGGGTGAAACATCTGATATAGTAAGTAGTTTTCTTATTGACTGTCTAACTGAAAATGGTTTAGAACTGAAAGTAGTTGGATTATGTGCAGACAACACAAATTCTAATTTTGGGGGCGCTGAAAGAAAAGGATAGAATAATGTTTTCACAAAACTGAAAGAAAACATTAGACATAGTTTGATAGGTGTTGGGTGTGCTTGCCATATTTTCCACAACACTGTTCGAGCAGCTGCAGACGTATTGCCTGTTGATGTTGAAATGACTATTGTAAAAATTTATCTGTACTTCAAATCATACACAGTTAGAGTTGAAAGTCTCAAGGAGTTTTGTCAGTTTGTCGACACAGACTTCCAGATGATTTTAGGTTATGCACAAACTAGGTGGCTTGCGCTCTTGCCTGCTGTTGAAAGGGTTCTTTACATGTTCCTGCCTCTAAAATCATATTTTCAATCTCAAGACAGATGCCTAGTTTTTATACAGGAATTCTTTGAAAACCCACTGTCTGAGGCATGGCTTATTTTGGTTCACTTTCAGGCATCCTCTTTCCACGAAGCAGTGCAGAAAGTAGAGGGACAGATGGTCACTGTATTTGAAGTCATTGACAACATCAATAGGTTGAAAGCTATCTTGGAGTCCAAGCTGGAAGACGGCTTCTTGCCATCAAGAGTTCAGATAATCCTTAAAAAGCTGGAAATGGAAGGATTTCCACGTGATGATGTGAAAAAGTTTAACGCCAGTGTTTCTTCATTTTATGAAACAGCTTTAAGTTATTTGAAGAAATGGGCATCAAATAATTTTCAAAACCTAGAGTCTTACAGCTGGGTAATGCTGAACAGAACACCAAATTGGGAAGATATTGAGAAGTCTTCATCATTAGTGAGTCAAACAGTGCCTTCAGTCGACTTTCCAGAAAATGAAATGTATGACGAATATGTCTACATGAAACCGTTCGTTACTTCACAAAAAATTAGTGAGTGGAGTCTTAATAAAACATTACCAGGGCAGCGTTGGGTTGAACTAGCTTCCCACTTCAGAAACAATCATGTGCCCGTTTCACATATTCTGAAGTTGGCAGAGTTCTTTTTGTGTCTACCTGGAACAAATGCTGCAACAGAACGAGTGTTTTCTCTGATGAACAGTTTGTGGACAAATGATAAAACACAACTAGGTGTTGAAACTTTAAAAGCCATGTTGATCACCAAAGTGAACTATGAGGGAACATGTGTCGAATTTTATAAGATGCTGCATACAAAGAAGGACATTTTACAGAAAATTCACTCATCTGAAAAGTACAGCATCTCTGTTTCACCTTCAATTTAAGTGAGTATCACTGTTGTTTTTTTATCTCCTGATTATCCTGATAGCCTATTGTAGGTCTATATTATTAGATGTTTTAAAATGTATGTATTATTCACTTGAAAATGACAGGAAGAAGAAATGTAATTTTATTGGTGGAAAATTGAAGTAAAATTATTCCGTCCCGGAATGGGATTTCAAAAATATGGTCACCTTATAGTAGGTTACTTTGTCCAGCCATTTGATGTTCATTATCACTGCCTTCCCCATCATCATCATTATGTGCCATACATATTGGCGTAGGCAATTATGTTCTTCAACAATCTTCTGTCCGCAGTGCATCATATCAATTCTGTTGTTGACTATTTTCTATACCATGACGCCATACTATCCAGTATATTCTCACTTTTTCGCCCGCGATCTTTTTCTCTGTGTTTTGCCGGCTGTAACCAAGCACTTTAACACTCCACTTCTCATGATGTGCATGATAAATGTCGATTGTTTCATTTTTGATGTTCTTCAGAGCTCCCTTTTTGTGTTGATCACTTTCAGAATTTTCTTGGTGGTATTTTTAGTCTTTTTTTTCTCTCCAGGAACTATCAACTTTTTTCCGAGAAATCCCGTCTTTCTGGCCTCATCTTCTTTTCATTTGTTTGTCTACTGTACATGATTCGCTTCCATAAGTCAGGATTGACACTATATGGCACCGATGAATTCTCTTTCTCATTTACATTGACATAGATTTATTGCACAATATGTTTTAAAATTTCTAAAATGCTATTTTGGGATGAGCTATTCAGATTTTTATTTCTGTAGTGCATCTTCCGTCTGATGTTATTATTGTTCCCAAGTATTTGACACGTTGACATTGTTTCTGATTTTTCCAGCTTATATTAAGTTTCATGATGGTGATGATTGTTTTTAGATATGACCATTACTTCTGTTGTCTTACTGTGTTATGCTGAGACATTTCTTGTCGCTTTCTTTTACTATTATGTCTATCATTTCTTGTCGCTTACTTTTACTATTATGTCTATCATTTCTTGTCGCTTTCTTTTACTATTTTGTCTATCATTTCTTGTCGCTTTCTTTTACTATTATGTCTATCATTTCTTGTCGCTTTCTTTTACTATTTTGTCTATCATTTCTTGTCGCTTTCTTTTACTATTATGTCTATCATTTCTTGTCGCTTTCTTTTACCATTATGTCTATCATTTCTTGTCGCTTTCTTTTACTATTATGTCTATCATTTCTTGTCGCTTTCTTTTACTATTTTGTCTATCATTTCTTGTCGCTTTCTTTTACTATTATGTCTATCATTTCTTGTCGCTTTCTTTTACTATTTTGTCTATCATTTCTTGTTGCTTTCTTTTACTATTTTGTCTATCATTTCTTGTCGCTTTCTTTTACTATTTTGTCTATCATTTCTTGTCGCTTTCTTTTACTATTTTGTCTATCATTTCTTGTCGCTTTCTTTTACTATTTTGTCTATCATTTCTTGTCGCTTTCTTTTACTATTATGTCTATCATTTCTTGTCGCTTTCTTTTACTATTTTGTCTATCATTTCTTGTCGCTTTCTTTTACTATTTTGTCTATCATTTCTTGTAGCTTTCTTTTACTATTTTGTCTATCATTTCTTGTCGCTTTCTTTTACTATTTTGTCTATCATTTCTTGTCGCTTTCCTTTACTATTTTGTCTATCATTTCTTGTCGCTTTCTTTTACTATTTTGTCTATCATTTCTTGTCGCTTTCTTTTACTATTTTGTCTATCATTTCTTGTCGCTTTCTTTTACTTTTTTGTCTATCATTTCTTGTCGCTTTCTTTTACTATTTTGTCTATCATTTCTTGTTGCTTTCTTTTACTATTTTGTCTATCATTTCTTGTCGCTTTCTTTTACTATTTTGTCTATCATTTCTTGTCGCTTTCTTTTACTATATGTCTATCATTTCTTGCAGTCCATTCTCTGCCTCTGCTGAGATCACATTGTGACCTTGACCTATGAAAGGTTTGTTAAAGAAATAAAGTGGCGTGAGCAGAACTTTAGCCAGACATAGAGTGGGATCTAACAACAACATCAAGGAAACTTTACAGCAGCATCAGATGTTCATGTAGAGCTCGTCGGAGGAGACGAGGCTAGAACTTTCTTTTACCCTCGACATCTGAAATGGTTAATAAGAACGTAGAGAAAGAGGGCGGAGAAAGAGATAAAAAGAATGATAACCTATTTGTTACTAAAATTACTTACATTATTTACTATACTTCTCAGCACGCAGGACATCTAAGAAGGCATACAAAAATTATGGTATAATAAACGCGCAATTACTCATACATTTTGTTGTAATAAACGCGCAATTACTCATACATTTTGTTGTAATAAACGCGCAATTACTCATACATTTTGTTGTAATAAACGCGCAATTACTCATACATTTTGTTGTAATAAACGCGCAATTACTCATACATTTTGTTGTAATAAACGCGCAATTACTCATACATTTTGTTGTAATAAACGCGCAATTACTCATACATTTTGTTGTAATAAACGCGCAATTACTCACACATTTTGTTGTAATAACGCGCAATTACTCACACATTTTGTTGTAATAAACGCGCAATTACTCATACATTTTGTTGTAATAAACGCGCAATTACTCATACATTTTGTTGTAATAAACGCGCAATTACTCACACATTTTGTTGTAATAAACGCGCAATTACTCTAACATTTTGTTGTAATAAACGCGCGATTACTCACACATTTTGTTGTAATAAACGCGCAATTACTCACACATTTTGTTGTAATAAACGCGCAATTACTCTAACATTTTGTTGTAATAAACGCGCGATTACTCACACATTTTGTTGTAATAAACGCGCAATTACTCACACATTTTGTTGTAATAAACGCGCAATTACTCACACATTTTGTTTCAAATAAACGCGCATTTACGCACACATTTTGTTGTAATAAACGAGTATATTGCCAAAAACATACTAGAAATAGATTACACCTCGGAAAGAATTATAAGTATCAAATTAGCAGAAAAAGGAGGAAATACCACTTATATTCAAACATATGCTCCATGAAACGACACACATAGTGAGGACAGCAAACAAGAAAACTTTGATGAACTCTCAGCCACAATAAATAAATTCAAAGACGCAGAGAAATTGTTTGTACTAGGAGATTTCAACGGTAGAGTAGGACAAAGGAGAACACCATGGGAATTATACCTAGGACCATTTAGTGACATTAGAACAGAGTGCAACAGTAACGGTGAACACCTACTAAATATTTGTGCAGAACATGATCTTTATATAACAAACACGTTTAATCAGCACAGTTGTAACCAAATACTTACTTGGTATAAATGGAACGACACGGACAAGGCCTCCCAAATCGATTTTATTTTGACTAGAAGACATCAACGGAGGGACATAACAGACTCAAGATCTATACCAAATGTAATATTAGATACAGACCATAAGCCTGTTTTACTATGGCAGAAAAATGGGTTAGGAAACAACATATTGCAAGACCTCAAGCACAAAGAATCGATCTAAAAGCAATAAAGGATGTAAACGTACAAAAAGATACAGAAGAATCCGTAACCAACAAATACCTAACCCGAATACAACCTACAAACATAGAAGAAGCATGGAAACAGTTTAAAGAAGGTCTAATAGAGTCAATACAAGAGAAATGTGGTCTGAAAAATATAGGAAAGAGCAGAAAGAAACTTACAAGATGGTGGAATGAAGTAGTAAAATCAGCAGGGAAACACAAGAAAGACAAGTATAAAACGTGGCAGAAGACAAAAACAACAGAAGACTACAATCTCTACAGACAAGCCAGAAATGATAGCAAAAAGATCCTAGAACAAACAAAAGCAGACTCTTGGAAAGCATTTGGTGAAGAATTAGCAAAAACATGTAGAGAAGAACCAAGAGAATTTTTCAAATGTGTAAAAGCAATGAGAGTAAGAAATAATGATTATAACCCAACCACTATAATCAACGACAAGAACGGTAGACCAATCAGCAGCAGGAAAAACATAATAATCAGATGGAGAGAATACTTTAAGGAATTATTAAATCAGGGAAATACAAACGGAAATACAGAGTTTAAACATAGGCAGTATGATGAACAGGAACCGAATATACTTAAAGCAGAAGTAGAATGGGTATTGAAACAGAATAAAAAGAACAAAGCAGCTGGTATAGATGGAATAACAACAGAAATGCTACTAGCCTGTAAGGAAACAGCTATAGATTGGCTTACAATAATATTCAATATGGCTTGGGAAGAAAGAAAAGTCCCAGACGATTGGCAAAAATCTATCATTGTCCCATTTTGGAAGAATAAAGGAAGCAGAAGGGAGTGTGAAATGTACAGAGGAATATCCCTATTGAGACAAGTTGGTAAAATGTTTGCTAAAATATTAGAGAGGAGAGTAAGATACATAATAGAACCTCAATTAAGTAATAATCAATTCGGATTCAGGAAAGGCAAAAGCTGTACTGATGCTATATTTACATTGAGACAACTATGTGAAGAAAACAATAGAATATGACACAAACCTAAATATAGTGTTTATAGATCAGGAAAAAGCGTTTGATCGTGTGGACAGGAACAAACTTTGGCAAACTTTAGAAACCTACGGGGTAGCAGGACTACTACTAGAAAATATAATGGCATTATATAAAAACAGTCAAAGTGCCGTCAGAACATCTGAAGGTCTGTCAGAATGGTTTCATGTTACAACAGGTGTAAGACAAGGATGCGTCCTCTCACCACTCCTCTTCATCATATATATGGACAAAATAAATCAGGAAACAACCAACAATAAGTCATCATCATCATGCACCCTGCCGGTTGGGGTAGGCGATCATGTCCCTCCACAATCTTCTATCTACAGTGCATCGTATAAAACAATAAGTAAAATCAAATAATACATAGAGGTAGAAAAAACTCCAACATCAACGACCTACTCTTCACAGATGACATATGCCTAATATATGAGGATGAAAACCTGCTACATCAGCATTTAACATCTCTAGATAAAAGCTGCACAAACTACAGTATGAAAATTAACACAGCAAAAACAGAGGCTATACGAATAAGCAAATTAAGACACCCATTAAACACCAAGATCAAAGATAAAGAAATAAAACAAGTAGAGGAATTCAAGTATTTAGGCACAATGTTCGCAGAAGATGGAAAACTAGACAGAGAAATTGACATGAGAATATAAAAAAAGCAAATGCAGTCACATACCAGCTTTCACCATTGCTAAGACATCCAAACATTTCTATGACAGCTAAACAACAAATGATAAATATCATTTTCATACCAACTTTGTGCTATGAAAGTCAAACATGGACCCTTTCTAAATCACATTTAAGAAAGATCAATACATGTGAGATGCGATGCTTGAGAAAAGTAACAAACAACACAAGAAGAGATAGCATACCAAATGAAACCATATGAAAAATTGTAGTAACAAAACCATGCCAAGAATATATAGGACAACAACAACTTAAATGGTTTTGCCACCTGGTCAGGATGAATCCTTATCAATCACCATCAAGGGCGTTCTTCTCGAGAATGCATGGAAAAAGACCAAGAGGAAGACCCAGAAGAAGATGGATAGATGCAGTGACAGAGACATGTAACAACAAAGGACAGTCACTAATTCAGACAGTTCGAGCAGCTCAAGAACGACAAATGATATAAACCACGATACCTTTTAGGTATCAGTGAAAAGAGAAAAGAAGAGGAAACGCGCAATTACTCACACATTTTGTTGTAATAAACGCGCAATTACTCACACATTTTGTTGTAATAAACGCGCAATTACTCACACATGTTGTTGTAATAAACGCGCAATTACTCACACATTTTGTTGTAATAAACGCGCAATTACTCACACAATTTGTTCGTCATTACTATTAACTCGTCTGTTCCCAAAGCAGGTGTGCAGTTAACCACTTCCCAGTGGGTTCTGTCCGAATCTCTCATATTACTTTCATCATCATCATGTGTTTACCGGTTGGCGTAGCTGATCATGTCCTTCAACAATCGTCTATCTACATGCATCGTATCATTTCTATTGTTAACTGTTTTCCATGCGATGCCACCAAGCTATCCAGTACTTTCTCTCTTTGTCGCCCGCGATCTCTCTTTCCTTCTATTTAGCCAGTTGTCATCATCATCAAGTACCAGGCCTGCTGGCGTAGGTGGTCATGTCTCTCCACAACTTTCGATCTCGACAGTTATTTATCATTTCTGTTGTTGACTTTCTGCAAAGCCATTCTCTTAAGGTGTCTGGTATTTTTTTTCTTTGCTTTCCTCTATCTCTTCATTCCTCAATTTTCATACTTGTTACACTATATTTCAGTTGTTCTCTTCTTATTGCATTGCCAAAAAATGATGATTGTTTCTTCCTAATATTGGAAATTAGATCTCTTTCTGCTATGGCCTCTTTCAGAACGTTTTCATTACTCTTCTTAGCTGTCCATGGTATTCTCAACATTCTTCTGTAAAACCATATTTCTACAAACTCAAGTGATGTCTTTGCTTGTTGTCCTATTGTCTATGATTCACATCCATATTTTAAGACTAGCTCTACGTAACATTTAAGAACGCTTTTTTTTGTTTATATTGTCATAGATTGATTGCATAGTATCTTCCTCATTTTTTGGAAAGCTGCTTTTGCCTGAGCCATTGTGCATCTCACCTTTTTTATACATCTTCCGTCTGAGGTTAACAAAGTTCCCAAATATTTAAATTCATTTACCTGTTTTAATATTGTTCCACTTGTCTTTATTTTGCACTGAGGTGATGTCTTTTTCTTTGTTGTTACCATTACTTCGCTCTTTTTGCTATTAAGGCTGAATCTTTCATTATAGCTTTCTTTCACTATAATATCTAACATTTCTTGTAACTCATATTCACTCTTAGGGATTAAGACTATATCATCAGCATACCTTAGATTATTTTTATTGGTTATTGGTTATTGGTTATGGAAGGCCTCGTTATCACTGCAAACGAATTAAAATCCATAATTGCTCAACCGCCCGTGCCAGTGGAATCATCCGAATTACTAACACATCTCCCAAACAAAGAAAGGTAACTGTAGTCCCCATCGTAGCAGTCTCAGCATACGTCAAAAGACATAAGGCGAAACCGCGCAGAAAGTGACCACAGCCAACTGTTCCTGGTCATACGATATTATCATTCATCGTAAACAAGCGGGATATCGAAACAGGATCAAAACGGATGAGACACACAGATCACGGCGTGCACAGAGCACTTAATTCAGTAGCTCCTGCAACAAGCCGGACTTGTAATATGAGGAAACTGCAAGAAGGAACACTTTTCAGACATAGTCTTCAATGGTTCCTGCCGCCTATCCACCATACACCATGGAAGTTCGCGTTCTCCCGAAAATGATGATCTTTGTAGCACTTGATGATGTTAGGCCATCGTTGATGACTCCAATTCCAAACATATAGACACACAGTGGTGGTAAGTTATCATTTCCAATCCAACAGAAGCCACATGACCTGTAGTTAGTAAAACCACAGATAGAATATGATTTTGTGACCTTCACTGATTCACTCTTGGATGTGAATGTGTAGTTTACGCAAGTATGAGAAGTTTTCAACTACAGTGATCCCATTTAAGGCAATTCTGGGATAGCAAGGCAAGTCTCCTTTATAGCAGCAGAACTTGATGTTCTCTGCTCCCTTCTTGTAGCTGCTGCCACACGATTATGATGTCTCATTAACTTGGACATCATTCAAGAACAATGTCAGATTAACATTCCATAGATCTGGCTCTGCTGATGAAGTGCTTGGTGCAACAGATGTATCAATCATACAGGAGGCTTCTGGTTTGTGGTCATTAACATCACAGACGGCATATGATGTTGTTATATTCAGTATTTCTTTCTGGGGTGTAAATATGTGGCACACACATGGAGAGTGGTTTGTGGTCACAGCAATCCCATTAAAGGCAATTCTAGGGTAGCATGGCATAGCTGTTTTAGAACAGCACAATCCTATGATGTTTTCTGTGTTCGCTATAAAGCTACTGCTGCTACACAATCCTGACCAATTATAGGTGTTGACATTATTCACTTGCAATAACAAAACTGCTTTGTTTACATCATAAACCTCTGTAAGCAAATCATTTATGGGACTAATAGTACAATTTATTCTTCCATCGGGGATATCTTCCTTGAGTCCCCCCCCCCCCAAAAAAAAAAAAAAAAAAAAAATCTTTGGTTAAAAAGCACATATGCTTTTGAGTTAAACACAAAATGAGCCCACTTCATAGATTCAAAATGATCCTTGCCAATGTCATCCGTTTGCACAAGTTAGATCTTTAGCTACCAAGGTCACAAATGAAGCCATAAAATTAAAGACTTTATCTACAGCGAAGGTTAACGAACTGTGAACAAACATTTATGTTCAAATCCTTGAATACATTTTCAAAAATATGCCAACTCGCTGCAATAACGGATATCGTGTAATTCAAAGTAAACATTGCTTAGTCCATGGCTCGAATATAAATAAGCTGCCATTTTGGTGCGTCCCATGACGTTATTTTTATTATGACCTCGAATTGTTATTCCAGGCATGCCCCTTATGGATCTTAAAATAATCTCACTATACACATTAAACAAATCTGGTGACAGTACTCAAACTTGCCTAACACCATGTTTTATTTGTTGAAATATTCCCAATTGGTTTCCTGTTCTTATGACCGAGGCTTTGTTGACAGTACATTTTCTTTATTATTCTTAGATCTTTGCTGTCTACGTTTATGCTTTCTAAAATTGTGATTATTTCTTGGTGCATTACTTTGTCAAATGCCATGGTATAATCTATGAAACATAGGTATAAATCCGTTTTCACCTATATGACTCTTTATACTAAAGATCTTATGATGTATATGGCATTGCTCGTTCCTTTACCTCTAAAAAAACCACACTGTTCATCACTAATTTATGGATTGATTTTGTTTCGCACTCTTCGCATGATTTTTCTTAGTAATATCTTAGTAATGTGACTCATAAGGCTTATTGTGCGATGATCATCGCATTCAATCGCACCCGATTTTAACAAGATATAACCATATTAGTTTAGTAATTTTAAAAAATAAAGATTACGAGGAATAAATATTTTTAATTTAAGAAATAAATGATACTTGTTATGAAATGTCTTGTCTGAAAGAGCAGACAGAAGGAATGAAAGGAATTGATCCCTTCAGGACAGACAGAGACAAGTCATCTCACGAGGCGGTCGCTGAGGGCGATTTGACTGAGTTCACTAGAGAAACAGGAAACAAGACACGTGCCTGGAAGAGAGCCAAGACATATCACAAGGCAGTCCTTGCGGGCGATTTAATCGAAATCCCCAAAGAAGCAGGAAATAACACACTAGGACTAGGAGACATTCAAGACGGTCTAATAGAAGGACTCCCGTGTGAGCTGAAAGAGTAATGAGGTTGATTTGATTGGAGGCAAGCATAGGCGGATATTCAGAGAGGGCACCCTAAGCCATTCCTTAAATATGTTTTAAGAAATCATAACAAAATCACATGTCAGTTCACTAAGTTAAATATCAGTGTACAACCAGCCATCGTATTCTAGAGTGTGACGTGATATAACTCAAGTAATTCGAGCCGCTACAAATAGACATGTTTTAAGATAAGAAGTTGAGGCGGTAACGTAGAGTGTTAATATATCTAGAGGAGGGGAGCTGAAGCATAGTGTGATAACTTTACATGTCGGGTGTGGGAGGGAGCTGAAACATAGTGTGATAACTTTACATGTCGGGTGTGGGAGGGAGCTGAAACACAGTGTGATAACTTTACATTTCGGGTGTGGGAGGGAGCTGAAACATAGTGTGATAACTTTACATTTCGGGTGTGGGAGGGAGCTGAAACATAGTGTGATAACTTTACATATTGGGTGTGGGAGGGAGCTGAAACACAGTGTGATAACTTTACATTTCGGGTGTGGGAGGGAGCTGAAACATAGTATGATAACTTTACATTTCGGGTGTGGGAGGGAGCTGAAACATAGTGTGATAACTTTACATGTTGGGTGTGGGAGGGAGCTGAAACATAGTGTGATGACTTTACATGTTGGGTGTAGGAGGGAGCTGAAACATAGTATGATAACTTTACATGTCTGGTGTGGGAGGGAGCTGAAACATAGTGTGATAACTTTACATGTCTGGTGTAGGAGGGAGCTGAAACATAGTGTGATGACTTTACATGTTGGGTGTAGGAGGGAGCTGAAACATAGTGTGATAACTTTACATGTCGGGTGTGGGAGTGAGGTGAAACATAGTGTGATAACTTTACATGTCGGGTGTGGGAGGGAGCTGAAGCATAGTGTGATAACTTTACATGCCGGGTGTAGGAGGGAGCTGAAACATAGTGTGATAACTTTACATGTCGGGTGTAGGAGGGAGCTGAAACATAGTGTGATGACTTTACATGTCGGGTGTGGGAGGGAGCTGAAGCATAGTGTGATAACTTTACATGCCGGGTGTAGGAGGGAGCTGAAACATAGTGTGATAACTTTACATGTCGGGTGTAGGAGGGAGCTGAAACATAGTGTGATGACTTTACATGTCTGGTGTGGGAGGGAGCTGAAACATAGTGTGATGACTTTACATGTTGGGTGTGGGAGGGAGCTGAAACATAGTGTGATAACTTTACATGTCGGGTGTGGGAGGGAGCTGAAACATAGTGTGATGACTTTACATGTCGGGTGTGGGAGGGAGCTGAAACATAGTGTGATGACTTTACATGTTGGGTGTAGGAGGGAGCTGAAACATAGTGTGATAACTTTACATGCCGGGTGTGGGAGGGAGCTGAAACATAGTGTGATGACTTTACATGTCTGGTGTGGGAGGGAGCTGAAACATAGTGTGGTAACTTTACATGTCTGGTGTGGGAGGGAGCTGAAACATAGTGTGATGACTTTACATGTTGGGTGTAGGAGGGAGCTGAAACATAGTGTGATAACTTTACATGTCTGGTGTGGGAGGGAGCTGAAACATAGTGTGGTAACTTTACATGTCTGGTGTGGGAGGGAGCTGAAACATAGTGTGACAACTTTACATGTCTGGTGTGGGAGGGAGCTGAAACATAGTGTGATGACTTTACATGTCGCGTGTAGGAGGGAGCTGAAACATAGTGTGGTAACTTTACATGTCTGGTGTGGGAGGGAGCTGAAACATAGTGTGATGACTTTACATGTTGGGTGTAGGAGGGAGCTGAAACATAGTGTGATGACTTTACATGTTGGGTGTAGGAGGGAGCTGAAACATAGTGTGGTAACTTTACATGTCTGGTGTGGGAGGGAGCTGAAACATAGTGTGATGACTTTACATGTCTGGTGTAGGAGGGAGCTGAAACATAGTGTGATAACTTTACATGTCTGGTGTGGGAGGGAGCTGAAACATAGTGTGATGACTTTACATGTCTGGTGTAGGAGGGATCTGAAACATAGTGTGGTAACTTTACATGTCTGGTGTGGGAGGGAGCTGAAACATAGTGTGATGACTTTACATGTCTGGTGTAGGAGGGAGCTGAAACATAGTGTGTTAACTTTACATGTCTGGTGTGGGAGGGAGCTGAAACATAGTGTGGTAACTTTACATGTCTGTTGTGGGAGGGAGCTGAAACATAGTGTGGTAACTTTACATGTCTGGTGTGGGAGGGAGCTGAAACATAGTGTGATGACTTTACATGTTGGGTGTAGGAGGGAGCTGAAACATAGTGTGGTAACTTTACATGTCTGGTGTGGGAGTGAGCTGAAACATAGTGTGATGACTTTACATGTTGGGTGTAGGAGGGAGCTGAAACATAGTGTGATAACTTTACATGTCGGGTGTAGGAGGGAGCTGAAACATAGTGTGATGACTTTACATGTTGGGTGTGGGAGGGAGCTGAAACATAGTGTGATGACTTTACATGTCGGGTGTGGGAGGGAGCTGAAACATAGTGTGATGACTTTACATGTCTGGTGTGGGAGGGAACTGAAACATAGTGTGGTAACTTTACATGTCTGGTGTGGGAGGGAGCTGAAACATAGTGTGATGACTTTACATGTTGGGTGTAGGAGGGAGCTGAAACATAGTGTGATAACTTTACATGTCTGGTGTGGGAGGGAGCTGAAACATAGTGTGACAACTTTACATGTCTGGTGTGGGAGGGAGCTGAAACATAGTGTGATGACTTTACATGTTGGGTGTAGGAGGGAGCTGAAACATAGTGTGGTAACTTTACATGTCTGGTGTGGGAGGGAGCTGAAACATAGTGTGATGACTTTACATGTTGGGTGTAGGAGGGAGCTGAAACATAGTGTGGTAACTTTACATGTCTGGTGTGGGAGGGAGCTGAAACATAGTGTGGTAACTTTACATGTCTGGTGTGGGAGGGAGCTGAAACATAGTGTGGTAACTTTACATGTCTGGTGTGGGAGGGAGCTGAAACATAGTGTGATGACTTTACATGTTGGGTGTAGGAGGGAGCTGAAACATAGTGTGGTAACTTTACATGTCTGGTGTGGGAGGGAGCTGAAACATAGTGTGATGACTTTACATGTCGGGTGTAGGAGGGAGCTGAAACATAGTGTGATGACTTTACATGTCGGGTGTAGGAGGGAGCTGAAACATAGTGTGATGACTTTACATGTTGGGTGTGGGAGGGAGCTGAAACATAGTGTGATGACTTTACATGTTGGGTGTGGGAGGGAGCTGAAACATAGTGTGATAACTTTACATGTCGGGTGTGGGAGGGAGCTGAAACATAGTGTGATAACTTTACATGTCGGGTGTGGGAGGGAGCTGAAACATAGTGTGATAACTTTACATGTCGGGTATAGGAGGGAGCTGAAACATAGTGTGATGACTTTACATGTTGGGTGTGGGAGGGAGCTGAAACATAGTGTGATGACTTTACATGTTGGGTGTAGGAGGGAGCTGAAACATAGTGTGATGACTTTACATGTCTGGTGTAGGAGGGAGCTGAAACATAGTGTGATGACTTTACATGTTGGGTGTGGGAGGGAGCTGAAACATAGTGTGATAACTTTACATGTCGGGTGTGGGAGGGAGCTGAACATAGTGTGATGACTTTACATGTTGGGTGTGGGAGGGAGCTGAAGCATAGTGTGATAACTTTACATGTTGGGTGTGGGAGGGAGCTGAAACATAGTGTGATAACTTTACATGTCGGGTGTAGGAGGGAGCTGAAACATAGTGTGATAACTTTACATGTCGGGTGTAGGAGGGAGCTGAAACATAGTGTGATAACTTTACATGTTGGGTGTGGGAGTGAGGTGAAAAATAGTGTGATAACTTTACATGCCGGGTGTAGGAGGGAGCTGAAACATAGTGTGATAACTTTACATGTTGGGTGTAGGAGGGAGCTGAAACATAGTGTGATAACTTTACATGTTGGGTGTGAGAGTGAGGTGAAACATAGTGTGATAACATTTTATATGCCGGGTGTAGGATGGAGCTGAAACATAGTGGGATAACCTTACATGCCGGGTGTGGGAGGGAGCTGAAACACAGTGTGATAACTTTACATTTCGGGTGTAGGAGGGAGCTGAAACATAGTGTGATAACTTTACATGTTGGGTGTGAGGGAGCGGAAACAAATTGCGATAACTTTACATGTTGGGTGTGGGAGGGTGCTGAAGCATAGTGTGACAACTTTACATGTCGGGTGTGGGAGGGTGCTGAAACACAGTGTGATAACTTTACATGTCAGGTATGGGAGGGAGTTGAATCATAGTGTTACAACTTTACATGTTGGATGTGGGAGGGAGCTGAAACATAGTGTGATAACTTTACATGTCGGGTGTGAGCGAAAGCTACACATAGTGTGATAAATTTACATGTCGGGTGTGAGGGAAAGCTACACATAGTGTGATAACTTTACACGTCGGGTGTGAGGGAAAGCTACACATAGTGTGATAACTTTACACGTCGGGTGTGAGCGAAAGCTACACATAGTGTGATAACTTTACACGTCGGGTGTGAGGGAAAGCTACACATAGTGTGATAACTTTACACGTCGGGTGTGAGCGAAAGCTACACATAGTGTGATAACTTTACATGTCGGGTGTGAGGGAAAGCTACACATAGTGTGATAACGTTACATGTCGGGTGTGAGGGAAAGCTACACATAGTGTGATAACGTTACATGTCGGGTGTGAGGGAAAGCTACACATAGTGTGATAACTTAACATGTCGGGTGTGAGGGAAAGCTACACATAGTGTGATAACTTTACATGTCGGGTGTGAGGGAAAGCTACACATGGTGTGATAAATTTACATGTCGGGTGTGAGGGAAAGCTACACATAGTGTGATAACTTTACATGTCGGGTGTGAGGGAAAGCTACACATAATGTGATAACTTTACATGTCGGGTGTGAGGGAAAGCTACACATGGTGTGAAAACGTTCTTCGACCCATTCACCTCCTTTTCTCTTAAAGATTGAAGAACACACTTGGCGATGTCCGCTTTGCCCAGAGTAAGGCCACACTCAGTGCCAGAGCTGCCAGCGAGTTTATCGACTATTTCATTGCCGTGTACACCAGCCTGCCCTGGACAGTACATCCAAGTTAACGCGTTCCCTTTGGAGCGATCTAAGAGCTGCATCCACTCCTGCCGCAGGCACTGTCTGTCAATCTTCTGTAACATACTTTGCGTGTCAGTCATCAAGACGGCATTATCAACATTATATGTAACCAATCATGTAGCCGTTGCTGCTTCTATCTCCATTATCATAACTGGACACCGCAATGCTGCAATTTGTCAGATTCCCTAGCCACCTCTCTGCCTTGTTGGTATATCACAAAACCCCAACCACTGCGCTATCCACGGGATACAGAACCATCCGTGTAAATGATCGGATCCTGAGATGAAGACACTTTTTCGATGCACTCCCTTATTACTACCTCGGTAGAACATCAAGTTCTGCTGCTATAAAGGAGACTTGCCTTGCTATCCCAGAATTGCCTTAAATGGGATCACTGTAGTTGAAAACTTCTCCTCTTGTGTAAACTACACATTCACATCTAAGAGTGAATCAGTGAAGGTCACAAAATCATATTCTCTCTGCGGTTTTACTAACTACAGGTCATGTGGCTTCTGTTGGATTGGAAATGATAACTTGCCACCACTGTGTGTCTATATGTTTTGAATTGGAGTCATCAATGACGGCCTAACATCATCAAGTGCTATGACGATCATCATTTTCGGGAGGACGTGAACTCCCATGGTATATGGTGGATAGGCGGCAGGAACCATTGAAGGCTATGTCTGAAAAGTGTTCCTTCTTGCAGTTTCCTCATATTCCAAGTCCGGCTTGTTGCAGGAGCTACTGAGTTAAGTGCTCTGTGCACACCGTGAGCTGTGTGTCTCATCCGTTTTGATCCTGCCTCGATATCCCGCTTGTTTACGATGAATGATGATATCGTATGACAGGGAACAGTTGGCTGTGTTCACTTTCTGCGCGGTTTCGTCTTATGTCTTTTGGCGCGTGCTGAGACTGCTACGATGGGGACTACAGTTACCTTTCTTTGTTTGGGAGATGAATTAGTAATTTGGATGATTCCACTGGCACGGACGGTTGAGCAATTATGGATTTTAATTCGTTTGTTGTGATACCGAAGCCTTTCATAACCAATAATAATAATAATACCTCGGTAGCTCCATGTGTGACTCAGCCGTGTAGGATTACCGGAGGTAGAGGAGGAAACGACGATTGTCAGAGAGTGAATAAAGAAACGATACGCCGAAGATGAAACCGAATCGGGGCAACATCAATAACACAATTGAGTTCGGTGACTCGTCAGTAACACAAGGATTTAGGCAGACACTCGCAACTTAGTGTTACCCGCTTCTCAACGGGGGCAACAACAATAACACAAGGAGTTCGGCAGACACTCGCAGTGGGGAGAATATATAAACGTCAACACAGTTAGTTGAAGGGAGATCAGATAGGAGAGATCAGGTAGGAAGCTAAGTAGTAGTTGGTAGAGTTCTAGTTTGATCAAGAGCAGTTCAGAGAGAGATAGTTAGTCACACAAAGAGAAACGTAGATACGCAAGAGAACTCAGAAACGTACGTAACTTTAGACTTAGAAACCACGGAACTGAAAGAACTTGGATAGACTTAAGAACATTTTACGATCACGGATTACTGACAAATTATCATCGCTTATCGGCTATGTCATGTACCACAATTGTAAGAGAATATAATATGAAACCAGAGACTTGTCAATCCATTGTTATTCAGGTGGATATCTTCAATAAAGACTTTGTTATATATGTTCAAGAAACCAAGATGAGCTATATATATTTCTTGTAAACCAGGTGGAAATCTTCAATAAAGACTCTGTTTATACTTGTTCGAAATTGCTGATGAGTTATATATATATATATATTTATGTCTGTGCCTCTACATTATGAAATGAATGCAATACGTCAGCGAGAAGATATGAAAGAACGTAAACAAGTTAGATAACGAGATAACAGTCTATAAGAAGATTCTTCAAGAAGTTAGAAAGTTGCTAAAAGTAAATTTCTCAACGAGAAGTAGACTCATCAACGCATCAAGAAGAGAGACCACAAGAAGAGAATATAAAAGAAGTACCCTGCTATACATGGACCCAGTTGCGACAATCCTTGTCGAACTGAATGATTTCTTTGGTTTATCATTTTTCCCCGCTGTTACTCCTATTCCATCCTTGCCAGGAAGGCAAGGTCATTCAGATCACATACTATCCTTATGAACTCTTCCACCTCGGCCATCCAGAATCTTCCACGGCCTGAGTCGTCTGCCCTTGGTCGTACCATATTATGAATGCAAGGGGTGATTCATGTCGCTTACCACGTTCAGATAACCCCAGACCTCCAGAGCAGATCTATGTCACACTCTGATGCTCGGTAAGTCATGTAAGTTCCTCATTGAACGGATAGGTTTACAATATGCATGGGAGAGAGTGAACATACCCAAACAATAATCAAGTACTGAGAGCAGCACAGTCTACATGAGAGAGTGAGCATACCCAAGCAATAATCAAGTAATGAGAGCAACACAGTCTACATGAGAGAGTGAGCATACCCAAACAATAATCAAGTACTAAGAGCTGCATAGCCTGCATGAGAGATGGAGCATACCCGAACAATAATCCAGTACTGAGAGCAGCACAGTCTATATGAGAGAGTGAGCATACCCAAACAATAGTCCAGTACTGAGAGCAGCACAGTCTATATGAGAGAGTGAGCATACCCGAACAATAATCCAGTTCTGAGAGCAGTATATCTCTATTAGATGTGCAATCTTACATATATCTGGGCAGTAATATAGATAAAGAGGGAGGAACAGAAAATGATACAAAATAAGGATATCAAAAGCAAGAGAAGCTTTCATTGCACTGGGAAACATATGGAAATCCAAAGAAATTAGGTTAAATACAAAAATAACAATTTTCAATTCAAATGTTAATGCGGTCCTATTATATGACTGTGAAACATGGAGAACAACAAAATTGACAATCACGAAGATACAGACTTTCATTAATGGATGTTTACGCGGGATAAAAGGATGGAAATGGCAGGACAAAATCACTAACATAGAATTATGGAAATGTACCAATCAAACACCAGTGGATAATGTGATACAGCGAAGACGAAGGCGCTGGATAGGACACACACTACGGAAGCCAACCGAGAGTATTACACAACAGGCCCTTTTTTGGAATCCCCAGGGGAAAAGACAAAGAGGAAGACCAATGAATTCTTGGAGAAGACAGATAGAAGCAGAGGTGAAGATGATGGGGAAGACATGGAATGATCTTAAAAGAATGGCAAAAAACAGAACGACTTGGAAAGTGTTTGTTGAAGACCTATGCTCCACTGGGAGCTAAAAGGCAGAAGAAGAAGTAAGAGAGCAGTACAGTCTGCATGAGAGAGGGAGCATACCCGAACAATAATCAAGTACTGAGAGCAGCAGTCTACATGAGAGATTGAACATACCCAAACAATAATCCAGTACTGGGAGCAGCACAGTCTATATGAGAGAGCGAGCATGCCCAAACAATAATCCAGTACTGAGAGCAGCATAGTCTATATGAGAGAGCGAGCATGCCCAAACAATAATCCAGTACTGAGAGCAGCACAGTCTATATGAGAGAGCGAGCATACCCAAACAATAATCCAGTAATGAGAGCAGCAGTCTATGACATGATCAAAATTAGTAATATTTGCTGGAGGTTTGCCTTGGACATGATCTTGATCGCGCTGACAGCTCTCCTTACCTTTTGAATGACATCTCTCTCTCTCTCTCTCTCTCTCTCTCTCTCACTCATTCTCCCTTACTCTCATTAGAACAATAGAACATCATGAAGAACTGGGAGGCCCACTTTGTTAGTTGCTGGGACGATTCTGTATCAGATGTTAGAGTGACCCGCCTACAGTGACGCTAATCTGTTCTAAAGTCTAAGGTCTAGTGATCTGTGAGTGTGCGAGTAGCGTGGAGGTTAACGTATCCACAAAAGGTTGTGTATTTGCTTTACCACAAACACGAACCAGTTACAAAATTTAATGAATTGCTGACAAACATTTATGAAATAATTCGTGGAATCATCAAACAATTCATCAACTGTTTGAGGTGCGCACAATAATTCATTATTTGTTTATTCACATTCTCCACATCTAGAGATTATGTTACTTACATTATAGGCATATATTACCATCTAAAATAGAAGACGTTGGATGTTATTTTTGAAGATAACAATCTCAAACCATTTCAGGATCACCCCTGGTTCAGCTCAAAGATAACCACATGTGATGTCACATGGTGTGTTTATTTGCAACTACTGACATACTTATCTAATGTTCTTGCTGTTATGTGTGGCTATATAAATGTAACACTACTGACATATGTATCTAATGTTATTGCTGTTATGTGTGGCTATATAAATGTAACACTACTGACATATTTATCTAATGTTATTGCTGTTATGTGTGGCTATATAAATGTAACACTACTGACATATTTATCTAATGTTCTTGCTGTTATGTGTGGCTATATAAATGTAACACTACTGATATATTTATCTAATGTTATTGCTGTTATGTGTGGCTATATAAATGTAACACTACTGACATATTTATCTAATGTTATTGCTGTTATGTGTGGCTATATAAATGTAACACTACTGACATATTTATCTAATGTTCTTGCTGTTATGTGTGGCTATATAAATGTAACACTACTGACATATTTATCTAATGTTATTGCTGTTATGTGTGGCTATATAAATGTAACACTACTGACATATTTATCTAATGTTATTGCTGTTATGTGTGCCTATATAAATGTAACACTACTGACATATTTATCTAATGTTATTGCTGTTATGTGTGGCTATATAAATGTAACACTACTGACATATTTATCTAATGTTATTGCTGTTATGTGTGGCTATATAAATGTAACACTACTGACATATTTATCTAATGTTATTGTTGTTATGTGTGGCTATATAAATGTAACACTACTGACATATTTATCTAATGTTATTGTTGTTATGTGTGGCTATATAAATGTAACACTACTGACATATTTATCTAATGTTATTGCTGTTATGTGTGCCTATATAAATGTAACACTACTGACATATTTATCTAATGTTATTGCTGTTATGTGTGGCTATATAAATGTAACACTACTGACATATTTATCTAATGTTATTGCTGTTATGTGTGGCTATATAAATGTAACACTACTGACATATTTATCTAATGTTATTGTTGTTATGTGTGGCTATATAAATGTAACACTACTGACATATTTATCTAATGTTATTGCTGTTATGTGTGGCTATATAAATGTAACACTACTGACATATTTATCTAATGTTATTGCTGTTATGTGTGGCTATATAAATGTAACACTACTGACATATTTATCTAATGTTATTGTTGTTAAGTGTGTCTATAAAAATCTAACTCTACTGACATATTTATCTAATGTTATTGCTGTTATGTGTGGCTATATAAATGTAACACTACTGACATATTTATCTAATGTTATTGCTGTTATGTGTGGCTTTATAAATGTAACACTACTGACATATTTATCTACTGTTATTGCTGTTATGTGTGGCTATATAAATGTAACAGTCCTGACATATTTATCTAATGTTATTGCTGTTATGTGTGGCTATATAAATGCAACACTACTGACATATTTATCTAATGTTATTGCTGTTATGTGTGGCTATATAAATGTAACACTACTGGCATATTTATCTAATGTTATTGCTGTTATGTGTGGCTATATAAATGTAATACTACTGACATATTTATCTAATGTTATTGCTGTTATGTGTGGCTATATAAATGTAACACTACTGGCATATTTATCTAATGTTCTTTCTGTTATGTGTGGCTATATAAATGTAACACTACTTACATATTTATCTAATGTTCTTGCTGTTATGTGTGGCTATATAAATGTAACACTACTGACATATTTATCTAATGTTATTGCTGTTATGTGTGGCTATATAAATGTAACACTACTTACATATTTATCTAATGTTCTTGCTGTTATGTGTGGCTATATAAATGTAACACTACTGACATATTTATCTAATGTTATTGCTGTTATGTGAGGCTATATAAATGTAACACTACTGATATATTTATCTAATGTTCTTGCTGTTATGTGTGGCTATATAAATGTAACACTACTGACATATTTATCTAATGTTAATCAAGATCCGGTCACATATTAAGCACGATGTTTTTCTGCTGCCTGACTTTAACTTCTTTCAACTTTACTTTTTGTTGTCTTCTGATGTTATCACCAACTATTCCTCGAGTGTTGATGTGCCGTTTCTTATTTTTTTGTTCTCCCTGTGCTACGACGTGACGTCACATTATCTTTCACTGATAAAGAATTCTCCCAGGGAAGCCCCGCAAACATTCCTATATCTCCGCAGTGGTCTGCCCCTTCTCCTGTACTTAAGTTCTCCATACAATCATTGTTTGGGAAACTGTCGACGTCTGTTCTTTTTACCAGACCCAACCACTTTAGACTTGACGTGACCAAACCTGGATGGGTTTGACATGTATGGTTGTCTACTATGTCTGAGCGAACATGGAGATCCTGATCTGCCTAAAATGTACTACCCCCTCTCCACTCTCTATCTTGTTTCTCTGGCTCTATCGTAGTATACGACTGTCGTGATTGCTACATTCTTGGCCTATGACACCAAAGCCAACAATGTCATCATTTCGATAACAAATATTTAATTAGCCCAGACGTACAAATGACAAGCCAGAGACAATTGGTTAATACAAAATATTCAAATGATACATCGCGACTTACATTACAGATTGACATAAATGTGACTTACCTTATTACTAGCCGTAATAAATGCGTTAACCTTGATAAATATAATAACATTTCATGAAAAGAAACCATTAAAATCATACATTTTTCTTTTAAAATATATCACTTCTGCAGCTTTTTTTCCATAATTCTACCACAAACTTTAACATCACTTTTCTATCTATTTCCATAATTCTACCACAAACTTTAACATCACTTTTCTATCTATTTCCATAATTCTACCACAAACTTTAACATCACTTTTCTATTTCCATAATTCTATCACAAACTGTAACATCACTTTTATGTTTATTTCCTAATTCTACCACATACTTTAACATCACTTTTCTATCTATTTTCATAATTATATGCAACCAGTCGTTTCATTGAGAGAGAGAGGAACGAGATCTTCAGTGTTATAGTGGGGCATTCATGACATCAGGAACTAGTCGTGTACAAGCGTTGAACAGAAAAGAGAAGAGGTCACAGAAATGAAGATTCATAAAGGAAAAGAAAACTAACTAGAGCAGA
Organism: Megaustenia siamemsis; assembly: GCA_032433765.1. Classification (NCBI taxonomy): domain Eukaryota; kingdom Metazoa; phylum Mollusca; class Gastropoda; order Stylommatophora; family Ariophantidae; genus Megaustenia; species Megaustenia siamemsis. The sequence goes on from JAVIAB010000160.1 coordinate 7,774,495, forward strand.
AAGAGAGAAGAGAATGTTTTGGAAGAGACTAGGACAAAAAGAAGATGTAGTAGTATTTAGTAGTATGTAGTATCTGCCTCATCACTTGTTATTGTTGTCCACGTTCTCTGAAGAAGGTCGCATGTAGGCCGAAACGTTAGTATTTTGTTGTGTTCCTTGTTTGTAAAGCTATCACCATACCTTGTAGGACTGTATTGTTACACCCCAGTACTGGCTCCTTGCTACCAGCTTTACCGCAGCACTACATTTATTTGACCGTACCCTAGTGTCTTACTAATACCAGTTGTACAATAAGTGTCTTACTAATATCAGTTGTACAATTAGTGTCTTACTAATATCAGTTGTACAGTTAGTGTCTTACTAATATCAGTTGTACAGTTAGTGTCTTACTAATATCAGTTGTACACTTAGTGTCTAACTAATATCAGTTGTACAGTTAATGTCTTACTAATATCAGTTGTACAGTTAGTGTCTTACTAATATCAGTTGTACAGTTAGTGTCTTACTAATATCAGTTGTACAGTTAGTGTCTTACTAATATCAGTTGTACACTTAGTGTCTAACTAATATCAGTTGTACAGTTAATGTCTTACTAATATCAGTTGTACAGTTAGTGTCTTACTAATATCAGTTTTTCAGTTAGTGTCTAACTAATATCCGTTGTACAGTTAGTGTCTTACTAATATCAGTTGTACAGTTAGTGTCTAACTAATATCAGTTGTACAGTTAGTGTCTAACTAATATCAGTTGTACAGTTAGTGTCTTACTAATATCAGTTGTACAGTTAGTGTCTAACTAATATCAGTTGTACAGTTAGTGTCTAACTAATATCAGTTGTACAGTTAGTGTCTTACTAATATCAGTTGTACAGTTAGTGTCTTACTAATATCAGTTGTTCAGTTAGTGTCTAACTAATATCAGTTGTACAGTTAATGTCTTACTAATATCAGTTGTACAGTTAATGTCTTACTAATATCAGTTGTTCAGTTAGTGTCTAACTAATATCAGTTGTACAGTTAGTGTCTAACTAATATCAGTTGTACAGTTAGTGTCTTACTAATATCAGTTGTACAGTTAGTGTCTAACTAATATCAGTTGTACAGTTAGTGTCTAACTAATATCAGTTGAACAGTTAGTGTCTTACTAATATCAGTTGTACAATTAGTGTGTTACTAATATCAGTTGTACAGTTAGTGTCTTACTAATATCAGTTGTACAATTAGGGTCTTACTAATATCAGCTGTACAGTTAGTGTCTTTTCATCTTTAAAAAGACTTTCAGTGTGTTTATATGTCGCTTTATGACACACAACATGTTATTTTATTGAACTTATTTACTCATTCATTCATAAGGTGCCATCTCCACATCGAAGGCTGGCTATCATGGAATGCCATTTTACTTTCTCTTTTGTCTTGATGATGCACTTTGTCATAGGTTCACCTACCCACCTTTCCCTGTTGTCAGTTCAATTAGTCTTGGTCTGCCTCTGTTACTTTGTATCTTCTCCTCCAAGATTACTTTAGCAAGGTATTGTGTCTTCTCACGCTTCTACAAAATTTAAACTGTCTTTTCTAAAATTGTATTGAGTAGTTCTTTTTTTTTTTATTTTAAGCTGATTTAGAATTTCTATGTTGTTTGTCTTCTTTTCCTTCCACTCAATTCTTTAATGTCCATGTTTCTCCACCATACAGGAATCTTGAATAAATATAAAATTTTACAATTCGCTGCTTTAGGTCGTATGATATCTGCTTTTACAGTAGTATATTTTTCATGTTGTTAAAATTGCATTTTTGCCATGCCTATTCTTTTATTTATTTCGGTCTTACATTATTCATCATTTGTTCTATGTCAAAACATAGTTATATTCTTGACTTCTTTCTAGTTTTCTTCCATCTACTTCGATATCTACTTGAATATTTTATGTTTGCTCTGCTAATAATCATTGTTTTAGTCGCTAATATTTACTTCCAAACTATATTCTTTGCTTGTATTGTTTATTCTGTTCTCTAGATCTTGCAGGTCTTCAGGTTTTTTCTGCCATTAATACGGTATCATCAGCATATCTTAGATTATTGATTATATATCCATTAATGTTTAATCCTGACATCTCTATGATACATTTAATGATCTGTTTAGTGTATTTTTTTTTTTTTGTTGCTTTCAACAGCTTTCACCTCTGGCAAAATCCTTAAGGAATAGGAAAGGAATTTTGCATGTTAATTTTCAATGGCAGCAGTGTGCACAGGGGTCCCTCGCCGCACAGGCAAATAACTCCGTCTTCGGAGATGCTCATATGTTTATCTGTCGTTGACATTTCTTTTCCGAAGTTTCTATTTCCAGACATCTTTGATTGAGCCAAACCTCTTTTGCCTGCCTGCAGATCTTGCAAATTTAATCTATTTTGATGTATTAACTAGTGTTTTGCTTGTCTTTTTTTATCCATTTTTCTCATTAAGGCTTTTGTAATCCATTTTGTTTCCTGATCTTTTCCTTTTACGTTCAAATGTTGTGGAATTCTTTTATGATTTTCTCTATGTGTTTTCTTTTAAAATATGTGTAAGCTTTTCATCAGGATTTTCCCTTCTGTATTTTTCCTTTTCTTTCTCTAACAAATTTGTGTATGTATTTTTTTAACGTTTATTGTATATTTATGTTGAATTTATGTTCCACTTAGAGCTGTTATGTCCATTGATATAATTGTGAATTATTCTTCGGTTTCTCATTAGTTTTTTTTTCTTCATTTTGGTCATTGATAACAGAAATGTGAAAGAGTTGGTATCAGCTCCTGGGTATGCCTTGTCTGGCATGAAGTAATTACTAAATGTGTCGTTGATCGTCACGTAGTACATTTGGTTTCTCGTTTTACCGTCAGGATTTTGTTTCCACGTAGATAACTTTCTTTTTTATCGCTCTAAATAGCTGTCACTTATTTTCTTCACAAAATTAGAGTTTCTCCGCTTTTGTGTCGTTTTCCTAGACCATGTTTCACAATGAGTGTTCTTATATCTTCTGTTTCCTGATTTAGTATTCATGTCACCCATTACAGTTAAAAGTCAGATGATTTCACTTGTTTTATAACTTTCTTTAGATCTTCTTAGTATTTTTCTATTTGTCCATCTTTGTAGTGCTGGGTGGGTTTATATGTTTGTATTATTTAATTTTAATATAACAGTTACAACAACAGTTACAGCTTTCATGTTTAGTAGTATGACTCTTTAATGGTATGTCCAGAGAGTACTTCTGCGCTTTTGTAGTTATTTTGTACCAGTATACCTAAACCTATTTGACGTTCTGTTTTGTCTGAGTAAATAAATGTATAGTTTCTTCCCATATATATCAGCATTCCTTCCATCTTGTTTCTGAAACACCTACAATATCTATGATGATTTGTTCTGCGTCTAATATAAGATTATCCAGTTTTCTGTTTTTATACATATTTCTAATGTTACATGTAAATATTTTGAATATTTTTATTTGTTGCTTATATTTAATTTAATAATTGATTCAAGTGGCTTTCTTATTGTTCAGACCGTGTCACTGTTAAATAATTCATTCTTCATTTAATGAACTTGTACAAACGAAAAAAAGATAGATTTCTTTCTTTGTGTTTCAATATTTTATTATTTGTTTTCTTCTCTGTCGGTCCAGTACTTCTTGTTTCATCTATAAATCTTCCTTTCAACAATTTCAACCAAAAGTAAAGGGGATCTTTAACGGAAAAGAAGATAGAACCAACAAGCTATTTGTAATGGGGGACTTAAACGGAACAGTAGCCACCAACGGAAAAGATTATGATCGATATCTAGCCCATATCCAAGCTGCAATGAACAGTGACAGAAATGAGGAGGGTCCAATAATATTAGGCTAATGTAGCAAACATCAACTTTTTGTTTCAATCAAAGAATATTAGACTTATGTAGCAATTATCAACTTTTTGTTTCAATCAAAGAATATTAGACTTATGTAGCAAACATCAACTTTTTGTTTCAATCAAGGAATATTAGACTTATGTAGCAATTATCAACTTTTTGTTTCAATCAAAGAATATAGACTTATTAAACGATGACTTATTCTATCTTAGACAGATGCAATCTATAATCCAACAGAAATAATTAATGAGCCAAATGGAAATCATCTAATAGGTCTAGTCAATATAACTGACAAATAGAAGGAATAATTCAATGAGCTGCTCAATCCCCGATGCGAGATATAGAATATAAGAACCAAGACCAGTAGATGCCGTCACACCAGACATAATGTAAGAGGTAGAAAGGGTAATTAACCAGTCACCGAAACACAAATGGCCAGGAACAGATAGAGTACCAGGGTGAATAATCCAAGCAACAGGAGAGTTTAGCTGTAAATGGTTACGTAGAGTTGTTAATGCAGCATGAGTATAACAACACACACCTACTGACTGACATAGAGTTGTCAATGCAGCATGGGTACAACAACACACACCTACTGACTGACATAGAGTTGTCAATGCAGCATGGGTACAGCAACACACACCTACTGACTGACATAGAGTTGCCAATGCAGCATGGGTACAGCAACACACACCTACTGACTGACATAGAGTTGCCAATGCAGCATGGGTACAGCAACACACACCTACTGACTGACATAGAGTTGCCAATGCAGCATGGGTACAGCAACACACACCTACTGACTGACATCGAGTTGTCAATGCAGCATGGGTACAAAAACACACACCTACTGACTGACATAGAGTTGTCAATGCAGCATGGGTACAGCAACACACACATACTGACAGACATAGAGTTGTCAATGCAGCATGGGTACAGCAACACACACCTACTGACTGACATAGAGTTGTCAATGCAGCAAGGGTACAGCAACAAACACAGAGTTGACAATGCAGCATGGATACAATAACAAACACACAGCTGACAATGCAGCACGGATACAGCAACAAACACCAACTGACTAACATAGAGTTGTCAATGCAGCATGGGTACAACAACAAACACCTACTGACTGACATAGAGTTGTCAATGCAGCATGGGTACAGCAACAAACACAGAGTTGACAATGCAGCATGGATACAATAACAAACACAGAGCTGACAATGCAGCACGGATACAGCAACAAACACCAACTGACTAACATATAGTTGTCAATGCAGCATGGGTACAGCAACAAACATCTACTGACTGACATAGAGTTGTCAATGCAGCATGGGTACAGCAACAAACATCTACTGACTGACATAGAGTTGTCAATGCAACATGGGTACAGCAACAAACACAGATTTGTCAATGCAACATGGGTACAGCAACAAACACAGATTTGTCAATGCAACATGGGTACAGCAACAAACACAGATTTGTCAATGCAACATGGGTACAGCAACAAACACAGATTTGTCAATGCAACATGGATACAGCAACAAACACAGATTTGTCAATGCAACATGGGTACAGCAACAAACACAGATTTGTCAATGCAGCATGGGTACAGCAACAAACACAGATTTGTCAATGCAACATGGGTACAGCAACAAACACAGATTTGTCAATGCAACATGGGTACAGCAACAAACACAGATTTGTCAATGCAACATGGGTACAGCAACAAACACAGATTTGTCAATGCAACATGGGTACAGCAACAAACACAGATTTGTCAATGCAACATGGATACAGCAACACACACAGATAGATTTGTCAATGCAACATGGATACAGCAACAAACATGGATTTGCCAATGCAACATGGGCACAGCAACAAACACAGATTTGTCAATGCAACATGGGTACAGCAACAAACACAGATTTGTCAATGCAACATGGATACAGCAACAAACACAGATAGATTTGTCAATGCAACATGGATACAGCAACAAACACAGATTTGCCAATGCAACATGGGTACAGCAACAAACACAGATTTGTCAAAGCAACATGGATACAGCAACAAACACAGATTTGTCAATGCGACATAAGCACAGCAAGAAACACAGATTTGTCAATGCAGCATGGGTACAGCAACAAACACAGAGTTGTCAATGCAACATGGGTACAGCAACAAACACAGAGTTGTCAATGCAGCATGGGTACAGCAACAAACACAGAGTTGTCAATGCAGCATGGGTACAACAACAAACACTTACTGATTGGTGAAGAGTTGTCAATGCAGCTTGCGTACAACAACACACACACTGACTGATATAGAGTTGTTACTTAAGCATAAGAACAACAACACACACCTACTGCCTGACATAGAGTTGTCAATGCAGCATGGGTACAACAACACACACCTACTGCCTGACATAGAGTTGTCAATGCAGCATGGGTACAACAACACACACACTGACTGATATAGAGTTGTTATTTAAGCATAAGAACAACAACACACACCTACTGCCTGACATAGAGTTGTCAATGCAGCATGGGTACAACAACACACACCTACTGCCTGACATAAAGTTGTCAATGCAGCATGGGTACAACAACACACACACTGACTGATATAGAGTTGTTATTTAAGCATAAGAACAACAACACACATCTACTGACTGGCATAGAGTTGTCAATGCAGCATGGGTACAACAACACACACCTACTGCCTGACATAGATTTGTCAATGCAGCATGGGTACAACAAAAAACATATACTGACTGACATAAAGTTATCAATGCAGCATGGGTACAACAACAAACACAGAGTTGTCAATGCAGCATGGGTACAACAACACACACCTACTGCCTGACATAGATTTGTCAATGCAGCATGGGTACAACAAAAAACATATACTGACTGACATAAAGTTATCAATGCAGCATGGGTACAACAACAAACACAGAGTTGTCAATGCAGCATGAGTACAAAAATAAACAACTACCGACTGGCATAGAGTTATCAATACTGCATAGGTACAATAATAAACACTTACTGACTGGTATAGAGTTATCAATGTAGCATGAGTACCACAACACACGCCTACTGACTGATATCGAGTTGTGAATGCAGCATGGGTACGACAACAAAACACCTACTGACTGACACAGAGTTGCCAATGCAGCATGTGTACGACAACAAAACACCTACTGACTGACACAGAGTTGTGAATGCAGCATGGGTACGACAACAAAACACCTACTGACTGACACAGAGTTGTGAATGCAGCATGGGTACGACAACAAAACACCTACTGACTGACACAGAGTTGTCAATGCAGCATGGGTACAACAACACAACACCTACTGACTGGCAACTTGCAATAACAGTTCCCTTTAAAAGAATAAAGGACAGAAAAGAGAATGTTCACAATACCGTGGCATGTCACTGCTGAGCCACGTTAGGAAAATGTATGCCAATATTATAGAAACAAGATTAAGAACTTTTATAAAGCCCTAGTTGATTTGAAGAACAGATAGGTCTAAGAAAAAAATAGAAGCTGCACAGATGCAATATTGACACTCAGGCAGCTGATAGAGAAGCACATCGACTATAACAAGAATCTGTGCATACATTTTGAGGAGCAATGGAAAGCTTTCGATAGAGTGGATAGATCTGCTTTGGTAAACATTGGCTTAATAGCTATAGGAGAAACATAACTTCAACAACGTCTACTGTCGTTAAATAAAGAAGGTAACATGAAAAACATTAAAGCACTGAATGAAAACAAAAGTTAGATTAACAGGTAGAGAAAAGAAGACATTGAACAAAGCTATAGAAGAACAAGTTATTAAACAATTAACAAAGTTTAAATATCTTGGAACAGCATTCTCAGAAGATGGTAAAATCGATAAATAAACAGATACCCGATGCAACAAAGGAAACCAAATATTGTGATAGCTATCCTCTATACTTCAACACAAAATAATGCCTTTCGCCATCAAGAAACATATTATACTGTTTATTCTCCATTCCCACATTGTGCTGTCAGTGCCAAATATGGTCACTTACATCTATGCTTGAAAAATGCGTGTCACAACAGAGATCAGATTTATGAGAAAAGCGCTTGGAGTAATCAGAAAAGACATAATCAAAAATGATGTGGGAGAAAAAACGTAGGCAAGGTGCCAATCCTAAGCTACAGACAGAAACAACAAATAAACTAGTTTCCCTATCTAGAAAGAATGCCATGCGATTCATTAACATGCAACACATAAAAGAAGAGAAGGGAGAAAAGCATGAGGCAGACCAGAGCAAAATGGATAGATAACACCGAGGAAGCTCTACAACAACAATTGACAATGAGTGAAGTCACCAAAAGGGCGATAACAAGAACGTTTATCTCCCTTGACATCCGAACTGGTAGAAGAGGAAATTAATAAAGAAAGAAAGAAAGAAAGAAAGAAAGAAAGAAAGAAAAAAAGAAAGAAAGAAAGAATGGAAGGAAGATAATTATAAAGAAAAATCTCTTTACTAAGTTCATCCTTGATTGACCCACATCGTTTTATCCCTGGACAGGAAAAGCCTATTAGTATTTTGTTTATTTCTGCAGACATTTACCTTCACGCCACGTGACAAGTTCAGGACACCTACATTCTTCAATTCTTCCTAGACTCTCTCCATCTAAGCTGATATTCATTAAATATATCCACAACCGATATATCCTTATTGTTAATATAGGACTGTTTCATAGTGGATTACATCTGATAGAGATTAGACACTAGGAAGAGTCCCAAATATATTGTATAATGATGACAGACACTTGGCGAAACAAGCAAGGAAATACGTTTCCCCGTTTCAAAGACATCTAATAATGTTATGTGAACGTGCTATGTAAAGAATGTAAGTGAAAGCAATATTAACATATATCAAAAACATAACATATTATTAATTCAAAACAGCCTGTCTGTGCTTATACAAAGAGTACGACTCAATGATTCAGGTTAAAGTCATGATTCCGAGTCCATGGCTTCTAGACATTGACGGGAACCACCAATATTAGTCTCCCTTGTCAGGTTTTTTGTTGACCTCCCTTGAAAATAGACAGATCCGTTAGAGGGTCAATATCGTTCTGTTCGATCGTTTGTTTCACGACCTAAACATGGCAGGTTTGTTTCATAATAGACAAGCAATGGATATAGAAATGAATGAACACATGACAGATGTTTGTGACATAATTCGTGGAATCATCGAACAATTCTTTATGTTAAATCTCTTCATATTGCCGCTATCTTTAGATCACGTTACTTACTCTATCCGGAAACGTTTTATCCTGAAATAAAAGGAGGTGAGATTACAGTTGAGCTGATAGTCTTTCTCAACGCGATTGCATTTGGTAAGGTTCATTCTAGCTAAACGATGAGATGTGTGTAGTTTCTGTTGATGAACGTTGGTAACAACTTCTGAACAATTTTTCTATTGGCGCTGTTATGTGACTGTAGATCATCTCACCTTTGGCATGTTGTCGCCTGTGGCCTGAACAGATGGCGATGCATCAACGTTGTCATGGTAACGAGATAAAACAATAGAGTGGACCGTTCACAGATAGTATCAGTGACGTCATGACAAAGGTTAACAATAAGTCAGAACAAAGACATGCCTATCCAGTGTTAAATGATCTGCTGTAACATCTCCGCACGCTACACAATGTGTTCACAGTTCCCCCAAGCTTGTCTCCCATCTACTCCGACTGATATCCTGGTTCACATTAGCTTCATCTCTCTCATTATTGTTGTTTTCTTCCCGTCCATCATTTTCAGGCTAGGAATACATGAAGTTAAAGTTGAATGAATTAATGTCAACATTTAATGTGTCAAAATATTGGTACATGTTTAGGTAGGTTTGTACATGTTTGTGTATATTTGTACATGTTTGGGTATGTTGGCACAGTTTGCTGAGGTAATGAAATCGGTAGCGTGTTCATGATGTACTTATTAGACTGAAGAATGTGTTGCTTTATACTTTTTGTTTTGATATTTTGTTTTGTTATCTTGTTTTGTTATCTTCTTTTTGTTATCTTGTTTTGTTATTTTATTTTGTTATCTTGTTTTGTTATCTTGTTTTGTTATTTTGTTTTGTTATGTTGTTTTGTTATCTTGTTTTGTTATTTTGTTTTGTTGTCTTGTTTTGTTGTCATGTTTTGTTATCTTGTTTTGTTGTCATGTTTTATTATCTTGTTTTTTGTTTTGTTTTGTTATCTTGTTTTGTCATCTTGCTTTGTTATCTTGTTTTGTTATCTTGTTTTGTTATCTTGTTTTGTTTTCTTGTTTTGTTATCTTGTTTGTTTTGTTTTGTTGTCATGTTTTGTTATCTTGTTTTGTTGTCATGTTTTATTATCTTGTTTTTTATTTTGTTTTGTTATCTTGTTTTGTCATCTTGCTTTGTTATCTTGTTTTGTTATCTTGTTTTGTTATCTTGTTTTGTCATCTTGCTTTGTTATCTTGTTTTGTTGTCTTGTTTTGTTATCTTGTTTATTTTGTTTTGTTATCTTGTTTTGTTATCTTGTTTTGTTTTCTTGTTTTGGTTACTTCTTTTGTTGTCATGTTTTGTTATCTTGTTTTGTTGTTATGTTTTGTTATCTTGTTTTGTTGTCATGTTTTGTTATCTTGTTTTATTTTTATGTTTTGTTATCTTGTTTTGTTGTAATATTTTGCTATCATATTTTGTTGCCATGGTTTGTTATCTTGTTTTGTTATCATGTTTTGTTATCATGTTTTGTTATCTTCTTTTGTTATCTTGTTTTGTTATTTTGTTTTGTTATCTAGTTTTGTTATCTTGTTTTGTTATTGTGTTTTGTTATCTTGTTTTTTTTTTTTATTATCATGTTTTGTTATCTTCTTTTGTTATCTTGTTTTGTTATCATGATTTGTTATCTTATTTTGCTATCTTGTTTTGTTATCGTGATTTGTTATCTCGTTTTGTTATCTTGTTTTCTCTACTACCAGATGTTTATCTCTAGTGAGGTCCCGAGGAATGAACTGTCCATAAACATCAGTTTGTTTTTTTTTAAATTGTTCACACCGACAGTAGTGTGCTTGGGTATCCCTCGCCGTACAGGCAAATATTCTTCTACTTCATACGTATACTTATTCGAGAGCTTTGACTATTTGTGTCTATTTTGCCTGGTGTTGTGCCAAAAAAAGCAAAAATGGTCGAAAGTAAAACCTGTAAATCTTGCAACATGTTCGACCCATTTTAATTTCTTCCCTTTTACCGTTGACATTATGTCTTGCTAAGTTGGTCAGGTGGGTTTTGCCGCACACTTCTTCAATAATGATATGTTCTATAAAAGATATTCAAAAGATCGTTCTATGCATTATCATCTTCAGAACCTGCATTTTCCCTTCAAAATCAGCAGTGAGTATCCACTTTTCACATACATAAATACTATTATGTATATGTTACTATATTTTCAACAACTTCAATTTCTACATGACCAAAAAGAACTACTGTTTTTTTTTTTTTTTTGCCATTTTCTTGTCATGCCAGTCCTGGTTAATATTAGATGGTAATCGCAATTTACATTGCTTCTCTTTATTTATCTCTCTCTCTCTCTCTCTCTCTCTCTCTCTCTCTCTCTCTCTCTCTCTCTTTGGCTCTTAATCTGTTAATAAATTTGTGTACAGACAAGTACATGTATATTATCATCATCATCACCAAGTACCGAGCCTGCTGGCATAGGTGATCATGTATTTCCACAACTTTCGACCGACGACAGTTATTTATCATTTCCGCTGTTGAACTGCTGCCAAGCCATGCTATTATGCTGTCTGGTATCTCTTCTCTTTGCTTGGCTCTATCTCTTTGTCCCTCGATTTTTCAGTTGTTACAATATATTACATATGTTCCCTTCTCATTACAAGGCCAAAAATGATGATTGTCTCATTCTAATATTGGAAATTAGCAGTCTTTTTGCTTTGGCCTCTTTCAAAACCGTTTCATTACTCTTCTTAGCTGTCTATGGTATTTTCAATATTTTAAAGCAAAATCACATTTCTACAGCCTCCAGTGATTTTCTTGTCTGTTGTCCTATTGCCCATGATTCACATCCATATGTTAAGACTGGCTCTGCATAGCATTTAAGAACTCTTTTTCTTGTTTCTATTGTCAAAAATGGATTGCATAGTATCTTCCTCATTTTTGGAAAGCTGCTTTTGCCTGAGCCATTCTGCATCTCACCTTCGTTTGTACATCTTTCGTCTGAGGTTAACAAAGTTCCCAAATATTTAAATTCATTTACCTGTTTTTAATATTGTTCCACTTGTCTTTATGTTGCACTGAGGTGATGTCTTTTTCTTTGTTGTTACCATTACTTCTGTCTTTTTACTATTAAGGCTGAGTCCTTTATTTTTTCTTTCTTTCACTATAATGGCACATGTACATAGGAATGTATACACTTTCAAGCAAGTTCTACCTCTCGTTACTTACATATAATTGTTTTTTCAACTCTTCCGGAATCTGTTAAAGAATGAACATTTCATTGATGAAACATTCCTTTCTAAACACATCCTGTTGTCTTCATGACCTCTACGTTTGAACTCTCAAATGTGGAGAGAAATTACAAAAGATTTGATGTCTGCTGTTCTATGAGCTACTGCTACTTTCGTAACGGAGTTCTATTTCTTGCTATTCTGTCAGGTACTGCTGCTATCATAACATAGTTATATTTCTTGCTGTTCTGTCATCTACTGCTGCTGTCATAATATTGTTTTATTTTTTGTTGTTCTGTCACATACTGCTGTTGTCATAACATAGTTTATTTTTCTTGCTGTTCTGTCACATACTGCTGCTGTCATAACATAGTTTATTTTTCTTGCTGTTCTGTCAGCTAATGATGCTGTCATAACATAGTTTTGTTTCTTGCTGTTCTGTCAGCTACTATTGCTGCCATAACATAGTTTATTTCTTGCTTTGCCGCCGTGATAGAAACACGGCAAAAAAGAAAACTGATGGTGCCGAAAGGATGATAGGGTCTCTATTGAAGGAACATGATTGCAGAACGAAGGGATGTTCCCATGAAGAATAAATGATTGCAAGACGAATGGAAGGCTCCAAGACAGACAAAATGAATGCGTCACGATGGAAGGTAAATTTTCCAAGGAAAGAACATGATTGTTCTCCATGAAGGAAGGTCTCTAAGACAGAAAACATTAGTGCGTCACAGGGGTAGTCATTAAGGAGGAAAATTGATTCTGTTACATTGGGGGGGGGGGGGGGGTCTCTGCTGATGACTTTCTCCAGTTCAAGTTAACTGTCGATGGAGGTCAACAGCAAAACAGATGGAACGACTCGACATTCCTGGACACGCATCACTCCCCAAACAAAACAGATGGAACGACTCGACGTTCCTGGACACGCATCACTCCCCAAACAAAACAGATGGAACGACTCGACGTTCCTGGACACGCATCACTCCCCAAACAAAACAGATGGAACGACTCGACGTTCCTGGACACGCATCACTCCCCAAGTAAAACAGATGAAACGACTCGACGTTCCTGGACACGCATCACTCCCCAAGTAAAACAGATGGAACGACTCGACGTTCATGGACATAGCGAACGACTAAGAGATGGCAGTTGACCTCCCAATGCAAGGGTAATACTGAGAGTGCATGAAGAGATCTAAGATCAGCCCAGATATTGACGTTATTTTCACATAGCTCACAGTACCGATCGAATCCAGGACAGAGGAACAGCATATATTTAAACCATCTAAATACAAGGATCTCGCCACTGAGCTGAGAATAAAGGGATCTCACGTCAGGATTGTCACTGTTGAGATCGGTTCAAGAGAACCAGATGTTAAGTTTCTCTGCGACATATTAAAGAGGATATAAATTAAATTGTAATGCGACAAGAGCAAAGTAGGTCGGGACATATCAACAATCTAAGAATAATCCCAGGCTCGGACGATTAGATTAGCTACAGTTACACATGGAGCTCTTCTGACTCAAACCCAAAATCTGCAACACATCGACAGTGTAAGCCTTGAATAATCCTAGGCTGGAAAGTAAGGATATAAGGTGTAACATCACTAACCAAAACCTCCCCACGTGTGCAGTACTGACAGTTTAGAGTAGTGGAGTTGTTCCCAGCTCGACATATCGTTATCACCTGTTATCAGTTGCTGACCCGCCCCAAGGAGTTACGCCATGATAAGAGCTTTACTTTCAGGGAGAGTTCTCCCTGTGAGTATATAAGATAGCCACGCAGAGTTAAAACATTTTAAACATTTTCATGAAGTATATCAGTGTCTGTGTCATCGTAAAGTATACCAGTGTGTGTGTCATCGAGAAGTACACCAGTGTCTGTTTCATCGTAAAATATACCAGTGTGTGTATCATCGTGAAGTATACCAGTGTCTGTCTCATCGTGAAGTATACCAGTGTGTGTTATCGTGAAGTAATCCAGTGTGTGTGTCATCGTGGAGTATACCAGTGTGTGTGTCATCGTGAAGTATACCAGTGTGTGTGTCATCGTGAAGTATACCAGTGTGTGTATGTCATCGTGAAGTATACCAGTGTGTGTGTGTGTGTCATCGTGGAGTATTCCAGTGTGTGTGTCATCGTGAAGTATACCAGTGTGTGTATGTCATCGTGAAGTATACCAGTGTGTGTGTGTGTCATCGTGGAGTATTCCAGTGTGTGTGTCATCGTGAAGTATACCAGTGTGTGTATGTCATCGTGAAGTATACCAGTGTGTGTGTGTGTGTCATCGTGGAATATTCCAGTGTGTGTGTCATCGTGAAGTATACCAGTGTGTGTATGTCATCGTGAAGTATACCAGTGTGTGTGTGTGTGTCATCGTGGAGTATTCCAGTGTGTGTGTCATCGTGAAGTATACCAGTGTGTGTGTCATCGTGAAGTATACCAGTGTGTGTATGTCATCGTGAAGTATACCAGTGTGTGTGTGTGTCATCGTGAAGTATACCAGTGTGTGTGTCATCGTGAAGTATACCAGTGTGTGTGTGTCATCGTGAAGTATACCAGTGTGTGTGTCATCGTGAAGTATACAAGCGTGTGTATCATCGTGAAGTATACCAGTGTGTGTGTGTGTGTCATCGTGAAGTATACCAGCGTGTGTATCATCGTGAAGTACACCAGTGTGTGTGTCGTCATAAACTCGATCATTATATGTGCCATCAAGAAGACAACAGCAGTCAGTAAGTTCAAAGCTAACTTTTCTTTACCAGCCAATAACAACTTTTCCTGACATGTTTTCCACAAATTCTTCAGTAGTTAGAAGATCTAGACAGCAAACACTGCACATAAATAAACGCTACTCTCAAAGAATGTAATTAAAAGGTTTTTTTAAGCACATAAAATCACCATACAGATAATAAATCTTTTGGCTTACATCTTTTGTGGCTTCTGTAATCTGAAACAGATAAAAATGATATTTTAGTTCAAGAATCATAATTCTCTACATCTGTATCAATCAATTGTTGAAGTAAGCGAGAGGCTGACCTAATGCTGGTGGATATATTATGTAAAACTGTTGAGTATTTTATTTTCTTTGTAACAATTAGAAGCATATTTGTGCAGTCGGTATAAAAGTTGAACTATTAAGATATCATATAGGATAGAGTGAAATAAGAAGAATAAGGTAGTGGAAGATATCATATAGGAGAGAGTGAAATAAGAAGAATAAGGTAGTGGAAGATATCATATAGGAGAGAGTGAAATAAGAAGAATAAGGTAGGTGGAAGATATCACATAGGAGAGAGTGAAATAGGAAGAATAAGTAGGTGGAAGATGTCATATAGGAGAGAGTGAAATATGAAGAATAAGGTAGGTGGAAGATATCATATAGGAGAGAGTGAAATAGGAAGAATAAGGTAGGTGGAAGATGTCATATAGGAGAGAGTGAAATATGAAGAATAAGGTAGGTGGAAGATATCATATAGGAGAGAGTGAAATATGAAGAATAAGGTAGGTGGAAGATATCATATAGGAGATAGTGAAATATGAAGAATAAGGTAGGTGGAAGATATCATATAGGAGAGAGTGAAATATGAAGAATAAGGTAGGTGGAAGATACCATATAGGAGAGAGTGAAATATGAAGAATAAGGTAGTGGAAGATGTCATATAGGAGAGAGTGAAATATGAAGAATAAGGTAGGTGGAAGATATCATATAGGAGAGAGTGAAATATGAAGAATAAGGTAGGTGGAAGATACCATATAGGAGAGAGTGAAATATGAAGAATAAGGTAGGTGGAAGATATCATATAGGAGAGAGTGAAATATGAAGAATAAGGTAGGTGGAAGATATCATATAGGAGAGAGTGAAATATGAAGAATAAGGTAGGTGGAAGATACCATATAGGAGAGAGTGAAATATGAAGAATAAGGTAGTGGAAGATGTCATATAGGAGAGAGTGAAATATGAAGAATAAGGTAGGTGGAAGATATCATATAGGAGAGAGTGAAATATGAAGAATAAGGTAGGTGGAAGATACCATATAGGAGAGAGTGAAATATGAAGAATAAGGTAGGTGGAAGATATCATATAGGAGAGAGTGAAATATGAAGAATAAGGTAGGTGGAAGATATCATATAGGAGAGAGTGAAATATGAAGAATAAGGTAGGTGGAAGATATCATATAGGAGATAGTGAAATATGAAGAATAAGGTAGGTGGAAGATATCATATAGGAGAGAGTGAAATATGAAGAATAAGGTAGGTGGAAGATACCATATAGGAGAGAGTGAAATATGAAGAATAAGGTAGGTGGAAGATATCATATAGGAGAGAGTGAAATATGAAGAATAAGGTAGGTGGAAGATATCATATAGGAGATAGTGAAATATGAAGAATAAGGTAGGTGGAAGATATCATATAGGAGAGAGTGAAATATGAAGAATAAGGTAGTGGAAGATATCATATAGGAGAGAGTGAAATATGAAGAATAAGGTAGGTGGAAGATATCATATAGGAGAGAGTGAAATATGAAGAATAAGGTAAGTGGAAGATATCATATAGGAGAGAGTGAAATATGAAGAATAAGGTAGGTGGAAGATATCATATAGGAGAGAGTGAAATATGAAGAATAAGGTAGGTGGAAGATATCATATAGGAGAGAGTGAAATATGAAGAATAAGTTAAGTGGAAGATATCATATAGGAGAGAGTGAAATATGAAGAATAAGGTAGGTGGAAGATACCATATAGGAGAGAGTGAAATATGAAGAATAAGGTAGGTGGAAGATACCATATAGGAGAGAGTGAAATATGAAGAATAAGGTAGTGGAAGATATCATATAGGAGAGAATGAAATAAGAAGAATAAGGTAGTGGAAGATGTCATATAGGAGAGAGTGAAATAAGAAGAATAAGGTAGTGGAAGATATCATATAGGAGAGAGTGAAATATGAAGAATAAGGTAAGTGGAAGATGTCATATAGGAGAGAGTGAAATATGAAGAATAAGGTAGTGGAAGATATCATATAGGAGAGAGTGAAATATGAAGAATAAGGTAGTGGAAGATATCATATAGGAGAGAGTGAAATATGAAGAATAAGGTAGGTGGAAGATGTCATATAGGAGAGAGTGAAATATGAAGAATAAGGTAGTGGAAGATATCATATAGGAGAGAATGAAATAAGAAGAATAAGGTAGTGGAAGATGTCATATAGGAGAGAGTGAAATAAGAAGAATAAGGTAGTGGAAGATGTCATATAGGAGAGAGTGAAATAAGAAGAATAAGGTAGTGGAAGATGTCATATAGGAGAGAATGAAATAAGAAGAATAAGGTAGTGTAAGATGTCATATAGGAGAGAGTGAAATATGAAGAATAAGGTTGGTAGAAGAAGTCATATAGGAGAGAGTGAAATAGGAAGAATTGGGTGGGTGGAAGATGCCATATAGGAGAGAGTGAAATATGAAGAATTGGGTGGGTGGAAGATGTCATATAGGAGAGAGTTCGTTCGTTCGTTCGCTTTCGTCAGCTTTGACCTCTGACGAAGTCCCACCCACTCAATTTTGTGGGACTGAATTTTGCGTGTAAAGTCTGTTTTATCCCATTACAGGATGCCCCTCGCCATGCAGGCAGATTTACTCCGACTTCAGAGGTACTAATTTTTAGGGAATTAGTAAAACCCAGGTGTCCTCGCCAGGGTACGAACCCCGGCTGTTGCCGTGGTAAGCCAACCGCCTATCGATTGCGCTAACCGGACACCCATAGGAGAGAGTGAAATAGGAAGAATTGGGTGGGTTGAAGATGGCCTATAGGAGAGAGTGAAATAGGAAGAATTGTGTGGGTGGAAGATATCATATAGGAGAGAGTGAAATAAGAAGAATAAGGTAGGTGGAAGATATCACATAGGAGAGAGTGAAATAGGAAGAATAAGTAGGTGGAAGATGTCATATAGGAGAGAGTGAAATATGAAGAATAAGGTAGGTGGAAGATATCATATAGGAGAGAGTGAAATAGGAAGAATAAGGTAGGTGGAAGATGTCATATAGGAGAGAGTGAAATATGAAGAATAAGGTAGGTGGAAGATATCATATAGGAGAGAGTGAAATATGAAGAATAAGGTAGGTGGAAGATATCATATAGGAGATAGTGAAATATGAAGAATAAGGTAGGTGGAAGATATCATATAGGAGAGAGTGAAATATGAAGAATAAGGTAGGTGGAAGATACCATATAGGAGAGAGTGAAATATGAAGAATAAGGTAGTGGAAGATGTCATATAGGAGAGAGTGAAATATGAAGAATAAGGTAGGTGGAAGATATCATATAGGAGAGAGTGAAATATGAAGAATAAGGTAGGTGGAAGATACCATATAGGAGAGAGTGAAATATGAAGAATAAGGTAGGTGGAAGATATCATATAGGAGAGAGTGAAATATGAAGAATAAGGTAGGTGGAAGATATCATATAGGAGAGAGTGAAATATGAAGAATAAGGTAGGTGGAAGATACCATATAGGAGAGAGTGAAATATGAAGAATAAGGTAGTGGAAGATGTCATATAGGAGAGAGTGAAATATGAAGAATAAGGTAGGTGGAAGATATCATATAGGAGAGAGTGAAATATGAAGAATAAGGTAGGTGGAAGATACCATATAGGAGAGAGTGAAATATGAAGAATAAGGTAGGTGGAAGATATCATATAGGAGAGAGTGAAATATGAAGAATAAGGTAGGTGGAAGATATCATATAGGAGAGAGTGAAATATGAAGAATAAGGTAGGTGGAAGATATCATATAGGAGATAGTGAAATATGAAGAATAAGGTAGGTGGAAGATATCATATAGGAGAGAGTGAAATATGAAGAATAAGGTAGGTGGAAGATACCATATAGGAGAGAGTGAAATATGAAGAATAAGGTAGGTGGAAGATATCATATAGGAGAGAGTGAAATATGAAGAATAAGGTAGGTGGAAGATATCATATAGGAGATAGTGAAATATGAAGAATAAGGTAGGTGGAAGATATCATATAGGAGAGAGTGAAATATGAAGAATAAGGTAGTGGAAGATATCATATAGGAGAGAGTGAAATATGAAGAATAAGGTAGGTGGAAGATATCATATAGGAGAGAGTGAAATATGAAGAATAAGGTAAGTGGAAGATATCATATAGGAGAGAGTGAAATATGAAGAATAAGGTAGGTGGAAGATATCATATAGGAGAGAGTGAAATATGAAGAATAAGGTAGGTGGAAGATATCATATAGGAGAGAGTGAAATATGAAGAATAAGTTAAGTGGAAGATATCATATAGGAGAGAGTGAAATATGAAGAATAAGGTAGGTGGAAGATACCATATAGGAGAGAGTGAAATATGAAGAATAAGGTAGGTGGAAGATACCATATAGGAGAGAGTGAAATATGAAGAATAAGGTAGTGGAAGATATCATATAGGAGAGAATGAAATAAGAAGAATAAGGTAGTGGAAGATGTCATATAGGAGAGAGTGAAATAAGAAGAATAAGGTAGTGGAAGATATCATATAGGAGAGAGTGAAATATGAAGAATAAGGTAAGTGGAAGATGTCATATAGGAGAGAGTGAAATATGAAGAATAAGGTAGTGGAAGATATCATATAGGAGAGAGTGAAATATGAAGAATAAGGTAGTGGAAGATATCATATAGGAGAGAGTGAAATATGAAGAATAAGGTAGGTGGAAGATGTCATATAGGAGAGAGTGAAATATGAAGAATAAGGTAGTGGAAGATATCATATAGGAGAGAATGAAATAAGAAGAATAAGGTAGTGGAAGATGTCATATAGGAGAGAGTGAAATAAGAAGAATAAGGTAGTGGAAGATGTCATATAGGAGAGAGTGAAATAAGAAGAATAAGGTAGTGGAAGATGTCATATAGGAGAGAATGAAATAAGAAGAATAAGGTAGTGTAAGATGTCATATAGGAGAGAGTGAAATATGAAGAATAAGGTTGGTAGAAGAAGTCATATAGGAGAGAGTGAAATAGGAAGAATTGGGTGGGTGGAAGATGCCATATAGGAGAGAGTGAAATATGAAGAATTGGGTGGGTGGAAGATGTCATATAGGAGAGAGTTCGTTCGTTCGTTCGCTTTCGTCAGCTTTGACCTCTGACGAAGTCCCACCCACTCAATTTTGTGGGACTGAATTTTGCGTGTAAAGTCTGTTTTATCCCATTACAGGATGCCCCTCGCCATGCAGGCAGATTTACTCCGACTTCAGAGGTACTAATTTTTAGGGAATTAGTAAAACCCAGGTGTCCTCGCCAGGGTACGAACCCCGGCTGTTGCCGTGGTAAGCCAACCGCCTATCGATTGCGCTAACCGGACACCCATAGGAGAGAGTGAAATAGGAAGAATTGGGTGGGTTGAAGATGGCCTATAGGAGAGAGTGAAATAGGAAGAATTGTGTGGGTGGAAGATATCATATAGGAGAGAGTGAAATATGAAGAATAAGGTAGGTGGAAAATATCATATAGGAGAGAGTGAAATATGAAGAATAAGGTAGGTGGAAGATATCATATAGGAGAGAGTGAAATATGAAGAATAAGGTAGGTGGAAGATATCATATAGGAGAGAGTGAAATATGAAGAATAAGGTAGGTGGAAGATATCATATAGGAGAGAGTGAAATATGAAGAATAAGGTAGTGGAAGATATCATATAGGAGAGAGTGAAATAAGAAGAATAAGGTAGTGGAAGATGTCATATAGGAGAGAGTGAAATATGAAGAATAAGGTAGTGGAAGATATCATATAGGAGAGAGTGAAATAAGAAGAATAAGGTAGGTGGAAGATATCATATAGGAGAGAGTGAAATAAGAAGAATTAGGTAGTGGAAGATATCATATAGGAGAGAGTGAAATACGAAGAATAAGGTAGGTGGAAGATATCATATAGGAGAGAGTGAAATAAGAAGAAAAAGGTAGTGGAAGATATCATATAGGAGAGAGTGAAATAAGAAGAATAAGGTAGTGGAAGATATCATATAGGAGAGAGTGAAATAAGAAGAATAAGGTAGGTGGAAGATGTCATATAGGAGAGAGTGAAATATGAATACTAAGGTAGGTGGAAGATGTCATATAGGAGAGAGTGAAATATGAAGAATAAGGTAGGTGGAAGATGTCATATAGGAGAGAGTGAAATATGAAGAATAAGGTAGGTGTAAGATGTCATATAGGAGAGAGTGAAATATGAATACTAAGGTAGGTGGAAGATGTCATATAGGAGAGAGTGAAATATGAAGAATAAGGTAGGTGGAAGATGTCATATAGGAGAGAGTGAAATATGAAGAAAAAGGTAGTGGAAGATATCATATAGGAGAGAGTGAAATATGAATACTAAGGTAGGTGGAAGATGTCATATAGGAGAGAGTGAAATATGAAGAATAAGGTAGGTGGAAGATGTCATATAGGAGAGAGTGAAATATGAAGAATAAGGTAGGTGGAAGATATCATATAGGAGAGAGTGAAATATGAAGAATAAGGTAGGTGGAAGATATCATATAGGAGAGAGTGAAATATGAAGAATAAGGTAGGTGGAAGATATCATATAGGAGATAGTGAAATATGAAGAATAAGGTAGGTGGAAGATATCATATAGGAGAGAGTGAAATATGAAGAATAAGGTAGGTGGAAGATATCATATAGGAGATAGTGAAATATGAAGAATAAGGTAGGTGGAAGATATCATATAGGAGAGAGTGAAATATGAAGAATAAGGTAGGTGGAAGATATCATATAGGAGAGAGTGAAATATGAAGAATAAGGTAAGTGGAAGATATCATATAGGAGAGAGTGAAATATGAATACTAAGGTAGGTGGAAGATGTCATATAGGAGAGAGTGAAATATGAAGAATAAGGTAGGTGGAAGATGTCATATAGGAGAGAGTGAAATATGAAGAATAAGGTAGGTGGAAGATATCATATAGGAGAGAGTGAAATATGAAGAATAAGGTAGGTGGAAGATATCATATAGGAGAGAGTGAAATATGAAGAATAAGGTAGGTGGAAGATATCATATAGGAGATAGTGAAATATGAAGAATAAGGTAGGTGGAAGATATCATATAGGAGAGAGTGAAATATGAAGAATAAGGTAGGTGGAAGATATCATATAGGAGATAGTGAAATATGAAGAATAAGGTAGGTGGAAGATATCATATAGGAGAGAGTGAAATATGAAGAATAAGGTAGGTGGAAGATATCATATAGGAGAGAGTGAAATATGAAGAATAAGGTAAGTGGAAGATATCATATAGGAGAGAGTGAAATATGAAGAATAAGGTAGGTGGAAGATATCATATAGGAGAGAGTGAAATATGAAGAATAAGGTAGGTGGAAGATATCATATAGGAGAGAGTGAAATATGAAGAATAAGGTAAGTGGAAGATATCATATAGGAGAGAGTGAAATATGAAGAATAAGGTAGGTGGAAGATACCATATAGGAGAGAGTGAAATATGAAGAATAAGGTAGGTGGAAGATACCATATAGGAGAGAGTGAAATATGAAGAATAAGGTAGTGGAAGATATCATATAGGAGAGAATGAAATAAGAAGAATAAGGTAGTGGAAGATGTCATATAGGAGAGAGTGAAATAAGAAGAATAAGGTAGTGGAAGATATCATATAGGAGAGAGTGAAATATGAAGAATAAGGTAGTGGAAGATATCATATAGGAGAGAGTGAAATATGAAGAATAAGGTAGTGGAAGATGTCATATAGGAGAGAGTGAAATATGAAGAATAAGGTAGTGGAAGATATCATATAGGAGAGAATGAAATAAGAAGAATAAGGTAGTGGAAGATGTCATATAGGAGAGAGTGAAATAAGAAGAATAAGGTAGTGGAAGATGTCATATAGGAGAGAGTGAAATAAGAAGAATAAGGTAGTGGAAGATGTCATATAGGAGAGAATGA
This sequence comes from Megaustenia siamemsis, assembly GCA_032433765.1. Taxonomy (NCBI): domain Eukaryota; kingdom Metazoa; phylum Mollusca; class Gastropoda; order Stylommatophora; family Ariophantidae; genus Megaustenia; species Megaustenia siamemsis. The sequence continues at coordinate 7,797,785 of JAVIAB010000160.1, forward strand.
AATAAGAAGAATAAGGTAGTGTAAGATGTCATATAGGAGAGAGTGAAATATGAAGAATAAGGTTGGTAGAAGAAGTCATATAGGAGAGAGTGAAATAGGAAGAATTGGGTGGGTGGAAGATGCCATATAGGAGAGAGTGAAATATGAAGAATTGGGTGGGTGGAAGATGTCATATAGGAGAGAGTTCGTTCGTTCGTTCGCTTTCGTCAGCTTTGACCTCTGACGAAGTCCCACCCACTCAATTTTGTGGGACTGAATTTTGCGTGTAAAGTCTGTTTTATCCCATTACAGGATGCCCCTCGCCATGCAGGCAGATTTACTCCGACTTCAGAGGTACTAATTTTTAGGGAATTAGTAAAACCCAGGTGTCCTCGCCAGGGTACGAACCCCGGCTGTTGCCGTGGTAAGCCAACCGCCTATCGATTGCGCTAACCGGACACCCATAGGAGAGAGTGAAATAGGAAGAATTGGGTGGGTTGAAGATGGCCTATAGGAGAGAGTGAAATAGGAAGAATTGTGTGGGTGGAAGATATCATATAGGAGAGAGTGAAATATGAAGAATAAGGTAGGTGGAAAATATCATATAGGAGAGAGTGAAATATGAAGAATAAGGTAGGTGGAAGATATCATATAGGAGAGAGTGAAATATGAAGAATAAGGTAGGTGGAAGATATCATATAGGAGAGAGTGAAATATGAAGAATAAGGTAGGTGGAAGATATCATATAGGAGAGAGTGAAATATGAAGAATAAGGTAGTGGAAGATATCATATAGGAGAGAGTGAAATAAGAAGAATAAGGTAGTGGAAGATGTCATATAGGAGAGAGTGAAATATGAAGAATAAGGTAGGTGGAAGATATCATATAGGAGAGAGTGAAATAAGAAGAATTAGGTAGTGGAAGATATCATATAGGAGAGAGTGAAATACGAAGAATAAGGTAGGTGGAAGATATCATATAGGAGAGAGTGAAATAAGAAGAAAAAGGTAGTGGAAGATATCATATAGGAGAGAGTGAAATAAGAAGAATAAGGTAGTGGAAGATATCATATAGGAGAGAGTGAAATAAGAAGAATAAGGTAGGTGGAAGATGTCATTTAGGAGAGAGTGAAATATGAATACTAAGGTAGGTGGAAGATGTCATATAGGAGAGAGTGAAATATGAAGAATAAGGTAGGTGGAAGATGTCATATAGGAGAGAGTGAAATATGAAGAATAAGGTAGGTGTAAGATGTCATATAGGAGAGAGTGAAATATGAATACTAAGGTAGGTGGAAGATGTCATATAGGAGAGAGTGAAATATGAAGAATAAGGTAGGTGGAAGATGTCATATAGGAGAGAGTGAAATATGAAGAAAAAGGTAGTGGAAGATATCATATAGGAGAGAGTGAAATATGAATACTAAGGTAGGTGGAAGATGTCATATAGGAGAGAGTGAAATATGAAGAATAAGGTAGGTGGAAGATGTCATATAGGAGAGAGTGAAATATGAAGAATAAGGTAGGTGGAAGATACCATATAGGAGAGAGTGAAATAAGAAGAAAAAGGTAGTGGAAGATATCATATAGGAGAGAGTGAAATATGAAGAATAAGGTAGGTGGAAGATGTCATATAGGAGAGAGTGAAATATGAAGAATAAGGTAGGTGGAAGATGTCATATAGGAGAGAGTGAAATATGAATACTAAGGTAGGTGGAAGATGTCATATAGGAGAGAGTGAAATATGAAGAATAAGGTAGGTGGAAGATGTCATATAGGAGAGAGTGAAATATGAAGAATAAGGTAGGTGTAAGATGTCATATAGGAGAGAGTGACATATGAAGAATAAGGTAGGTGGAAGATATCATATAGGAGAGAGTGAAATATGAAGAATAAGGTAGGTGGAAGATATCATATAGGAGAGAGTGAAATAAGAAGAATAAGGTAGGTGGAAGATATCATATAGGAGAGAGTGAAATAAGAAGAAAAAGGTAGTGGAAGATATCATATAGGAGAGAGTGAAATATGAATACTAAGGTAGGTGGAAGATGTCATATAGGAGAGAGTGAAATATGAAGAATAAGGTAGGTGGAAGATGTCATATAGGAGAGAGTGAAATATGAAGAATAAGGTAGGTGGAAGATACCATATAGGAGAGAGTGAAATAAGAAGAAAAAGGTAGTGGAAGATATCATATAGGAGAGATTGAAATATGAAGAATAAGGTAGGTGGAAGATATCATATAGGAGAGAGTGAAATATGAAGAATAAGGTAGGTGGAAGATATCATATAGGAGAGAGTGAAATAAGAAGAAAAAGGTAGTGGAAGATATCATATAGGAGAGAGTGAAATAAGAAGAATAAGGTTGGTAGAAGAAGTCATATAGGAGAGAGTGAAAGACGAAGAATTGGGTGGGTGGAAGATGGCATATAGGAGAGAGAGGAAAACCAAGAATAACAAGGCTGGAAGTTGTTTCAGGAAAGCAAGACATCACTGCAAAACGCATCTTAATTATCTCACGAGGGACGGATACAAACTCAGATTAGTTATCTTAAGAATGAGACCACGATTAGTGAACTGGACTACAAGGGACACAGGGTAGTGTTCGATCCCAACCGACGGCTTCCCAGGTTCACCCAGCCTTAAATGGGTACAGGATTTTTTTTTTCTCGGAAAGTAAAGAGGCACGGGCGTAATAAGGATACATTACCCCAAAAATCATGTGCTGAAGATCTGTAAAAATGTATGGCCACTACCACCATATTCCCTATACGCCACTTGGCGTGACGGGGGCTCTTTACTTTGTTACTTACTCTCTATCATAAGAAACAAATTCCAAAAGAGACAAGCAACACCATGATGATGTCTATTAACGCTGCGACTAGGCCTGAATACATCAGTTGTCATGGTAACAAGACAAACATGGACAGGGAACAGACCAAGGCGTTTACAAATTTAAAAGCATGTCAATTATTTCTATAAAATCTAAAGTTTAAAAAAAAACTTACTTCTTTTCGTATTTTCGTAATTTTCTCTTCATGGATCTGAAAATAGGAACAGTTGAAGCTGAATAAACTAATTTGAACACGTGTCGTGGCAAATAATCGTTTGGAGATGTTAAAATATATCTTTTGAGATAATGGAAGCTTCTAGACACCAGCAGCCTGTGGTTCTAGTGTACAGGAGGTGATTAGATAAATAGAGAGCCAAACCTTCTTGTATGTGAGGGAATCTACTCACCTAGAATTATCTGCTTAAAATATAAAGAGCCGTTAAACAGTCAGCTCTTTAGGTACTCCGGATTTTGTGTGAAAAGCTCTTTAATACTCCAGATTTTGTGTGAATAGTTCTTTATGTACTCCAGATTTTGTGTGAACAGCTCTTTAAGTACTTCAAATTGTGTGTGAACAATTCTTTATGTACTCCAGATTTTGTGCCTACAGCTCTTTAAGTACTCCAGATTTTGTGCCTACATCTCTTTAAGTACTCCAGATTTTGTGCTAACATTTCTTTAAGTACTCCAGGTTTAGTGATAACAGTTCTTTAAGTACTTCAAATTTTGTGCCAACAGTTCTTTAAGTACTCCAGGTTTTGTGATAACAGTTCTTTAAGTACTTCAAATTTTGTGCCAACAGTTCTTTAAGTACTCCAGGTTTTGTGCCAACAGTTTTTTAAGTACACCAGGTTTTGTGCCAACAGTTCTTAAAGTACTCCAGGTTTTGTGCCAACAGTTCTTTAAGTACTCCAGGGTTTGTGCCAACAGTTCTTTAAGTACTCCAGGTTTTGTGCCAACAGTTCTTTAAGTACTCCTGATTTTGTGCCAACAACTCTTTAAGTACTCCAGGTTTTGTGCCAACAGTTCTTTAAGTACTCCTGATTTTGTGCCAACAACTCTTTAAGTACTCCAGGTTTTGTGCCAACAGTTCTTTAAGTACTCCAGGTTTTGTGCCAACAGTTCTTTAAGTACTCCAGGGTTTGTGCCAACAGTTCTTTAAGTACTCCAGGTTTTGTGCCAACAGTTCTTTAAGTACTCCTGATTTTGTGCCAACAACTCTTTAAGTACTCCTGATTTTGTGCCAACAACTCTTTAAGTACTACAAATGTTTTGTGAACCGCTCTCAAGTTCTCCAGAACCTGAGTGATTATAATTGTAGATACCGACATGATTGGATGGAATGTAACACTTTTTTTAAGTGTGTCAGCATTGGTTGGAGTAATGACAAGAGACATAAATGTCAACATTGGTTGGAGTAATGACAAGAGACATAAATGTCAACATTGGTTGGAATAATGACAAGAGACATAAATGTCAACATTGGTTGGAGTAATGACAAGAGACATAAATGTCAACATTGGTTGGAGTAATGACAAGAGACATAAATGTCAACATTGGTTGGAGTAATGACAAGAGACATAAATGTCAACATTGGTTGGAGTAATGAAAAGAGACATAAATGTCAACATTGGTTGGAGTAATGACAAGAGACATAAATGTCAACATTGGTTGGAGTAATGACAAGAGACATAAATGTCAACATTGGTTGGAGTAATGACAAGAGACATAAATATCAACATTGGTTGGAGTAATGACAAGAGACATAAATGTCAACATTAGTTGGAGTAATGGCAAGAGACATAAATGTCAACATTGGTTGGAGTAATGACAAAAGACATAAATGTCAACATTGGTTGGAGTAATGAAAAGAGACATACATGTCAACATTGGTTGGAGTAATGACAAGAGACATAATTGTCAGCATTGGTTGGAGTAATGGCAAGAGAATTAATGTCAACATTGGTTGGAGTAATGACAAGAGATATAAATGTCAACATTGGTTGGAGTAATGACAAGAGACATAAATATAAACATTGGTTGGAGTAATGAAAAGAGACATAATTGCCAACATTGGTTGGAGTAATGACAAGAGGCATAAATGTCAACATTGGTTGGAGTAATGACAAGAGACATAAATGTCAACATTGGTTGGAGTAATGACAAGAGACATAAATGTCAACATTGGTTGGAGTAATGACAAGAGACATAAATGTCAACATTGGTTGGAGTAATGACACGAGACATAAATATCAACATTGGTTGGACTAATGACAAGAGACATAAATGTCAACATTGGTTGGAGTAATGGCAAGAGACATAAATGTCTACATTGGTTGGAGTAATGACAAGAGACATAAATGTCAACATTGGTTGGAGTAATGAAAAGAGACATACATGTCAACATTGGTTGGAGTAATGACAAGAGACATAATTGTCAACATTGGTTGGAGTAATGGCAAGAGAATTAATGTCAATATTGGTTGGAGTAATGACAAGAGATATAAATGTCAACATTGGTTGGAGTAATGACAAGAGACATAAATATCAACATTGGTTGGAGTAATGAAAAGAGACATAATTGTCAACATTGGTTGGAGTAATGACAAGAGACATACATGTCAACATTGGTTGGAGTAATGACAAGAGATATAAATGTCAACATTGGTTGGAGTAATGACAAGAGACATAAATATCAACATTGGTTGGAGTAATGAAAAGAGACATAAATGTCAACATTGGTTGGAGTAATGACAAGAGACATAAATTAAATGTACTTCCTGACACTTTGTCCTTCTCTCTCTCTGCGAGCCATCATTATTTTTTATAAAACAGAAACATAATACTGGTTTTCCTTCTATTTCTTGGAGACCTAAATTCCACATTTAAAGTATTAAAAATTACTTTCTTTACCTACGTGATTAAGAAGCAAATAAATGACACTCTATACGAGCCATCAAGCAGTTATGTTTCCTTTTATTAATGTTACGATACTTGATGATTTTAATGTTATGATGCTTGATGTCAGATTTTTGTTCAATGTACAGCGAAAATATTGTGAGATCAGTAGAAGACAAACAAGGAATTTATGTCACGATCATAACATAACCAACTTGCGATATGCGGATGACATAAAAACAAAGCAGAGAAAGAGAAATAAACTACAAAAAAGGATAGTAATAATAATAGTAGAAGAAGGCAACAGGAAAGGTCTCAGTCTGAATAGTGAGGCATAGGTCATATCAAAGAAACAATCATCACCATCCTGCATCATACAAGTAAACAGGACAAATCTGAAACAAGTGCAACACGTCAAATACCTGAGCACAACAACAACATGAGATGGAAGATGCACTACAGAAATAACAATCTGGATAGCTCAGGGAATCATTTTAGAGGAGGAGGTATGTTTACAGCACTCGGGAAAAAATCACAAACAATCAACAACAGAAAAGAACAAAGAACAATGTATGGTCCGAAGCAGGATCGAATCCGTACTCCTTGGCAGTGTGCCTTTCCACGAGAAACCAAACGCTAGAGCACACGACCAACTCAGCTATCTAAAAAAATAGCTATCATTGGCGATGCCTTTCAGGCAGGTGTACTCATGACTATAGCATAGGGTTACGATTACAACTTGATTTACAAATAAAATGTCTATTTGTATGTTCCTATTAAGAGACTACTATTCGTGCTGTTTCGTCCTGTAAATGTTTGTCGGCAACGCAATTATTCAGCCCTACCCAATCCAGGAGATACGTGTCATAATAGGAAAATACAGATTCATAATTTATTCTCGAGTTGTTATCGTAACCTTATGTATTAGTCATGAGTACACCTGCGTGAAAGACATCGCCAATGATAGCTATTTTTTTTTATAGCTGAATGTGCTCCAGCGTTTAGTTTATCGTAGCAGGGCTCTGTGCCAAGGAGCACGGGTTCGATCCTGCTTCAAACCGTATATTGTTTTTTGTTTTCTTCTGTTGTTGATTATTTGTGATATTTTCCGAATGTTGTAAAACATGCCTCTTCCCCTGAAATGATTCTCTGATATATCGCCTCGCAAGTTTCTCTCTATGATTATATTCATTTATTATTATTTGTCTCTAGAAAAGCACAGACCAAAATAACATTTCAGAAAATGTAAAACCTCTTCTGCAACAAATTTGTGTCAAAATAAGTGAGAAAGAGAGTTCATCGGTGTCATATAGAGCAAATGCTGACCTATGGAAGCGAATCAAGGACAGTAGGCAAAAATATGACAAGACGATTAGAGACCACACAGATGGGGTGTCTCTGAAGAATGTTGAAAGTTCCCTGGATAGCTAAATAGAAAAATCAGGAAAGTATCATAGAGGCCAACACAAAAAGGGAGCTCCTAAAAACAATTAGAAAGTAATAACAATAAACATTTTTGCATATCAGGAGAAGAGGAAAGCTGGAATACTTGTTTACCACAATACTTGGAAAACTACAGGGAAAGAGAGATCGCGGACGACAAAGAGAGAAGATATTAGATATTAGAAGAGCTTGGTGTCATGGCATGGAAAACAGTTAACAACGGAATTGATACGACGCACTGTGGATAGAAGATTGTGGAAGAACATGGTTACCAACGCCAACAGGTATGGCACATGATGATTCTTGACGATATCGACGTTGCGATTGGTTAGTTACACAACTGCTATGGCACATGATGATTGTTGACGATATCAACGTTAAGATTTGTTAGTTACACAACCACTATGGCACATGATGATTGTTGACGATATCAACGTTAAGATTGGTTAGTTACACAACAACTATGGCACATGATGATTGTTGACGATATCAACGTTACGATTGGTTAGTTACACAACAACTATGGCACATGATGATTGTTGACGATATCAACGTTACGATTGGTTAGTTACACAACAACTATGGCACATGATGACTGTTGACGATATCAACGTTACGATAGGTTAGTTTGGTTAATTATACAATCGGTATGGTACATGATGTTTGTTGACGATATCAACGTTACAATTGGTTAGTTACACAACCGGTATGGCACATGATGATTGTTGACGATATCAACGTTACAATTGGTTAGTTACACAACCGGTATGGCACATGATGATTGTTGACGATATCAACGTTACAATTGGTTAGTTACACAACCGGTATGGCACGTGCTTATTGTTGACGATATCAAAGTTACGAATGGTTAGTTACACAATCACTATGCCACATGATGATTGTTGACGATATCAACCTTACGACTGGTTAGTTACATTGAAATCTTATGGAAATCGTTTCACTCACGTTCGGTATGTGTTTAATCACCTCCACAAACTATGAATGTAAAAGAAGGTAATTTTTTTTAAAAAGAAAATCAAACTCTAAGGATGCAAATTTGTATTGTTTGTTTTCATCATTACCTCGACATTAAATAAGAAAGGGATCAGGAACAAACGGGCAACAGACAAGAAAATGAGCTACACGGATATGGCTCTAAGAGGATGAATCCTTCGATGGCTGATAGAAGATGCCAGATTAGAACATTTTATAACTGGATCCATCCATCCATCCATCCATCCATCCATCCATCCATCCATCCATCCATCCATTTATCCATCCATTTATCCATCCATCCATCCATCTATCCATCCATCCATCCATACATCCATTTATCCATCCATCCATCAATCCATCCATCCATTTATCCATCCATCAATCCATCTATCCATCCATCCATCCATCCATCCATCTATCCATCTATCCATCTATCCATCTATCTATCCATCCATCCATTCATTCATTCATCCATCCATCCATCCATTTATCCATCCATCCATTTATCCATCCATCCATCAACCCATCCATCCATTCATTTATCCATCCATCTGTCTATCTATCTATCTATCTATCTATCTATCTATCTATCTATCTATCTATCTATCTATCTATCTATCTATCTATCTATCTATCTATCTATCTATCTATCTATCTATCTATCTATCTATCTATCTATCTATCTATCTATCTATCTATCTATCTATCTATCTATCTATCTATCTCTATCTATCTATCTATCTATCTATCTATCTATCTATCTATCTATCTATCTATCTATCTATCTATCTATCTATCTATCTATCTATCTATCTATATATCTGTCTGTCTGTCTGTCTGTCTGTCTGTCTGTCTGTCTGTCTGTCTGTCCATCCGTCCGTCTCATTTAATAATACATATAAGAACCATTTACATTTTGTCAAAACAATCATCTTCGTGAACTAGTAAAGAGAATTCGAGACAAATTGTATAAAACAGCCTGAACGAAGAACTGAATAAAACATTAACTAACAGGAAACTCTACCTCAACTCCCGGACACATGTCTGCATGGATGGATCAGCATTTAGTGCAGCAGGAAATAGAATGACAAGAATTGGCTTGAAAATGAAACACAGAAAAGACTATCTGTTGCAAGAGGAAAATAATGAAGTAACTATAGGGCAGAAGCAGAAGCTCGGACAACCGCTGATGACATTCTCATGAAAGAGAAGATAAAGAGACAAAGCATTCCTCACAGATGCTCTGTCAGTTGTTAAATCGCTGAGGAGTCATGGGAACGAAGACCTGAATGATCTAAGAAACTCTACAAGCTTTTGCCTGAGATGTAAAACTGGTTAGAGTCACATGACTACACAAATGGGTGATTCGATAGGCATGATAAGAAAAGCGGAGGCGGCTATGTACGTATGCAATGAAAGATATATGAGTTAAGATGGGCACATCCAGAAACTAGAAACTTAGTGGCCGTGTAAGACTAATCAACCAACACAGAACTGGAGTCGTCAGTCGCTGGACACTGCGGGACTTGCTGAGGAGGGGATCTATGCACTTAAGGACAGGTTCAAAGTGCAATGATGATGACTCGCAAATAACTCAATAACTCAATGCAAAACAGTGATTTCGTGGAATCCACATCACTGCAATATTCCAGTAACGATGAAGCGGACATGTTGGCAAATAAATGTGATCAATTACCCCAGCCAGATACAAGTTCCACTTGTGAGGAATCAAAGAGGTTTGTCAGGAACAAATACAGGGACACATGTAGTACAGAACATCATGCCCAACAGACAAATGATGTCTACTACCAACTCAACAGAAAATAAAAGGTTATACATTTTATACTCTAAACGGGTCACAACATTTTGAGGTATCACTTTTTCAACAACCTAAGAAAATACACTTATGATGAATGTGACTGTGGAACAGGCAAAATGACTGCTCAACATCTGCTACAACCATGCCCAATATATGATGTACAGAGAAAGTTATAGAGTCGGTAACATACAGGGACTGGCTCTATGTAGATGTCACCAGCCTTAAGCTGCCTATCTTCTGACTGTTGACTGTCTACATTTACTACCCTAAATTCTATTACCAGCAGTCTATCTCCTGACTGTTGACTATCTACCATTATACCCTAGGTTCTATTACCAGCAGTATATCTCCTGACTGTTGACTGTCTACCATTACTACCCTAGGTTCTATTACCAGCAGTCTATCTCCTGACTGTTGACTGTCTACCATTACTACCCTAGGTTCTATTACCAGCAGTATATCTCCTGACTGTTGACTGTCTACCATTATACCCTAGGTTCTATTACCAGCAGTCTATCTCCTGACTGTTGACTGTCTACCATTACTACCCTAGGTTCTATTACCAGCAGTCTATCTCCTGACTGTTGACTGTCTACCATTACTACCCTAGGTTCTATTACTAGCAAAAGGTTAAGGCATACAAATGCGAAGCTGCAGTAAAGCTGAATGTGAGGAAAAATTAAAAATAGAAAAAAATGGTATGGAAGAAGCTTTACATGATAAGTGGACGACACAGACTAAACGACATTTCGGCCCAATAGGCCTTCAGCAGGAACAAACAAAAAAAAAACACACACAAAACTAATAACGAAACATCCAAAACAAAAACAATCGAAATGTGTTAAAGAAAACAAAAATGTCTATCCTGTGTGTAAACCGAGGTCAAAACGAAAAGGAAATAGTAACCCAGTGCGGCTGTCGTGTTCTCCTCTATACCTTTTTTCTGTGCTCCTTACCCCTCATTTGTTTTTGTTTTTATTGTACCTCACTCTCGGACATCTCACTCTGACCGCCTTTTGAGCACCTGTTGGTCTGTTGTTCTATTCTTTCTCCTTTGTGTTTGCATACTGACCCCTGTGTGAACTCCTCTGGTTCTGTGTTCATTTGCGCACATTTCTGCACGTTTCTGTGCGTTCTCGACAGCCGCACTGGGTTGCTATTTCCTTTTCCTTTTGACCTCTGTTTATACACAGGATAGACATTTTTGTTTTCTTTAACACATTTCGATTATTTTTGTTTTGGATGTTTCGTTATTAGTTGTGTGTGTGTGTGTGTGTGTTTTCATTTGTTTGTTCCTGCTGAAGGCTTATTGGGTCGAAACGTCGTTTAGTCTGTGTCGTCCACTTATCACGTAAATCTTCTTCCATAGCATTTTTTTCTATTTTTTAATTTTTCCTTCTATTACTAGCAGCCTATCTCTTGACTGTTGACTGTCTACCATTACTACCCTAAGTTCTATTTCTAGCAGTCTATCTCCAGACTGTTGACTGTCTACCATTTCTACCCTAAGTTCTATTTCTAGCAGTCTATCTCCTCACTGTTGACTGTCTACCATTACTACCCTAGGTCCTATTACTAGCAGTCTATCTCCAGACTGTTGACTGTCAACCATTACTACCCTAAGTTCTATTTCTAGCAGTCTATCTCCAGACTGTTGACTGTCTACCATTTCTACCCTAAGTTCTATTTCTAGCAGTCTATCTCCTCACTGTTGACTGTCTACCATTACTACCGTATGTTCTATTTCTAGCAGTCTATCTCCTGACTGTTGACTGTCTACCATTTCTACCCTAAGTTCTATTTCTAGCAGTCTATCTCCTCACTGTTGACTGTCTACCATTTCTACCCTAAGTTCTATTTCTAGCAGTCTATCTCCAGACTGTTGACTGTCTACCATTTCTACCCTAAGTTCTATTACTAGCAGTCTATCTCCAGACTGTTGACTGTCTACCATTACTATCCTAGGTTCTATTTCTAGCAGTCTATCTCCTGACTGTTAACTGTCTACCATTACTACCCTAGGTTCTATTCATCATCATCAAGTACCGGGCCTAGTGGCGTAGGTGATCATGTCTCTCCACAACTTTCGATCTCGACAGGTCTTTATCATTTCTGTTATTGACCTTCTGCCAAGCTTATCTTTTAAGCTGTCTGATATCTTTTGTCTTTCTTTCCCTGCATCTCTTCGTCCCTCAATTTTTCCAGTTGTTACAATATATTCCAGTTGTTCTCTTCTCATTATATGGCCAAAAAAATGATGATTGTTTCTTCCTAATTTTGGAAATTAGCTCTCTTTTTGCTTTGACCTCTTTCATAACATTTTTATTACTTATCTTAGCTGTCCATTGTATTCTCAACATTCTTCTGTAAAATCACATTTCTACAGACTCCAGTGATTTTCTTGTTTGTTGTCATATTGTCCATGATTCGCATCCATATGTTAAGACTGGCTCTACATAACATTTGAGAACTCTTTTTCTTGTTTATATTGTAAAAAATGAATTGCATAGTATCTTCCTCATTTTCTGGAAAGCTGCTTTTGCCTGAGCCATTCTGCATCTCACCTCTTTTGTACATCTCCCGTCTGAGGTTAACAAAGTTCCCAAATATTTAAATTCATTTACCTGTTTTAATTGTGTTCCACTTGTCTTTATTTCGCATTGAGGTGATGTATTTTTCTTTGTTGCTACCATTACTTCTGTCTTTTTGCTATTAAGGCTGAGTCCTTTATTTTCGCTTTCTTTCACTATCATGTCGAACATTTCTTGTAATTCATTTTCACTCTTAGCGATTAAGACTGTATCATCAGCATACCTTAGATTATTTATATTATGACCTCCAATTGTTATTCCAAGCATGCCCCTTATGGATCTTAAAATAATCTCACTATAAATATTAAACAAATCTGGTGACAGCACACAACCTTGTCTAACACCCTGTTTTATTTGTTGAAACATTCCCAATTGGTTTCCAGTTCTTATGGCTGCTGTTCGTTGCCAGTACATGTTCTTTATTATTCTTAGATCTTTGCTATCTACGTTTATGCTTTCTAAAATGTTGATTATTTCTTGGTGCTTTACTTTGTCAAATGCCTTGGTGTAATCTATAAAACATAGGTATATATATGTTTTCACCTCTATGGCTCTTTCTACTAAAGATCGTATGATATAAATGGCATTGCTTGTTCCTTTATCTATAACAAAACCACACTGTTCATCACTAATTTTTGGACTGATTTTGTTTCGCACTCTTCGCATGATTTTTCTTAGTAATATCTTAGTCATATGACTCATAAGGCTTATTGTGCGATGATCATCGCATTCAATCGCACCCGATTTCTTTGGTAGGGCTATGAATATTGATTTGAGCAGGTCGTCTGGTATATATTCGCTGTTGTAGATATCATTCAATATTTTTGTTATTATTTCTATTCCAAAATCACCCATGGCTTCAATCTCTTCTTTAGTTATATTATCTGGTCCAGGAGCTTTGCCTGCTTTCATATTGCACAAGGCGTCTTCCAATTCTTCTCTGAGTATTTCTGGTCCTTCTCCATTATCCTTAATATTTTTTTATTTAAAGATCTTTAATGTATTCTGTCCATCGTTACCTTATGCTTTCTTTATCAATCAACAGTTCTCCTTCTTTTGATCTTAGACATCGAGTTTTTGATTGCGTTTTTCTTCCTTTTATTTCCCTAATTTGTTTGTATATAGCTTTAGCATCTCCTTTTTGTTGCATTTCAATTTCTTTGCATCTCTCTTTTAGTCATGCTTCTTTTGCTTCATTACATTTTACTACAATTTCTTTATTTAATCTCTTATACTCATCTTTATTTTCTTTATTTCTTCTTCTTGTATCCATTAGCTGCAAAATGTCATCTGTCATCCATTTCTTTCTTGAATTTGTCTTCACTGGTGGTATGAACTATTTTGATGTTTTGTTGCAAGGATTCTTTTAGCATTTCCCACTTTTCATCAATGCTTTGTTTCTTTTCTATTGCATTGTACCCGTTCTGAATTGTGATTTTACATTTGTCTTGCAGCTTCTTGTCTGATTTTAGTAAATCTAAATTTATCTTGATGTTAACTGAGACTCGTTTTGTTGCTTTTAATTTTCTCTAAGCTTTCCCACAACTGGTACATGATCACTATTGCAATCTGCTCATGGTCTAGTTTTCACACACACCAGACTGTTTCTAAATCTATTGCTTATCATTTTATAATAAATTTGATTACGATACATTAGGTTCTATTACTAGCAGTATATCTCTTAACTGTTGCCTGCCTACCTTTACTACCTTAGGTTCTATTACTAGCAGTATATCTCTTAACTGTTGCCTGCCTACCTTTACTACCTTAGGTTCTATTACTAGCAGTATATCTCTTAACTGTTGACTGTCTACCTTTACTACCATGGGTTCTATTACTAGCAGTATATCTCTTAACTGTTGACTGTCTACCTTTACTACCTTAGGTTATATTACTAGCAGTATATCTCTTAACTGTTGACTGCCTACCTTTACTACCTTAGGTTCTATTACTAGCAGTATATCTCTTGACTGTTGATTGCCTACCTTTACTACCTTAGGTTCTATTACTAGCAGCTTATCTTCTGATTGTTGACTGTCTACCTTTACTACCTTTGGTTCTATTACTAGCAGCCTATCTCCTGACTGTTGACTGTCTACCTTACTACCTTTGGTTCTATTACAAGCAGACTATCTCCAGACTGTTGACTGTCTACCTTACTACCTTTGGTTCTATTACTAGCAGCCTATCTCCAGACTGTTGACTGTCTACCTTACTACCTTTGGTTCTATTACTAGCAGCCTATCTCCAGACTGTTGACTGTCTACCATTACTACCTTTGGTTCTATTACAAGCAGACTATCTCCAGACTGTTGACTGTCTACCTTACTACCTTTGGTTCTATTACTAGCAGCCTATCTCCAGATTGTTGACTGTCTACCATTACTACCCTATGTTCTATTACTAGCAGCCTATCTTCTGACTATTGACTCTCTACCTTTACTACCTTAGGTTTTTTACTAGTAGTCTATCTCCTGACTAGTAGGTATCATCTTGGATGCAGAAAGAGCAAGAACTGTTAACGGCTTTTACCCAATATCTGATAGAGTCCTTTTAGTGAAATTGAATGGAAAGTCAATAGACATAAATCTTATACAAGTTTTTGCACCAACAGCAGACAGTCTAGAGGAAACAATTGATACATTTTACGACGAGTTAAATGAGGCATTTCATGAATGCAAACCACATGAAAACACCATGGTTCTTACGGATTTTGACGCAAAAGTAGGAAAGGAAAGAGTTGAGGAAGTAGTTGGTTTTTGGGTAAGTCTAGTAGAAATATTTCTCAGTTTGTGATTTTGTTATTGCCAACTGCATTAGTTCTAATCATTTTAGTTTTATCTCTATTTATTTTCAGTCCCCGCTGTTGTGATCTTGTATCAAGTATGTTCATTTTTATCTTGCATCTATTGGTGATTATGTGACAGTAGAGCTCTGTCACCAGCAAAGTCTAAGTCATCAAGTTACTTGGTCAGTGATCAATTCCTCAGTAGTTTTTCTCTCTTAGAGACCTCCACCGCGTCCCAGTAGTTCTCCTACATTAGAGACCTCCCACCACGCCCCAGTAGTTCTCCTACATTAGAGACCTCCCACCGCGCCCCAGTAGTTCTCCTACATTAGTGACCTCCCACCGCGCCCCAGTAGTTCTCCTACATTAGAGACCTCCCACCGCGCCCCAGTTCTCCTACATTAGTGACCTCCCACCGCGCCCCAGTAGTTCTCCTACATTAGAGACCTCCCACCGCGCCCCAGTAGTTCTCCTACATTAGTGACCTCCCACCGCGCCCCAGTAGTTCTCCTACCTTAGAGACCTCCCACCGCGCCCCAATAGTTCTCCTACCTTAGAGACCTCCCACCACGCCCCAATAGTTCTCCTACTTTAGAGACCTACAACCGCGCCATAGTAGATCTCCTACCATAGAGACCTCCCACGGTGCCGCAGTAGTTCTCCTATCTTGGAGATCTCCCACCGCGCTCCATTAGTTCTTCTACCTTAAAGATCTCCCACCGCGTCCCATTAGTTCTCCTATCATATAGACCTCCCAGCGCGCCCCAATAGTTCTTCTACCTTAGCGACCTACCAGCGCGCCCAGTAGTTATCCTACCTTAGAGACCTCCCACTGCACCCCAGTAGTTCTCCTACCTTTGAGACCTCTCACGGCTTTCCAGTAGTTCTCATACCTTATTACAATTTCTTTATTTAATCTCTTATACTCATTTTTATTTTCTTCATTTCTTCTTATTGTATCCATTAGCTTCAAAATGTCATATGCCATCCATTATGTCATGAATTTGTCCTAACTGGTGGTACGAAATTTTTCAATGTTTGACGAATTGTTTTAGCATTTCCCACTGTTCATCAATGTTTTCTATCTTCTCTGTTACATTGTACCGCTTCTGAATTGTGATTTTATATTTGTCTTGCAAATAAACGGCCACGCTCCCACAAAATGTGCCGTTGATCATTGACATGTTTCAACACTAGAACAACATTCCCCATTCCCTGAAGGCACTGAGAGAACCCCTACTGACCGATTGACATTATTCACTATTCTAGGTAGTTGTACTTACTTTCTTTCCATAATCTAGAAACTGAAATAGAAATTTGAGTTTAGCAACGAGGTTTCTCAACGGATTGATGTTTTGTTGTCTTCATGATTTCAGCCAAACTGTGATCCCATATATTGTCTTTGATGTGGTTATGTTAATAAAACAATCGATTTATTTATTAATATTGTCGACCAGTCTTGCCGTAGATGTGAATTACCACCCCTTATTTACCACATGTTATTTCTATACCTGCCACCAGAAGGGGACACTTACTCGTTGCCATGGTTACCAAACTTGACAATTTCACAATTCCTTGCCTGGTGGTATCTGCCAGATTTCTTCCTCATGTGGTACAGACCTTTTATATCAATTTTGAGTCACAAACTTTGAGTGATTTCGGGATTTCCCTCTTAGTCTGCAAGTATCATTTAAACCGGTGTGATCTAACCAACGAGATCCACGTGGGTCCCCTGGCATAATTTAAACGGTTTTCATTAATATAAAAGAATAGAATACCATTTAAATTGTGGGTATTGGGAAACACAAGTTAATCTTCTCTGTATGTTCTATAGTTCCCGCGGTACAAAATACATCGGATCCGTGTGACAGTGTCTGCACAGCTTCATGGAGATGAGGCTTGACCATCAGAGAGAAAGTATAAGCGAGGATATGTGGCTCAACCATCCGAGAGAAAGTAAAGGCAAAGAAATGAAGCAATTACCATCAGAGAGAAAGTATAGGCTAGGATATGAGGCTTGACCATCAGAGAGAAAGTATAGGCGAGTATATGAGGCCTAACCATCAAGGAGGAAGTAAAGGCGAGGATATGTGGCTTGACCATACGAGAGAAAGTATAGGCGAGTATATGAGGCCTAACCATCAAGGAGGAAGTAAAGGCGAGGATATGTGGCTTGACCATCAGAGAGAAAGTAAAGGCGACGATATGTGGCATGACCGTACTAGAGAACATATAGGCGATGATATGTGGCTTGATCATCAGAGAGAAAGGATTAGAGAGGATATGTGGTTTGACCAGCAGAGAGAAAGTATAGGCGGGGATATGTGGCTTGACCAGCAGAGAGAAAGTATAGGCGAGGATAATAAGCTTGACTATCAGAGAGAAATTATAGGCGAGGGTATGAGGCTTGACCATCAGAGAGAAAGTATAGGCGAGAGTATGAGGCTTGACCATCAGAGAGAAAGGATTGGCGAGGGTATGAGGCCTGACCATCAGAGAGAAAGGATTGACGAGGATATGAGTCTTGACTATCAGAGAGAAAGTATAGGCGATGATATGAGGCTTGACCATCAGAGAGAAAGGATTGGCTAGAGTATGAGGCTTGACAATCAGAGAGAAAGGATTGGCGAGGATATGTGGCTTGACCATCAGACATAAAGGATTGGCGAGGGTATGAGGCTTGCCCATCAGAGAGAAAGGATTGGCGAGGGTATGAGGCTTGACCATCAGATAAAAAAAATTGGCAAGGGTATGAGGCTTGTCCATCAGAGAGAATGGATTGGCGATGGCATGAGGCTTGACCATCAGAGAGAAAGGATTGGCGAGGGTATGTAGATTGACTATCAGAGAGAAAGGATTGGCGAGGGTATGAGGCTTGACTATCAGAGAGAAAGGATTGGCGAGGGTATGTGGCTTTACCATCAGAGAGAAAGTATAGGTGAGGCTATGTGTCTTGACCGTCAGAGATAAAGGATTGGCGAGGGTATGTGGCTTGACTATCAGAGAGAAAGGATTGGCGAGGGTATGAGGCTTGACTATCAGAGAGAAAGGATTGGCGAGGGTATGTGGCTTGACCATCAGAGAGAATGGATTGGCGAGGGTATGAGGGTTGACCGTCAGAGAAAAAGGATTGGCGAGGGTATGTGGCTTGACTATCAGAGAGAAAGGATTGGCGAGGGTATGAGGCTTGACCATCAGAGAGAAAGGATTGGCGAGGGCATGAGGCTTGACCATCAGAGAGAAAGGATTGGCGATGGCATGTGGCTTGACCATCAGAGAGAAAGGATTGGCGAATGTATGTGGCTTGACCATCAGAGAGAAAGGATTGGCGAGGGTATGAGGCTTGACCGTTAGAGAGAAAGGATTGGCGAGGGTATGTGGCTTGACTATCAGAGAGAAAGGATTGGCGAGGGCATGAGGCTTGACCATCAGAGAGAAAGGATTGGCGAGGGTATGAGGCTTGACCATCAGAGAGAAAGGATTGGCGAGGGCATGAGGCTTGACCATCAGAGAGAAAGGATTGGCGATGGCATGTGGCTTTACCATCAGAGAGAAAGTATAGGCGAGGCTATGTGGCTTGACCATTAGAGAGAAAGTATTGGCGAGGGCATGAGGCTTGACCATCAGAGAGAAAGGACTGGCGAGGGTATGAGGCTTGACCATCAGATAGAAAGGATTGGCGAGAGTATGTGGCTTGACTATCAGAGAGAAAGGATTGGCGAGTGCATGAGGCTTGACCATCAGAGAGAAAGGATTGGCGAGGGCATGAGACTTGACCATCAGAGAGAAAGGATTGGCGAGGGCTTGAGGCTTGACCATTAGAGAGAAAGGATTGGCGAGGGTATGAGGCTTGACCATCAGAGAGAAAGGATTGGCGAGGGCATGAGGCTTGACCATCAGAGAGAAAGGATTGGCGATGGCATGAGGCTTGACCATCAGAGAGAAAGGATTGGCGAATGTATGTGGCTTGACCATCAGAGAGAAAGGATTGGCGAGGGTATGAGGCTTGACCATTAGAGAGAAAGGATTGGCGAGGATATGTAGATTGACTAACAGAAAAAAAGTATAGACGATGATATGTGGCTTTACTATCAGAGAGAAAGTATAGGCGAGGCTATGTGGCTTGACCATCAGAGAGAAAGGATTGGCGAGGGCATGAGGCTTGACCATTAGAGAGAAAGGATTGGCGAGGGTATGAGGCTTGACCATCAGAGAGAAAGGATTGGCGAAGGATATGTAGATTGACTACTATCAGAAAGAAAGTATAGGCGATGATATGTGGCTTTACCATCAGAGAGAAAGTATAGGCGAGGCTATGTGGCTTGACCATTAGAGAGAAAGTATTGGCGAGGGCATGAGGATTGACCATCAGAGTGAAAGGATTGGCGAGGGTATGAGGCTTGACCATCAGAGAGAAAGGATTGGCGAGGGTATGAGGCTTGACCATCAGAGAGAATGGATTGGCGAGGGTATGAGGCTTGACCATCAGAGAGAAAGGATTGGCGAGGGCATGAGGCTTGACCATCAGAGAGAATGGATAGGCGAGGGCATGAGGCTTGACCATCACAGAGAAAAGGACTGGCCAGGAATGAGGCTTGACCATTAGAGTGAATGGACTGGCCAGGAATGAGGCTTGACCATCAGAGAGAAAGTACTGGTCAGGAATGAGGCTTGACCATCAGAGAGAAAGGACTGGCCAGGAATGAGGCTTGACCATCAGAGAGAAACGACTGGCCAGGAATGAGGCTTGACCATTAGAGAGAAAGGACTGGCCAGGAATGAGGCTTGACCATCAGAGAGAAAGGACTGGCCAGGAATGAGGCTTGACCATCAGAGAGAAAGGACTTGCCAGGAATGAGGCTTGAACATCAGAGAGGGAGGACTTATTTAGAATGCTAATGCTCATTAGATAAAAATCTACTTGAAGCCTGAAATGGAACGTCATAGATTGATGATCTGATGATATATTCCAGAAGTTCTTCGGTCGATGCTGTGTGCAGAAATAGTAGGCCTTTGTATGAAGTTGATAACTTCCTTAAGGAGAAGCTCTTTGTATTAAAAAAAGTGAACCAGATATACATTTTTAGAAATAATATGTACTCTGAAATGAACTGAGCACGATGTTGATAAGAGCGCATAATGAAAGGTTGTTGGATTACTTAACGATATTATGCGATATTTTGAAAGTATCTCTACGCTGTGGTGGACTATGTTGGAAAAAGGTGAATAAATATGCGATTCAAGTGAATGCGCTGATGACGTTGTGTATGCGAGGTGGGAAAGGAGATAGAGTTCGTCTAATATCTCGTAACCCTCCTTCCCCGGCTTCATATATATATATATATCGTTATTAATAGATCATCAAGATTTGTGTCATTTCTTGTAATACACGTTACAGTACACGTAGATCATTGTCATGTTTCATCTCGTCTTCACTGTCATAGGTAGATCATTATTATGTCTCATTATTTCTTCACTGTCATAAGTAGATCATAGTTATGTTTCATTTGTTCTTCACTGTCATAAGTAGATCAATGTTATGTCTCATTGTTTCTTCACTGTCATAAGTAGATCATTGTTATGTCACATTTTTTCTTCACTGTCATAAGTACATCACCGTTATTTCTCGTTTTTTCTTTACTGTCGTAAGTAGATCGTTGTTATGTCTCATTGTTTCTTTACTGTCATAAGTATATCAAAGATATGTTTCATTTGTTCTTCACAGTCATAAGTGAAGGGTAAATGTTTCATGTGTTCTTCACTGTCATAAGTGAAGGGTAAATGTTTCATTTGTTCTTCACTGTCATAAGTGAAGGGTAAATGTTTCATTTGTTCTTCACTGTCATAAGTAGATCAATGATATGTTTCATTTGTTCTTCACTGTCATAAGTGAAGGGTAAATGTTTCATGTGTTCTTCACAGTCATAAGTGAAGGGTAAATGTTTCATGTGTTCTTCACAGTCATAAGTGAAGGGTAAATGTTTCATGTGTTCTTCACTGTCATAAGTGAAGGGTAAATGTTTCATTTGTTCTTCACTGTCATAAGTGAAGGGTAAATGTTTCATTTGTTCTTCACTGTCATAAGTAGATCAATGATATGTTTCATTTGTTCTTCACTGTCATAAGTAGATCAAAGATATGTTTCATTTGTTCTTCACTGTCATAAGTAGATCAATGATATGTTTCATTTGTTCTTCACTGTCATAAGTAGATCAAAGATATGTTTCATTTGTTCTTCACTGTCATAAGTGAAGGGTAAATGTTTCATTTGTTCTTCACTGCAATAAGTAGATCATTGTGAAGTTTAAATGTTTTCTTCACTGCAATAAGTAGGTCATAAGTGAACTTTAAATGTTTCATTTTTTCTTCACTCTCATAAGTGAAGGGTAAATGTTTCATGTGTTCTTCACTCTCATAAGTGAAGGGTAAATGTTTCATGTGTTCTTCACTGTCATAAGTGAAGGGTAGATGTTTCATTTGTTCTTCACTGTCATAAGTGAAGGTTAAATGTTTCATTTGTTCTTCACTGTCATAAGTGAAGGGTAGATGTTTCATTTGTTCTTCACTGTCATAAGTGAAGGGTAGATGTTTCATTTGTTCTTCACTGTCATAAGTGAAGGGTAAATGTTTCATTTGTTCTTCACTGCAATAAGTAGATCATTGTTACGTTTCATTTGTTCTTCACTGTAATAAGTAGATCATTATTATGTTTCATTTGTTCTTCACTGCAATAAGTAGATCATTGTTACGTTTCATTTGTTCTTCACTGCAATAAGTAGATCATTGTTACGTTTAATTTGTTCTTCACTGTAATAAGTAGATCATTATTATGTTTCATTTGTTCTTCACTGCAATAAGTAGATCATTGTTACGTTTCATTTGTTCTTCACTGCAATAAGTAGATCATTGTTACGTTTCATTTGTTCTTCACTGCAGTAAGTAGATCATTGTTATGTCTCATGTTTTCTTCACTGCAATAAGTAGATCATTATTATGTTTCATTTGTTCTTCACTGCAATAAGTAGATCATTGTTACGTTTCATTTGTTCTTCACTGCAATAAGTAGATCATTGTTACGTTTCATTTGTTCTTCACTGTAATAAGTAGATCATTATTATGTTTCATTTGTTCTTCACTGCAATAAGTAGATCATTGTTACGTTTCATTTGTTCTTCACTGTAATAAGTAGATCATTATTATGTTTCATTTGCTCTTCACTGCAGTAAGTAGATCATTGTTATGTCTCATGTTTTCTTCACTGCAATCAGTAGATCATTATTATGTTTCATTTGTTCTTCACTGCAATAAGTAAATCATTGTTATGTTTCATTTCCTCCTCCCTGTTAGAAGTTGTTCAAGTGCCTTGCTGGTCTGCATCAATCGTCGCTAACGACTGTCAGGTTTACCTCACGACCGACAAATCATAATCACATAAAAAAAAAAAATATTCATGTTTCCAGTCTGTAACGCCGAACAGCACTGTGGGCGACTTGAAAGCGCTGACCACAAATAAAAGTATCTCCCCCCCCAACCGCGCCACCCCCACCACCTCCACAATTGCCAGTAGAATCTTGATCTACAATACTGCGACTTTAAGTTGATTGAAACTTTCTATGTTTTCTGTCATTATTTTAACCTGCTGTTTGTGCCATGTAGCGTCGAGTATAAGACAAATATGTAATTGTTAGATCTTCACTGGCTGTGTAACTTGGGTTACTGCTATCTTTCATCTACCTAAAGACTCTTTCATTTCATCCATCTATCTCTTTCTGCGTTTCACTTTGCCTCTACAACCTTATGTCTTGATGTAAGAGACTTAATTCGCCATGTATTCTCTTTATCTATGAATCTGTCAGCTTATTGTTTAATGTGGACCTTCAGAGTGTGTTTCCAGAGATTGTTGTCTGCAGCTATTTCTTCCCAGACGGCTGGGTTTATGGTCAGAGTTTTCATGTCGCGTTTACACACGTCTAGAAAACGAAGTTTTGGGCGCTCCCTAGATCTTTTACCATCTGCCAGTTGTCCGTAGAGTATATATTTTTGGTATGCGGCATTCTTTGATATGGTGTACATGGCCAAGCCAGCATAACCTACGTTATTTGAGCAGCGTGTAGATATTCTGGAGGCCTGTGCAAGCCATGGGGTCCGCGTTTGTCACTTTATCCTTCCAGGTGATACCAAGAATACGGCTCACACATATGGAATGCATTTAGCCTTCTCTTGTGCTTTAGATAGGATGTCCAAGATTCTATGCCATACTTCCGTTTCCAATATGGTGGAATGTCTTCATGTTCTCTCGACCGCTGCAGAAATTGCATCTTGGGACTGATGAGTTTCGGCTCTTCAATGCAATTTTCTGCGTTCGAGTCAATATGATGATCCACTTGACAAATTTCGCCGATGATGCTGAGTCGTACAAACCTCAATGCTCATCTCTGTCAAATCCAAGTTTGTGAATGCGACCTTCCCTTGTCTAGAATTGATATGAGGTTTACTTCAACACATAGAGTGCTGTTCCAAGGCCATTGGTGCAATTGATTGACGCCAAGTATTTACATATTTCAACTCATTAATATTGATTATCTGCTGCGTCAATTGCAGTTTTCACTTTAGAGATTGTGCATCACCTTTCGTGCGTTGTTGGCTGCATTTATCAGAGTAGTTGGGATTTTTATGGGCGCAGCCGTTGTTGCATGTGCTAAGTTATCACAATGTCTGATTGTATATCCCTAAGGCGGCCGTACGCTAATAGTGACAGACGGAATGGAGATTTGTGCGTAACTTGACAGCACAGGGGTGACTCCCGAAGGTTTATGTTAGTCAGGGGGATTCATAATTTCACAAATTCACATTGCAGGGAGATCTTACAGTCTGTTGTTTGATGTGCGACGAGGATAGTCCGATTGCTAACTGTGTTTCATATGTTCGGATTTGGAGTCAAGGTGATGTCCTAGCATCATCAAGCGCTCTACATTTTTATAAGAAAATGACAATCGTCATTTTCAGGAGGACGTGAACTTCCGATCAATATGGTGGATAGGCGGCAGGAACCATTAAAGGATATATCTAAAAAGTGTTCCTTGTTGCAATTTCCTCATATTCCAAGTCCGGCTTGTTGCAGGAGCTACTGAGTTAAATGCTTTGTGCACACCGTGTGCTGTGTGTTTCATCTGTTTTGATCGTGTTTCAATATTCCGATTGTTTACGGTGAATAATGATATCGTATGATGGAGAACAGATGGCTGTGTTCACTTACTGCGCAGTTTCGCCTTATGTCTTTTGGCGTATGCTGAGACTTCTATGATGGGGACTGCAGCTACCTTTCTTTGTTTGGGAGATGAGATATTAATACGGATGATTTAACTACCACGGGCGGTTGAGCAATTATGGATTTTAATTCGTTTGCAGTGATACAGGAACCTTCCATAACGATAACCATACAGGAGGATATTCATTGTGCACTGCGACCTTTGTTTTAATTGTCAGTTTGTTGTTTTGCCATACACGCCTAGAAAGTCGGGCAAAGGTGGTAGCAGCTTTACCAATGCGGGTGTCAATTTCTGTATCTAAATATAGTTTGTCACTGATGTTGGACCCTAGGTAGTTATACTGCCGCACAACAACAAGTTTATAGTTTTCGATAGAGATTTCAGGTATTGCTTCGACGTCCAGACCGAGTATGATAGTTTTATGCAAACTTATTGTTAGACCGAAGTCTCTGCAGGCATGCGAAAAACGATGTATCATGCTGTGTACTTCTTCCTGATTTTGCTTGACGAGTGCAGCGCCGTCAGCAAAGAACAGGTTCTAATAGAGATATGTCTGATTTTAGACATTGCCTTTAGTCTTATAAGATTGAACAATTGACCATTATAAGATTGAACAATTGACCATTATAAGATTGAACAATCGACCATTAGATCTAGTATGAAGATAGACTCCTTCGTTCGTATTTGAGAATGCATGTTTTGATAGCGAAGATGATTCCAAAAAGAGTCGGAGAAAAACCGCATTCCTGCTTGACATCTCTACGTATGTTGAAGGGTTGTGATGTGCTGCCATCGTATTGGATGGTGCTGTTCATATCCTCATGAAACCAGCGTCAGCAGAGTAGGTGGATAGCCTATTTGGGAAAGTATTTTGAAAAAGATCTTCTCTGCTAACAAAGTCAAATGGCTATGTAAGGTCGATAAAGGTGATGAAGAGAGGCTTTTTCTGCTCTATAGATTTTTATTGAAGCAGACGTCAAGAGAAAATCATGTCTGCAGTTGATCTTCCGGATCTAAAGCCGCATTGTGATTCAGGATATACACGTCAAGGACGTTTGGTGTAACAGTGTTTTCTATTGAATAAAGTGATGAATAATGCTCCACCCATCTTTCAATCTGTTTGCCTCTATCTGTTATTTTCTCCCCAGCGGATGTCTTTAGTGGGGCAATATTGTATTTTGTTGATCCAAGGGCTTTCTTTATGCCATCATACATTACTTTTAGGTTCCCAGTTTGAGATGCAGTCTGGATGCTGTCGCTAAGATGAAACCAGTACTCATTAGCACAGCGTCGAGCTGTTTATGGACTTTGTTTCTGGTCATTTTAATAGCCTGCAGAGTATTTGCATTAGGTGCGCGCTTGTGATCTAAGAAGGCAGCTCGTTTAGCTTCGATTAAGGGTGTCATAACATGGGAGTTGGCTTCAAACCAATCGTGAGACTTAAGTGTCAGTTTTCCAAAGATGCTAACCGCGTTGTTGTAGATGACGGTGCGGAGATGTTCCTATTTTCACACAGCGTTATTGGCATGTTCATGGGTGCTTAGCAACTCCTTGAGGGTCTTGTTGAACTGCTCGACCAATCCAGGATGTGTTAGCTTGCTAGTGTCTCTGTGTTATCTTGCTAGTGTCTATGTGTTAGCTTGCTAGTGTCTATGTGGTAGCTTGCTAGTGTCTATGTGTTAACTTTCTAGTGTCTATGTGGTAGCTTGCTAGTGTCTATGCGTGGTCTCTTCTTAGACTGCTTGGCGTAGTGAAACCTACTAGGCAGTAGCTTGAGTTTGCAACATACTAGTGAATGATCCTAATCACAGTCTGACTATGGTATGACCGTGTGAGAATTACAGATTTGAGAAAAGGGCGTCTGACAAGTATCATGTCCAGCTGATGTCAGTGTTTAGATCGTGGGTGTCTGACAAGTATCATGTCTATCTGATGTCAGTGTTTAGATCGTGGGTGTCTGACAAGTATCATGTCTATCTGATGTCAGTGTTTAGATCGTGGGTGTCTGACAAGTATCATGTCTATCTGATGTCAGTGTTTAGATCGTGGGTGTCTGACAAGTATCAAGTCCAGCTGGTGCCGGTGTTTCGATCGTGGGTGTCTGACAAGTATCAAGTCCAGCTGGTGCCGGTGTTTCGATCGTGGGTGTCTGACAAGTATCAAGTCCAGCTGGTGCCGGTGTTTCGATCGTGGGTGTCTGACAAGTATCAAGTCCAGCTGGTGCCAGTGTTTAGATTGTGGGTGTCTGACAAGTATCAAGTCCAGCTGGTGCCGGTGTTTCGATCGTGGGTGTCTGACAAGTATCAAGTCCAGCTGGTGCCAGTGTTTAGATTGTGGGTGTCTGACAAGTATCAAGTCCAGCTGGTGCCAGTGTTTAGATTGTGGGTGTCTGACAAGTATCAAGTCCAGCTGGTGCCAGTGTTTAGATTGTGGGTGTCTGACAAGTATCAAGTCCAGCTGGTGCCAGTGTTTAGATTGTGGGTGTCTGACAAGTATCATGTCTATCTGATGTCAGTGTTTAGATCGTGGGTGTCTGACAAATATCATGTCTATCTGATGTCAGTGTTTAGATCGTGGGTGTCTGACAAGTATCATGTCTATCTGGTGTCAGTGTTTCGATCGTGGGTGTCTGACAAGTATCATGTCTATCTGGTGTCAGTGTTTCGATCGTGGGTGTCTGACAAGTATCATGTCTATCTGATGTCAGTGTTTAGATCGTGGGTGTCTGACAAGTATCATGTCTATCTGGTGTCAGTGTTTCGATTGTGGGTGTCTGACAAGTATCAAGTCCAGCTGGTGTCAGTGTTTCGATCGTGGGTGTCTGACAAGTATCATGTCTATCTGGTGTCAGTGTTTCGATTGTGGGTGTCTGACAAGTATCAAGTCTATCTGATGTCAGTGTTTCGATTGTGGGTGTCTGACAAGTATCATGTCTATCTGATGTCAGTGTTTCGATTGTGGGTGTCTGACAAGTATCATGTCTATCTGGTGTCAGTGTTTCGATTGTGGGTGTCTGACAAGTATCAAGTCTATCTGATGTCAGTGTTTCGATTGTGGGTGTCTGACAAGTATCATGTCTATCTGATGTCAGTGTTTCGATCGTGGGTGTCTGACAAGTATCATGTCTATCTGGTGTCAGTGTTTCGATTGTGGGTGTCTGACAAGTATCAAGTCCAGCTGGTGTCAGTGTTTCGATCGTGGGTGTCTGACAAGTATCATGTCTATCTGGTGTCAGTGTTTCGATTGTGGGTGTCTGACAAGTATCAAGTCTATCTGATGTCAGTGTTTCGATTGTGGGTGTCTGACAAGTATCATGTCTATCTGGTGTCAGTGTTTCGATTGTGGGTGTCTGACAAGTATCATGTCTATCTGATGTCAGTGTTTCGATCATGGGTGTCTGACAAGTATCATGTCTATCTGATGTCAGTGTTTCGATCGTGGGTGTCTGACAAGTATCAAGTCTATCTGATGTCAGTGTTTCGATCGTGGGTGTCTGACAAGTATCATGTCTATCTGATGTCAGTGTTTCGATCGTGGGTGTCTGACAAGTATCATGTCTATCTGATGTCAGTGTTTCGATCGTGGGTGTCTGACAAGTATCAAGTCCAGCTGGTGTCAGTGTTTCGATTGTGGGTGTCTGACAAGTATCAAGTCTAGCTGGTGCCGGTGTTTAGATCGTGGGTGTCTGACAAGTATCAAGTCCAGCTGGTGTCAGTGTTTAGATCGTGGGTGTCTGACAAGTATCAAGTCTATCTGGTGCCAGTGTTTCGATCGTGGGTGTCTGACAAGTATCATGTCTATCTGGTGTCAGTGTTTCGATCGTGGGTGTCTGACAAGTATCATGTCTATCTGATGTCAGTGTTTAGATCGTGGGTGTCTGACAAGTATCAAGTCTATCTGGTGTCAGTGTTTCGATCGTGGGTGTCTGACAAGTATCATGTCTATCTGATGTCAGTGTTTAGATCGTGGGTGTCTGACAAGTATCATGTCTATCTGATGTCAGTGTTTCGATCGTGGGTGTCTGACAAGTATCAAGTCCAGCTGGTGTCAGTGTTTCGATTGTGGGTGTCTGACAAGTATCAAGTCTAGCTGGTGTCAGTGTTTCGATTGTGGGTGTCTGACAAGTATCAAGTCTAGCTGGTGCCAGTGTTTAGATCGTGGGTGTCTGACAAGTATCAAGTCTAGCTGGTGCCAGTGTTTAGATCGTGGGTGTCTGACAAGTATCAAGTCTAGCTGGTGCCAGTGTTTAGATTGTGGGTGTCTGACAAGTATCAAGTCTAGCTGGTGCCAGTG
Source organism: Megaustenia siamemsis (assembly GCA_032433765.1). Lineage (NCBI taxonomy): Eukaryota > Metazoa > Mollusca > Gastropoda > Stylommatophora > Ariophantidae > Megaustenia > Megaustenia siamemsis. The sequence goes on from JAVIAB010000160.1 coordinate 7,826,692, forward strand.
TTTAGATCGTGGGTGTCTGACAAGTATCAAGTCTAGCTGGTGCCAGTGTTTAGATCGTGGGTGTCTGACAAGTATCAAGTCTAGCTGGTGCCAGTGTTTAGATCGTGGGTGTCTGACAAGTATCAAGTCCAGCTGGTGCCGGTGTTTAGATCGTGGGTGTCTGACAAGTATCAAGTCCAGCTGGTGCCGGTGTTTAGATCGTGGGTGTCTGACAAGTATCAAGTCTAGCTGGTGCCGGTGTTTAGATCGTGGGTGTCTGACAAGTATCAAGTCTATCTAGTGTCAGTGTTTCGATCGTGGGTGTCTGACAAGTATCAAGTCTATCTGGTGCCAGTGTTTCGATCGTGGGTGTCTGACAAGTATCAAGTCTATCTAGTGTCAGTGTTTCGATCGTGGGTGTCTGACAAGTATCAAGTCTATCTGGTGTCAGTGTTTAGATCGTGGGTGTCTGACAAGTATCAAGTCTATCTAGTGTCAGTGTTTCGATCGTGGGTGTCTGACAAGTATCAAGTCTATCTAGTGTCAGTGTTTAGATCGTGGGTGTCTGACAAGTATCAAGTCTATCTAGTGTCAGTGTTTCGATCGTGGGTGTCTGACAAGTATCAAGTCTATCTAGTGTCAGTGTTTCGATCGTGGGTGTCTGACAAGTATCAAGTCTATCTAGTGTCAGTGTTTAGATCGTGGGTGTCTGACAAGTATCAAGTCTATCTAGTGTCAGTGTTTAGATCGTGGGTGTCTGACAAGTATCAAGTCTATCTAGTGTCAGTGTTTAGATCGTGGGTGTCTGACAAGTATCAAGTCTATCTAGTGTCAGTGTTTCGATCGTGGGTGTCTGACAAGTATCAAGTCTATCTAGTGTCAGTGTTTAGATCGTGGGTGTCTGACAAGTATCAAGTCTATCTAGTGTCAGTGTTTCGATCGTGGGTGTCTGACAAGTATCAAGTCTATCTAGTGTCAGTGTTTCGATCGTGGGTGTCTGACAAGTATCAAGTCTATCTGGTGTCAGTGTTTAGATCGTGGGTGTCTGACAAGTATCAAGTCTATCTAGTGTCAGTGTTTAGATCGTGGGTGTCTGACAAGTATCAAGTCTATCTGGTGTCAGTGTTTAGATCGTGGGTGTCTGACAAGTATCAAGTCTATCTAGTGTCAGTGTTTAGATCGTGGGTGTCTGACAAGTATCAAGTCTATCTAGTGTCAGTGTTTAGATCGTGGGTGTCTGACAAGTATCAAGTCTATCTAGTGTCAGTGTTTAGATCGTGGGTGTCTGACAAGTATCAAGTCTATCTGGTGCCAGTGTTTAGATTGTGGGTGTCTGACAAGTATCAAGTCTATCTAGTGTCAGTGTTTAGATCGTGGGTGTCTGACAAGTATCAAGTCTATCTGGTGCCAGTGTTTCGATCGTGGGTGTCTGACATGTATCAAGTCTATCTGGTGCCAGTGTTTCGATCGTGGGTGTCTGACAAGTATCAAGTCTAGCTGGTGCCAGTGTTTAGATCGTGGGTGTCTGACAAGTATCAGGTCCAGCTGGTGCCAGTGTTTAGATCGTGGGTGTCTGCCAAGTATCAAGTCTATCTGGTGCCAGTGTTTAGATTGTGGGTGTCTGACAAGTATCAAGTCTAGCTGGTGCCAGTGTTTAGATTGTGGGTGTCTGACAAGTATCAAGTCTATCTAGTGTCAGTGTTTAGATCGTGGGTGTCTGCCAAGTATCAAGTCTATCTAGTGTCAGTGTTTAGATCGTGGGTGTCTGCCAAGTATCAAGTCTATCTAGTGTCAGTGTTTAGATCGTGGGTGTCTGCCAAGTATCAAGTCTATCTAGTGTCAGTGTTTAGATCGTGGGTGTCTGACAAGTATCAAGTCTAGCTGGTGTCAGTGTTTAGATCGTGGGTGTCTGACAAGTATCAAGTCCAGCTGGTGCCAGTGTTTAGATTGTGGGTGTCTGACAAGTATCAAGTCTAGCTGGTGCCAGTGTTTAGATCGTGGGTGTCTGCCAAGTATCAAGTCTAGCTGGTGCCAGTGTTTAGATCGTGGGTGTCTGCCAAGTATCAAGTCTAGCTGGTGCCAGTGTTTAGATCGTGGGTGTCTGCCAAGTATCAAGTCTAGCTGGTGCCAGTGTTTAGATCGTGGGTGTCTGACAAGTATCAAATCTAGCTGGTGCCAGTGTTTAGATCTTGGGTGTCTACAAGATACTTTGTGCTGAGACTTGGTTTAAAAAAAAACGTTGGCCACGAGCTGTCTTCAGCGTCAATTCTAGCATTGAAATCCCCCTGCAGAATAGTGTGATCTTGTCCTGGTATACTTTCCATGACTTCTGTCAAATTTTCGTAGAAATTGTCCTTGGTTTCAGATGACGAGCTCAAGGTCGGAGCGTACACACTTATAAGGGTAACTGGTCCTGATGTTGTATTGAGGCGAAGTGTTAGTATCCGCTCTGATGACGAGCACAAGGTCGGGGAGTACACACTTATAAGTGTAACTGGTCCTGATGTTGTATTGAGGCGAATGTTATTATCCGCTTTGGTGCATTCTGACCTAGCGTAACCAGATCTTTTAGATGTTTTTTCACAGCAAATCCCACACCGTGTTCTCTGATATCGTCGCTGCTCTTTCCTTGTCAAGAGAACACGTAGTCCGCCTCGTTCAGCATACATGAGCCTGCCAAACAGGTCTCCTGTAGTGCGATTATATCTACCTGGAGTCTATTCAGCTTGTTATTGATTATGGCTGTCTTTCTGGCGTCGTTTATGTCGTGCAAATTGTTAGATAGGCCAGTTTACATTGTTCGGACGTTCCAGCAATCAAATCGTAGCTTACGTTTCTTGGTTGTTGCTTTCATTTGTGTGGCAGGTGTAGATGGTAACTTGTCGACACCAAAATGGCGATTCTAGAGTGTCCTCTTCAGGGAGCGAGCTTGGGCAGAAAAAGAAAGATACAAGTATTTCCCATGCAACATGTTCCTTCACTCCACGCAGACTAGCCCATGCAACATGTTTCTTCACTCCACGCAGCCGAGCTGATGCAACATGTTCCTTCACTCCACGCAGCCGAGCCCATGCAACATGTTCCTTCACTCCACGCAGTCGAGCGATCCAAAGGTCTACCTAATGAATGACATATTATTATAATAAACACTGTAAACTACATATATATTACATCATTCAGTATTAATAAAGTATTTATATCAATGTCATATCGTGGTACTTACGATGGTCGGTTTTTGTTGTATAAAATATAACTAAGAAAGATAAAAGAATTAGTTGTAAAAGTAAATAATGTTAAAGACATCTCATCATCATCATCATCGTGTGCCTTCTCCGCAACGAAGGTTGGCTACCATGGATCGCCATTCTATTCTGTTTCTTGCTTTGATGGTGCAGGCTGACATAGATTGACTTGATCATCTTTTGATGTTACTCGTCTATGTTAGTCTTGGTATGCCTCTGCCTCTTTTACCTTGTATTTTTCCTTCCAATATTACTTTTAGTAGGCTGTTGTGTCTTTTAACATGCCCCAAAAATTTCATTTGTCTTGTCTTAATTGTATTTAGTAGTTCTCTTTTTATTTTCAGTTTGTTTTTTTAAACTGTATCGTTTGTTATCTTTTGTTTCCAACCAATTCTACCTATTTTTCTATAAATCCACATTTCAAAGGCTTCAATTTTCTGTTCTGTTTTCTTGTCTAATGTCCATGTTTCTGCACCATGCAGGAATATTGAGAAGATGTAACATTTTGCCATTCTTAGTTTCAGCCCTGCTGATATTTGTTTTGTTGTTAGTATATTTTTCATGGCATTAAAATTACTTTTTGCCATACCGGCTCTTTTGTTTATTTCAATTTTACATTTTCCATCATTGGTTATAGTATGTCCCAGGTAGTTGTAAATCTGGACTGTCTCCAGATGTATTCCCTCAACTGTGATATTTAATTGTAGGTCTTGAGAATTTTCTTTGTTTATGATCATAGTTTTAGTCTTTTTGATATTCATTTCTAGTCCATATTTTTTGCTTGTTATGTTTATCACATTAAGCAAATGTTGTAGGTCTTTAGGATTTTCTGCTAGTAGAACAGTATCATCAGCATATCTCAGGTTATTGATTAACTTTCCATTAATGTTAGGCCTGGTATCGCTGAGATGTTTTTAAAGATTTGCTCAGTGTATAGATTGAACAAGCTTGGTGATATGATGCATCCTTGTCTTACTCCTCTTTTTATGTCCATGGGTGTAGAGTTCTCCTTGTTATATCTTATTATTGCTGTTTGCTCCCAGTACAAATTACATATTAGTCGTATGTCTGCGTCGTCTAGATTTATATCCTTAAGGCAGTCTATAACTTGGTTATGGTGTATTCTATCGAAAGCTTTGGTGTAGTCTATAAAGCAGGCATATATTGGTTTGTTTACTTCTGTGTACTTTTCAATCAATGTTCTCATGCTGAATATGACTTCTTTTGTCCCGCTGTTTTTCCTGAATCCAAATTGTTGTTCATCTAATTCAGTATTGATTTTTTTCTGAATCCTTCCCTGTATAACTTTTAGTAAAATTTTGTTTACCTGGCTCATTATGCTTATTGTTCTGAAGTCACTGCATTCAACTGCACCGTTCTTTTTAAGCAATGCAATGAAAGTTGATGTTTTTAGATCGTTTGGTATGTATCCTGTATGGTATATGTCATTGCATATATCTGTGATCACTTCGACGCCAAACTCTTCTAGAGCCTGTATCATCTCTATCTGTATATTGTCAGGCCCTGCTGCTTTTCCCTTTTTCATTGTTTTTATAGCTTTTTCTGAAATGATTTCAGGATTTTATAGTTGTATGTACATTTTATGTCTGACTTTTTGTCCATTTCGTCATGAAATAATTATGTTATATATTATTGCCATCTATCTATTATATCTTTGTTGTCTGTTAGCATTCTTCCCTCTTTGTTTGCAATATATCCGTTTCCTGTAGCTTTTTTGTCTTTATTCGTCATCCTCTTTATTTCTGTGTGCATCTCTCTTAATTTTTGTTTACTTTCATTGTTTCGACTTCTAGACATCTTTGGTTGAGTCAGTCTTCTTTTGCCTTTTTGCCCATTCTCCGTATTTCATTGTCTATATCCTTGTATCTGGCAGTGTTTTTCGCTTGTCTTCTTTCTTCCATTTTTTCTAAGATTTTATCAGTTATCCATTTTTGTTTTTTGTTACTTTCCTTTTTGGGCAAGGTGTTGCAGGATTCTTGCATGCTGTTTTTTATGCATTGCCATTTTGCTGTGACTCTTTCCTCAGGATTTTCTCTTCTGTACTGCTCAATCCCCTCTTCTAGTAGCTTCTGATATGTGTTCTTTACTTGTACAGTATAAGTTTCTTGTACATCTTTCTGGTTTAACGCTGTTATATCTATTGGTGTTGCGGAATTAGTTTTTTGTTTGCTTCTCTTTAATTTGATTTTCATTTTTATTATTACGGGATTGTGGTCTGAATTAATGTCTGCTCCTGGGTAGGTTTTGGCTTTCTTGACGGTGTTCCTGAATCTGTCTTTTATCATTATGTAATCTATTTGATTTCTCTTCTTGTCTCCAGGGCTTTCCCATGTGTATAATTTCCTTTTCTCTTGCTCAAAGAAGGTGTTGCATATTAACAGTCTATTAACAGATCTGCTGCTATAAAGGAGACCTGCCTTGCTATCCCAGAATTGCCTTAAATGGGATCACTGTAGTTGAAAACTTCTCCTCTTGTGTAAACTACACATTGACATCCAAGAGTGAATCAGTGAAGGTCGCAAAATCATATTCTCTCTGTGGTTTTACTAACTACAGGTCATGTGGCTTCTGTTGGATTGGAATGATAACTTACCACCACTGTGTGTCTATATGTTTGGAATTGGAGTCATCAACGATGGCCTAACATCATCAAGTGCTACGACGATCATCATTTTCGGGAGGACGTGAACTTCCATGGAATATGGTGGATAGGCGGCAGGAACCATTGAAGGCTATGTCTGAAAAGTATTCCTTCTTGCAGTTTCCTCATATTCCAAGTCCGGCTTGTTGCAGGAGCTACTGAGTTAAGTGCTCTGTGCACACCGTGAGCTGTGTGTCTCATCCGTTTTGATCCTGTTTCGATATCCCGCTTGTTTACGATGAATGAAGATATCGAATGACAGGGAACAGTTGGCTGTGTTCACTTTCTGCGCGGGTTCGCCTTATGTCTTCTGGCGTGTGCTGAGACTGCTACGATGGGGACTACAGTTACCTTTCTTTGTTTGGGAGATATGTTAGTAATTCGGATGATTCCCCTGGCACGGGCGGTTGAGAAATTATGGATTTTAATTCGTTTACAGTGATACCGAGGCCTTCCATAACCAATAACATTTGTTTTCTTCACAAAATTGTATTAATCTTTCTCCTCTGTTATTCCTTTTTCCTAGACCATGATTTCCTATTATGGTCTTATATTTACCTTTTCCTACTTTAGCGTTCATATCACCCATTATAATCAAGATGTCTGATGATTTCACTTGCTTCATAACTGTGTTTAGATCTTCATAGTATGCGTCTATTTGTTCATCTGTATAGTCTTGACTAGGTGCGTATGTCTGTGTTATTGCTATGTAGAATGGTTTTGCCTTCATTCTTATTAGTATATTCCTATCATTATATGTCAATTGAGTATTTATATATTTTTGTAGCTCTCGTTTTATTAGAATGCCTACTCCTCTTTGATGTTCTTTTGGTTTACCTGAATATATAAATGTATATTTATCGTCTTGTATGTATCCACTTTCCTTCCATCTTGTTTCTGATATGCCTAAGATATGAATGTTTAATCGTTCTGCTTCTACCATAAGATTTTCTAGTTTTCTTGGTATAAGGTCCTAACATTCCATGTAGCTATTTTTATTTCGTTCCTAAAACAGTAGTTAGAATTTCTCGCCATGGCTTTCTTTGGATTATTACGTGATGAGGCTCCAATCTCTTTCACGGTGGTCTGCCATATTCGTCTTGATCTGCCACATCTATTAATCTTAAACTATTCTACTGCCCCTACCACACAGTTCTGGACTATCCAGATCTATTAGAATCTCTAACTTATCACTTGTTCATCTAGAGAATACAATGCCTGCTCACATCAATGAAAAAACGACAACACAATGCAAAGACTGCTCACATCAATGAAACAACGACAACACAATACAAAGGCTACTCACATCAATGAAACAACGACAACACAATACAAAGGCTACTCACATCAATGAAACAACGACAACACAATACAAAGGCTACTCACATCAATGAAACAACGACAACACAATGCAAAGGCTACTCACATCAATGAAACAACGACAACACAATACAAAGGCTACTCACATCAATGAAACAACGACAACACAATGCAAAGGCTACTCACATCAATGAAACAACGACAACACAATGCAAAGGCTACTCACATCAATGAAACAACGACAACACAATACAAAAGCTACTCACATCAATGACACAACGACAACACAATACAAAGACTACTCACATCAGTGAAACAACAACAACCCAATACAAAGGCTACTCACATTAAACTAAGCCTCAAGAGACCTACCCACGAGGACCGCACCAACATTTTCTCGGAGGCAGCAACTCTATCTGCCCACACCTAGAAGTGAGGTATATGCCCTTCAACATAACATGTACATCACCCTCTTAGATTGACCAGGTAGTGCCTCACCAAAAGTCAGATAAAATCTAACCAACCAATTACAATGATCATTTATTGCTTTTCGGTGCTTTGTGTAAGTGTTTTGTCTCTTGTTTCTACATCAGTCTTTTCAGTCACGGTCATCGTGAAAATGGCTTATCTGGCTAAATGGCTAATGTAGACGGCAAGGAAGGAACTAAGACAAGCTGGCTAACATAGACGGGTCAAGGCAAAGAAATTGATTTGTCGTCGTGTTACGTGAGGTATGTGCTCTGTACACACCGTGAGCTGAGCTTTTCATCCGTTTTGATCGTGATTCGATATTCTGATTGCTTACGATGAATGATGATATCGTATGACGGGGAACAGACGGCTGTTTTCACTTTCTGTGAGGTTTCGCCGTTTGTCTGTTGGCGAATGCTGAGACTTCTATTATGGGGACTGCAGCTTCCTTTCTTTGTTTGGGAGATGATATATTAATACGGATGATTTCACTGGCACGGGCGGTTGAGCAATTATGGATTTTAATTCGTTTGCAATGCTACCGGGGCCTTCCATAACCATAACTGAAGCTTTAACATTTACGTTTTTTTCTTGTTTTTTTTTTAAATATATTTTTGTGGGTCTTTTCTCCTAACGTAGACGGCCAGGAAAATATTAACTCATTCAACGTCAGGGAGTTTGGGGTTAAAAGAGAACAAAATGGTGGACAGAAAAATCAGCTAAATCGTATAAACATCACGGTTTGACTAATGTTGAAAAAAGAAAGATTGTTTTATACATCAAATAAAAGAAGACTGAAGTGCCAAGAGACTTGTAAAAGTATACATTAAAATAGCGTCATAAATATAATAAATGTAAAAAATGAAGGTTTATAGATAAAGTTACAAAATATAAATAATAAATGTTTTTACATGACTAATGTAGACAGTCAGGAAGGAACTAAGGTGAGCTGATTAATATAGGCGGTCACAAAGAATTTAAGACAAGTGTCTAATTAAACTGTCTCAAATGGAACTAAGATAAGCTTGCTAATGTAGACGGTCAGGTAGGAACTAAGACAAACTGACTAATGTAGACAGTCAGGCAGGAACTAAGACAAGCTGACTAATGTTGACGGTCAGGTAGGAACTAAGACAAGCTGACTAATGTTAACGGTCATGTAGGAACTAAGACAAGCTTGCTAATGTAAACGGTCAGGTAGGAACTAAGACAAGCTGACTAATGTTGACGGTCAGGTAGGAACAAAGACAAGCTGACTAATGTTAACGGTCAGGTAGGAACTAAGACAAGCTGAATAATGTTGACGGTCAGGTAGTAACTAAGACAAGCTGACTAATGTTGACGGTCAGGTAGGAACAAAGACAAGCTGACTAATGTTAACGGTCAGGTAGGAACTAAGACAAGCTGAATAATGTTGACGGTCAGGTAGTAACTAAGACAAGCTGACTAATGTTGACGGTCAGGTAGGAACAAAGACAAGCTGACTAATGTTAACGGTCAGGTAGGAACTAAGACAAGCTTGCTAATGTAAACGGTCAGGTAGGAACTAAGACAAGCTTGCTAATGTAAACGGTCAGGTAGGAACTAAGACAAGCTGACTAATGTTAACGGTCAGGTAGGAACTAAGACAAGCTTGCTAATGTAAACGGTCAGGTAGGAACTAAGACAAGCTTGCTAATGTAAACGGTCAGGTAGGAACTAAGACAAGCTTGCTAATGTAAACGGTCAGGTAGGAACTAAGACAAGCTGACTAATGTTAACGGTTTAGGTAGGAACTAAGACAAGCTTGCTAATGTAAACGGTCAGGTAGGAACTAAGACAAGCTTGCAAATGTAAACGGTCAGGTAGGAACTAAGACAAGCTTGCTAATGTAAACGGTCAGGTAGGAATTAAGACAAGCTTGCTAATGTAAACGGTTAGGTAGGAACTAAGACAAGCTGACTAATGTTGACGGTCAGGTAGGAACTAAGACAAGCTGACTAATGTTAACGGTCATGTAGGAACTAAGACAAGCTGACTAATGTTAACGGTCAGGTAGGAACTAAGACAAGCTGACTAATGTTAACGGTCATGTAGGAACTAAGACAAGCTGACTAATGTTAACGGTCATGTAGGAACTAAGACAAGCTGACTAATGTTAACGGTCATGTAGGAACTAAGACAAGCTGACTAATGTTAACGGTCATGTAGGAACTAAGACAAGCTGACTAATGTTAACGGTCATGTAGGAACTAAGACAAGCTGACTAATGTTAACGGTCATGTAGGAACTAAGACAAGCTGAATAATGTAGACGGTCAGGTAGGAACTAAGACAAGCTGACTAATGTAGACGGTCAGGTAGGAACTAAGACAAGCTGACTAATGTAGACGGTCAGGTAGTAACTAAGACAAGCTGACTAATGTTGACGGTCAGGTAAGAACTAAGACAAGCCGACTAATGTAGACGGCCAGGAAGTAACTAAGACAAGCTTGCTAATGTAGACGGCCATGTAGGAACTAAGGAAAGCTTGCTAATGTAGACGGTCAGGTAGGAACAGAGACAAACTATCCCATTTAGACGACCAGCAAGGAACTACGACAAGCTATCCCATTCATACGGTCAGGAAGAAAAACACGAGCAGCCTTTGCCAAGTTCCTGAACCTGGCACTAACTCCACTGTCTCACGAGAATGACAGGATACCACAATACCAGTCTGTGATCTCAGACTTCCTGTGCTGGTTGGCACTAACTCCACTGTCTCACGAGAATGACAGGATACCACAACACCAGTCTGTGATCTCAGACTTCTTGTGGTGCCTGGCACTAACTCCACTGTCTCACGAGAATGACAGGATACCACAACACCAGTCTGTGATCTCAGACTTCCTGTGCTGGTTGGCACTAACTCCACTGTCTCACGAGAATGACAGGATACCACAACACCAGTCTGTGATCTCAGACTTTCTGTGGTCGTTGACGCTAACAGATCCGCTGGCGTGCGAGTGGTATAGTTTTAGAACGTTTCCTTCACTACCTTAAGGTTATTGGTTTTTCTGGCCGCATACACGTCCCATGTGTATAAATTGTAGAAAACATGATATAATTTAAAGAGGAAAGCATTGAATTGAACATGCATTGTTCACATATGAAATGTATGGGACGAACTTGCGTTTTCCTAACTTCCTCTTTACAGCCATGCTATGTGCAGATTATATTATTATAATCTAGTAGTGGTATAAATGACTTACATAAGATTGTGTATTTCTCGCCTGAAATTAAAGAGAATATATTTAACTTGAGAACAAACGGTTACATCTTTAACGTCTCTTTTCTCCAACTTAATGATGAACAAATGATTGTCGTCGAGTGTCTTCTTATACTTCGACCATTTCAGCTCCCTGTGGAGCATATGTCTTCAACAAACACTTTCCAAGCCGTTCTGTTTCTTGCAAACCTTTTAAGATCATTCCATATCTTTTCCATCATCTTCATCTTTGCTTCTCTCTGTTCTTAGACTTGTCCATGTTTGTGAAGTTTTTTCGCCTTTTTTTTACATAGCCAGTCCCATGTCCGACCCTCCTTAGTCACCTCTTACGAACATGCCTGGTGGGGAACAGTGCCACAATTCTTGACTCCCCTTTCGGGCCTCGACAGCGCACGGGCTGTGTGTGCTTGTATAAAAATGGTTAATTTCAAGCTCCGTTGTCAAGGCGGCTGACGTCAGTCAAGAAAGCGTCGTTAGTTACTGGAATCATATTGGCACTAACAGCAAATTCCCTAGAGGTTTTGTGGTAGGGGAGGCAACCTTTACTAACAATACCTCTGACGATATTGCCATGACGAGCACAGCGTGAATTTGACGATAGGTAACTGCAATAACAAAGTTATCGATTATTGCCCCAACACATTATCTATCTATCTATCTATTGACCTTTCGAGCCGTAACCGGCCCATAGGGCGTAGACCAAGATACACCTTCTCCTATATGAATTTTTGTTCTAGCAGTTTTCTTTTAAAGATATTTTATCAAATCTCGCCATCTGACTCTGTTCTGTGCAAGCAGTTCTATCTCATTGAGGGAGCCGATTCCTGCTGCTCTTGCCTCTCTCATCAATGTTCTTCTCAGTGTCTCCCTGGGTCTTCCTCTTTTTCTTTTACCTGTTGTTTCCCATATGAGGGCTTGCTTTGCTATTCGATTATTATCTCTTCTCATCACATGTCCAACGTATGACCATCGTCTTTTCTTTATTACTGAAGATATTAGTGGTTGATTGGCGATTTCTCTAATTTCCTCGTTTGTTTTGAATTCGTTCCATTCTATACCAAGTATTTTCCTTAGACATTTATTTTCGAATGCGTTCAACTTTGTTTCTATATCTCTTGTTGTTTTCCAGCTTTCACACGCATAAGTAAGGGTTGATAGTACATTTGATTTGAATAGCCTAAGTTTTGTGTTTGTGCTAATGAGTTTTGATTTCCACAACTTTTCAAGGCTTCTGAAAGACATTGCTGCTTTAGCCAGTCTGATTCTAATTTCTTTGTTAATGAAACGTAGACCAACACATTATGATGGCTCTAAATACAGTCGAGGCTTCGTTCACAAATTTACTAATTCAGCAATTCATTTCTCTATTAACATTTCAAAAATTCATTTCGTCACTCACTAGACTATCATTACGCAATAATTTAGTTAGAACCAATGCTGAATCAATACCACTATATCTATATCTCATGTTGACGATTTTATGTGTCTAAGGCAACTGTCGATGGTTTAGTTTTTTCCAGATTCTGTACAAAACATGACCACAACAACTGTGACTATAATAATCCCGCTCATAATAATTCAACTTCTGTGTTTTCCTCTTCATAAATAACTCTTAAGTTCATGCACACAAATGTGTCCCCTCAGAAAGAGCTTTTACCTATTATCGACTTTTAAAAGCGTAAGATGAATCTTCTCTTGCATGGCCTATTCGTCTCTACCACGTGACTTCCTACAAACTGTAGAATAAGTCTCTACTACGTGACTTCCTACAAACTGTAGAATAAGTCTCTACTACGTGACTTCCTACAAACTGTAGAATAAGTCTCTACTACGTGACTTCCTACAAACTGTAGAATAAGTCTCTACTACGTGACTTCCTACAAACTGTAGAATAAGTCTCTACTACGTGACTTCCTACAAACTGTAGAATAAGTCTCTACCACGTGACTTCCTACAAACTGTAGAATCAGTCTCTACTACGTGACTTCCTACAAACTGTAGAATAAGTCTCTACCACGTGACTTCCTACAAACTGTAGAATAAGTCTCTACCACGTGACTTCCTACAAACTGTAGAATAAGTCTCTACTACGTGACTTCCTACAAACTGTAGAATAAGTCTCTACCACGTGACTTCCTACAAACTGTAGAATCAAAGTAAGACCATCTCCTTAGACTCAACATGTAGCTCTCCGCGGACCACGATCTAGCATAAACCATTAGCATACATCATTTTCTACATTTCTCTCCCTCGCGTCTTTCTATCCCTCCACGCTTCTCACATCCCTCTAAAACAATGAGTTCAGCCTAGTGATCTATGAACGGTTCGATTGGCTGACAGCTGCCACCATTTTTCTACATTTGTTCTTGTATACAGTCCTCAGTTGACGTGTCTTACGTCACTAACGCCTTCTTCTTCTTTCCTTATTCATTTTCCTTTCACAAAGAGCGGAGACATAATTTGTATTCATTTGCTCTTCTGTTGCCTTCTCCTTTATGTTTTCTGGTGTTTCTAATATTCCATCAATCTATTTTTTCACGGTCTTCCCTTGAGTCTGGTCTTCTACGAACAGAATCTCGTTGACCTCCTCTATCTCCAATGAGTTGCCTATCTTACATTTGTAGCCCAAGCAGGTAATACACTCCTGTTCTAACTTCGAAGTGGTCTGTGTAGCCTGTTGCTGTTCTGATTGTGTAGCCTGTTGCTGTTCTTATTGTGTAGCGTACTGCTGTTCTGATTGTGTAGCCTGCTGCTGATATGATTGTGTAACCTGCTGCTGTTCTGATTGCATAGCCTGCTGCTTTTATGATTATGTAGCCTGCGGCTGTTCTGATTTTGTAGCCTGCTGCTGTTATGATTGTGTAGCCTGTTGCTGTTATGATTTTGTAGCCTGCTGCTGTTATGATTGTATAGCCTGCTGCTGTTATGATTACGTAGCCTGTTGCTGTTATGGTTTTATAGTCTGCTGCTGTTATGATTGTGTAGCCTGCTGCTGTTATGATTGTGTAGCCTGCTGCTGTTATGATTATGTAGCCTGTTGCTGTTATGGTTTTGTAGTGTCCTGCTGTTATGATTGTGTAGCCTGCTGCTGTTATGATTGTGTAGCCTGCTGCTGTTATGATTATTATGTAGCCTGCTGCTGTTATGATTTTGTAGCCTGCTGCTGTTCTGATTGTATAGCCTGCTGCTGTTCTGATTGTATAGCCTGCTGCTGTTCTGATTGTGTAGCCTGCTGCTATTATGATTGTGCAGCAGCCGTTGATGTAGAGACTTTTACATAGGTTGGTTAGATGCTGGCTTACTCCGTTTTGTTAGTGTCTCCCATTGTTGTTCTCTAACACGTGGTGCAATGATCATCATGTGCCGTGGGTGATAAAAAAAGGTGCGTCTATTAGACAATGCTGATTATGTACTTATTAAGGTGATTTCTCCTCACGTTATAGCCTTTCTCTCATGATCTATTATGTTAACAATGATGTACCCTACGTCAGACGAATTACTACTACAACACTTCATCCAGTTGGTAGAAGATCGTTTACAGAACTATCACATTACAACACAAGTAGTAGTCACAAAAGAGCCAAAATGACCACGTCACTACATTAAGATCACTTCTGCTATAAAAATAATATCAAGTAATAAAAAAAATAAAATAAAATGTATTGCAAGCAAATACAAAACTCTATCACAATATCAAAAACAAATTCAAATATAAAACATTGCATCAAAGTCAAACATAATTCATTCATAACAACGATTCGGCACTTCCCCACCCCCTATCTCTCTTCTCACTGTCTCTCTTCACTCGTTTATTCTAACTAAAGGTCAAGGTCAAGTACGAGACTTGAATCCACACATGGTCTTCACCCATATGTGTTCACTTGTTTATCCGGAAGTGTTCAGATACTTCTAGACAGTGTCGTTTCATGAATCGAAACTCACGATGCAAGGCGGCATTACACACCTCCCCATAACATTACCCTGTTACTCATTTCTGCGTCGGTAGCCCAGTCGAGTGGTTTTCCTAACTAGGCTGCCGAGGTCCCGGCAAATTCTTGTTCTATTTTATGCTATGTTTAACTAGTTATTCTAACAATACCTTCCAAATCAAAAACAATTTTCACGGGACATCTATTTGGAATGCAATCTTTATCAGGTTACCTAAGACTCGTTGTGTGAACAATGCCTACCTTAGGGACATAATCTATATGAATTTTACTTGTATATAGGCACTCTTATATGATCTCATCACATTGCGAAGGGAAACTGAAAATTAATGCACCCGCCAACCAAACCAATTAAACATCAATTATAATAGGACAACACTTCAAATGTTTTACATATCATTTCACATTTCCAAATTGTGTTGTTTTACATTTCATTTTACAATTTGCTGCTATCGAAATTTAAGACAACAAACATTGTAGTTTTGTCAAGACTTACGACAACAAACATTGTGTGGTTGTCAAGATTTAAGATAACAAACATTGTATTTCTGTTAAGATTTACAATAACACACATTGTGCTGTTGTCAAGATTTAAGTCAACAAACATTGTGCTGATGTCAAGATTTACGACAACAAACATTATGCTGTTGTCAAGATTTAAGTCAACAAACATTGTGCTGATGTCAAGATTTACAACAACGAACATTGTGCTGTTGTCAAGATTTAAGTCAACAAACATTGTGCTGATGTTAAAATTTACAACAACAAACATTGTGCTGATGTCAAGATTTAAGTCAACAAACATTGTGCTGATGTCAGATTTAAGGCAACAAACATCGTGCTGTTGTCAAGATTTAAGTCAACAAACATTGTGCTGATGTCAAGATTTACAACAAGGAACATTGTGCTGTTGTCAAGATTTAAGTCAACAAACATTGTGCTGATGTTAAAATTTACAACAACAAACATTGTGCTGATGTCAAGATTTAAGTCAACAAACATTGTGCTGATGTCAGATTTAAGGCAACAAACATCGTGCTGTTGTCAAGATTTAAGTCAACAAACATTATGCTGATGTCAAGATTTAAGACAACAAACATTGTGTTGATGTCAAAATTTAAGTCAACAAACATTATGCTGATGTCAGGATTTAAATCAACAAACATTATGCTGATGTCAAGATTTAAGGCAACAAACATTGTGCTGATGTCAAGATTAAATCAACAAACATTGTGTTGCTGTCAAGATTTAAGTCAACAAACATTGTGTTGCTGTCAAGATTTAAGTAAACAAACATTGTGTTGCTGTCAAGATCTAAGTCAACAAACATTGTGCTGATGTCAAGATTTAAGTCAACAAACATTGTGCTGATGTCAAGATTTAAGTAAACAAACATTGTGTTGCTGTCAAGATTTAAGTCAACAAACATTGTGCTGATGTCAAGTTTTAGGTCAACAAACATTATGCTGATGTCAAGATTTAAGTGAACAAACATTGTGTTTCTGTCAAGATTTACGACAACAAACATAGTCCTGTTGTTAAGATTTAAGTAAACAAACATTGTGTTTCTTGCTAAGATTCACAACAACAAACATTGTGCTGTTGTCAAGACTTAAGTAAACAAACATTGTGTTTCTGTCAAGATTTACGATAAAAAACATTATGCTGTTGTTAAGATTTAAGACAACAAACATTGTGTAAATGTCAAGATTTAAGAAAACAAACATAGTACTGATGTCAAGATTTAAATCAACAAACATTGTGTTGCTGTCAAGATTTAAGACAACAAACATTGACGTTTTGTTAAGATTTAAGACAACAAACATTGTGCCGATGTCAAGATTTAAGACAACAATCATTGTGCCGATGTCAAGATTTAAGACAACAAAGATTGTGCGCATGTAAAAATTTAAGTCAACAAACATTGTGTTACTGTCAAGATTTAAGACAACAAAGATTGTGTTACTGTGAAGATTTAAGACAAACAAACATTGTGTTACTGTCAAGATTTAAGAAAACAATCATTGTGCCGATGTCAAGATTTAAGACAACAAAGATTGTGCTCATGTAAACATTTAAGTCAACAAACATTGTGTTACTGTCAAGATTTAAGACAACAAAGATTGTGCCGATGTCAAGATTTAAGACAACAATCATTGTGCCGATGTCAAGATTTAACACAACAAAGATTGTGCTCATGTAAAAATTTAAGTCAACAAACATTGTGTTACTGTCAAGATTTAAGACAACAAAGATTGTGTTACTGTCAAGATTTAAGACAAACAAACATTGTGTTACTGTCAAGATTTAAGACAACAATCATTGTGCCGATGTCAAGATTTAAGACAATAAAGATTGTGCTCATGTAAAAATTTAAGTCAACAAACATTGTGTTACTGTCAAGATTTAAGACAACAAACATTGTCGTTTTGTCAAGATTTAAGACAACAATCATTGTGCTGATGTCAAGATTTAATGCAATAAATATTGTGCTGATGTCAAGCGAATGATGTTTTCAACACTGTGTGGCAAGTCACTTGGATCCTGACTTACTAGTCAAGTCACTTGGGTCCTGACTTACTTGTCAAGTCACTTGGCCCCTGACTGTCTTGTCAAGTCACTTGGATCCTGACTTGTTTGTCACTTCAATTGGGCCATGACTTACTTGTCAAGTCACTTGGGTCCTGACTTGCTTGTCAAGTCACTTGGATCCTGACTTGCTTGTCACTTCAATTGGGCCCTGACTTACTTGTCAAGTCACATGGGATCATGACTAACTTGTCAAGTCATTTAGGTCCTGACTTGCTAGTCAAGTCACTTGGCCGCTGACTTTCTTGTCAAGTCACTTGAGCTCTGACTTGCTTGTTCCCATCATCGTCAGTCACGTGATAGTCGGTATCAAATGAGTCTGACTGTTCAAGTAAAGACATGAGGAAGAAAACATGGCGGCGTCCTTTACCTTGGAAGTGAAACTGTCTGGTCCGACCAATTCCAGAAAACGAGAAGTGGACGTCAGATGAAAACATAAATCCCCAGTGATCGTAGGTAAGCTCAATTACTTCTTCCTCTTCTTTCCTTCCTCATCTGTCTTTCAGCGTCAAGGGGAGATATAATTTGCTGTCTTTTGCTATTCTGTTCGCCTCTGCTGCTGTTATGTTTCCTAGTGCTTCTAATATTTCATCGATTCATCATTTTCGTGGTCGACCCTTGGGTCTGGTGTTCTCAAAACGTTTGTTGAAGGCTCGTTGTGTTGTGTTTTGTTCTTTCTGCCTTGTCACGTGGGCAAACCATTGTATCTGTTGTTTTCTTATATATTCTGTGGCGTTGGGCTATTCCTAGCTTTTTTCTCAGTTCTTCATTTCTGATCTTATCTCTCAGATTGTTTCCTGTCATTCGTCTAACACATTTCATCTTTGTGGAGATTATTTTTCTTATTGTTCTTGCATCTATGGTCCAGGTCTGGCATTGCTAGCACAACGTTGGGATGAAGATTGTATTGTATAGTAGCTAAGCTCCACAAGTCATACATTTTATTCCATAACATTGTTACTGTTCATGTTAAATCCCCAATGTATTACTTACCCCAATGCTTTTTACCAAACCTTCGTATATCTGAGAAAAAATTGAGATTAAATTTGATTATTTAAAAAAAACACACAAAATAGATTCATGAACGACCCATGAAATGAAGATCAACACAGGAAAGATAGCGGTCATAATTAGCAGTAGAATTGAGAAAATTAGCAACTGAAAGGTGGTAATAGAGAGCTGCAACAAGGTAAAGATAACAAGAGCTGAAACCAGGTAAAGATAAAAAGATCTGAAGAAAGGAAAAGATAACAAGAGTTGAGACAGGAAAAAGATGAGAAGAGCTGAGTAATAGAAAATATAACAAGAGTTGAATCAAGGTAAAAATAAAATCATCATCTTCGTACTCCATACCGTTTGGTGTTACCGTTCATGTCCCTTCACAATCTTCTGTCCAACGTGCATCCTATCAATTCTGTTGTTGACTTTATATCACACCATGACACCAAGCTATCTAGTATCCTCTTTCTTTGTCGTCTCAGTCTCTCTTTCCTTGTATCTTTCCAATCGTAGCCAAGTGTTCCAACTTTCCTACTCTCATGATGTGCAAGAAAAATGTTTTGATTGTTTCTTTCTGATGTTTTTTGGGAGCTCCCTTTTTGTTGTTTTGTTTCGTGTATCCTTGTTTTGTGTTTACCTCTGAGAATTTCTTCGTTGGTCTTTTTAGCTGTCCATGGAACTTTCCACATTTGTATGAGAAATCCCATCGATGTGACCTCTCGTCTGTTCATTTATTTGTTTACTGTCCATAACTCGCTTCCATACGTCAGAATTGGATGTCTATAGCACCGATGAAGTCTCTTTTTAGCTGTCCATGGAACTTTCAACATTTGAAAGAGAAATCCCATCGATGTCTGTTCGTCTGTTCATTTGTTTGTTTACTGTCCGTAACTCGCTTCCATACGTCAGAATTGGATGTCTATAGCACCGATGAAGTCTCTTTCTCACTTCTGTTGATATAGAGATGCTGTATAAGACGTTTTTCATTTTCTGAAATGCTATTTTGGCCTGAACTATTCTCATTTTTATTTATATGGTGAATCATCAAACAATAACTTGATTTGAAACATTGAAAAAATTACAAAAACTGGCTCAAGGTTGTTGATAACAAGAGTTAAAAATAGAAAAGATAACAAGAATTGATAAAAGAAAAAAGAAAACATTAGTTAAAAGAAAGAAAAATAACAAGAGTTGCATCAAGGAAACGACCACAAGTGTTGAAACAATCAAAATATAAAAAGTGCTGTAAAATGGAAAAGATAATAAAGAGCTGAAAGAGGGGAAAGACAACAAGAGTTGAAACAAGGAAACAATAACATGAGTCATAACAAGGATAATGTAGCAAGTACTGATAAAGGGAAAAGATAACAATAGCAGAAACAAGGAAAATATGACAAGCGTTGAAACAAGGAACAGATGACAAGAGTTATGACAAGAAAAAGATAACAAGAGCTGAAAACAGGAAAAGTTAACAAGAGATGAAGCATTGTCAAGAAAGCAAGAGCTGAATTGAGGAAAATATAAAAATAGCTAAACCAAAGAAAATGTAACAAGAGCTAAAACAAGGAAAATAATAACAAGAGCTGTAAAAAGGAAAATATAACAAGAGCTGAAAGAGGGAAAAAATAACAAGAGTTGTAAAAAGTAAAATATAACAAGAGCGGAAACAAGGAAAAGATAACAAGAGTTGATACAATGAAAAGATAACAAGAGTTGATACAATGAAAAGATAACAAGAGCTGAAACAAGTGAAGATATTAGTTGAAATAAGGAAAATATTTATAATACTTGAGAAGCAGCGAAAAATGAGAAACTTCGCACATGAAAAGACAAAAACAGATACAACAAAGTAAAACAAATAAAATTGACAACAGCCATTATGGACACTACGCATGCGGATGTGAATACAAAGGGAGTAAAACTCAAATCAGTGTTTATACCAAGTGTGCGCTGTTGGTATCAAATATGGACATTAACAACAAAATGGAAAACAAATAATCACAACTACTGGTCTGAGATGTTATCGAAGAATACTTAACGTGACAATAAGAGACATAATTAGAAATGAAGATATTAGTACAACAATTGGGGTAACACATAAAGATCATCTCCTGCTTGCTTTGTATAACGGGTATTATTTGCCCAGTTAATTACTTTGTTGGCAGTATAGATATCTAAGGTCCATCATCAATGGCAAGCTATCGTTAGATACAGAAATTGTGACACCCGCATTGGTAAAGCTGCTACTACTTTCTCCAGTCTTTCTAGGCGCGTCTGGCAAAACAGCAAACTAACAACGAAAATAAAGGTCACAGTTTACAACGCTTGAATCATTAAAATCCTTCTGTTATGCAGCGAATCAGGGACAACTAATGCAAAGCAGTAGAGACGGATAAATGTGTTTCATATGCGATTTCTACGCCGTATTCTTGGATTCGTCTGGGACAAAGTGATAACCGTAGAGGTCCTTACTCGTACAGGCCTCCAGAACATCTACGCGCTGCTCAAACAACGCAGGTTACGTTGTCTTGGCCACCTACACGGTTGGAAAGATGGGGCCACATACCAATAGATATACTTCATGGACAACTAGCAGATGGCAAAAGAACTAGATGGCGCCTAAAACTTCCATTTGTAGACGTGTGTTAACGTGACGTGAAGACTCTGAACATAAACCCTGCAGCCTGGGAAGAAAAAGCTAGAGACCGCAATTGTTTTAAACACACGCTAAAGCTTCATCTCAAACAAGAAGACAGATTCAAAGAAAAAGCTAGAGACCGCAATTGTTTTAAACACGCGCTAAAGCTTCAACTCAAACAAGAAGACAGATTCAAAGAAAAAGCTACAGACCGCAATTGTTTTAAACACGCGCTAAAGCTTCAACTCAAACAAGAAGACAGATTCAAAGAAAAAGCTACAGACCGCAATTGTTTTAAACACGCGCTAAAGCTTCAACTCAAACAAGAAGACAGATTCAAAGAAAAAGCTACAGACCGCAATTGTTTTAAACACGCGCTAAAGCTTTAACTCAAACAAGAAGACAGATTCAAAGAAAAAGCTACAGACCGCAATTGTTTTAAACACGCGCTAAAGCTTCAACTCAAACAAGAAGACAGATTCAAAGAAAAAGCTACAGACCGCAATTGTTTTAAACACACGCTAAAGCTTCAACTCAAACAAGAAGACAGATTCAAAGAAAAAGCTACAGACCGCAATTGTTTTAAACACGCGCTAAAGCTTCAACTCAAACAAGAAGACAGATTCAAAGAAAAAGCTACAGACCGCAATTGTTTTAAACACACGCTAAAGCTTCAACTCAAACAAGAAGACAGATTCAAAGAAATAGCTAGAGACCGCAATTGTTTTAAACACGCGCTAAAGCTTCAACTCAAACAAGAAGACAGATTCAAAGAAATAGCTACAGACCGCAATTGTTTTAAACACGCGCTAAAGCTTCAACTCAAACAAGAAGACAGATTCAAAGAAATAGCTACAGACCGCAATTGTTTTAAACACACGCTAAAGCTTCAACTCAAACAAGAAGACAGATTCAAAGAAATAGCTACAGACCGCAATTGTTTTAAACACGCGCTAAAGCTTCAACTCAAACAAGAAGACAGATTCAAAGAAATAGCTACAGACCGCAATTGTTTTAAACACGCGCTAAAGCTTCAACTCAAACAAGAAGACAGATTCAAAGAAATAGCTAGAGACCGCAATTGTTTTAAACACGCGCTAAAGCTTCAACTCAAACAAGAAGACGGATTCAAAGAAATAGCTAGAGACCGCAATTGTTTTAAACACGCGCTAAAGCTTCAACTCAAACAAGAAGACAGATTCAAAGAAATAGCTAGAGACCGCAATTGTTTTAAACACGCGCTAAAGCTTCAACTCAAACAAGAAGACAGATTCAAAGAAAAGGAGATTACACGGCGAAATGACAGAAAAAATAACATTTTCAGACGTGCAATAAAAACCATCGTCAACTTTGACGGTCAGAGGCTACTAAATGCTTTGTTGCTACTGTTGTTTTCAATGTTGGTCTCAGTTTAGCCACAATTTTCCAGTGGTTTCTCTACCTTCTATTCCTTGAACATGGAGTGTGAAATCACATTTGTTTGTTTCCATTTCAAAGTAGTATTTTAGCTATAGTCTTGAACATTTTGCAGCACTCATCGATGTAAATGACTTTAGCTTAGCACATTCCACTTATTATTAAATAATTGATATATTATGGAAGTGGTTTCAATTTGTGACGATAGAAACCCCTAGTAAAATGTGCAGCTGAAGTCAATATTTATGTGTGAATGATGTAGTGAATACACGACACAACAAGTAAAATGTGCAGCTGATGTCAGTATTTATGTGTGAATGATGTAGAGAATGCTCGACACAACAAGTAAAATGTGCAGCTGATGTCAGTATTTATGTGTGAATGATGTAGTGAATGCTCGACACAACAAGTAAAATGTGCAGCTGATGTCAGTATTTATGTGTGAATGATGTAGTGAATGCTCGACACAACAAGTAAAATGTGCAGCTGATGTCAGTATTTATGGGTGAATAATGTAGTGAATGCTCGACGCAACAAGTAAAATGTGCAGCTAAAGTCAATATTTATTTTTTTTCAATGATGTAGTGAATGTTCGTTACAACAAGTAAAATGTGCAGCAAAAGTGAATATTTATTTATGAATGATGTAGTAAATGATCGTTACAACAACTAAAATGTGCAGCTAAAGTCAATATTTATGTGTGAATGATTTAGCGAATGCTCGTTACAATAATTAAAATGAGCAGCTAAAGTCAATATTTATGTGTGAATGATGTAGCATATGCTCGTCACAACATGTAAAATGAGCAGCTAAAGTCAATATTTATGTGTGAATGATGTAGTGAATGCTCGACACAACAAGTAAAATGTGCAGCTAACGTCAATATTTATGTTTGAAAGATGTAGTGAATGCTAGACACAACAAGTAAAATGTGCAGCTAAAGTTAATATTTATGTTTCAATAATGTAGTGAATGCTCGACACAACAAGTAAAATGTGCAGCTAAAGTCAATATTTATGTGTGAATGATGTAGTGAATGCTCTTCACAACAAGTAAAATGTGCAGCTAAAGTCAATATTTATGTGTGAATGATGTAGTGAATGCTCTTCACAACAAGTAAAATGTGCAGCTAAAGTCAATATTTATGTGTGAATGATGTAGTGAATGCTCTTCACAACAAGTAAAATGTGCAGCTAAAGTCAATATTTATGTGTGAATGATGTAGTGAATGCTCTTCACAACAAGTAAAATGTGCAGCTAAAGTCAATATTTATGTGTGAATGATGTAGTGAATGCTCTTCACAACAAGTAAAATGTGCAGCTAAAGTCAATATTTATGTGTGAATGATGTAGTGAATGCTCTTCACAACAAGTAAAATGTGCAGCTAAAGTCAATATTTATGTGTGAATGATGTAGTGAATGCTCTTCACAACAAGTAAAATGTGCAGCTAAAGTCAATATTTATGTGTGAATGATGTAGTGAATGCTCTTCACAACAAGTAAAATGTGCAGCTAAAGTCAATATTTATGTGTGAATGATGTAGTGAATGCTCTTCACAACAAGTAAAATGTGCAGCTAAAGTCAATATTTATGTGTGAATGATGCAGTAAATGCTCGTCACAGACGGTTAGAGATTGACGAATGTGAGAGTCTGGATGGACGCACAATTCAATTTCTAACCACAACAGTTTTAATTTGTAAAAATACAACTTTTAACCATTTTGGATGTATAATTGAAGAAGCTTCTGTATTTTATCATTCATCACTGAGTGCCGTCACTGCATCGATGGTTGACTACTATTGATTTTCTATTCAGTTTTCCTATTGTTCATGATTCACATCCATATGTTAAGACTGGCTCTACATAACATTTAAGAACTTTTTTTCTTGTTTATATTGTCAAAAATGGAATGCATAGTATCTTCCTAATTTTTTTGGAAAGCTGCTTTTGCCTGAGCCATCCTGCATCTCACCTCTGTTGTACATCTTCCGTTTGAGATTAAGAAAGTTCCCAAATATTTAAATTCATTTGCCTTTTAATTATTGTTCCACCTGTCTTCATTGTACACGGAGGTGATGTCTTTTCCTTTGCTGTTACCATTACTTCTGCCTTTTTGCTGTTAAGGCTGAGTCATTTATTTTTGCTTTCTTTCACTATAATGTCTAACATTTCTTGTAACTCATTTTCACTCAAAGCGATCAAGACTGCATCATCAGCATACCTTGGATTATTTATATTATGACCTCCGATTGTTATTCCAGGCATGCCCCTGTATATCTTTTAGGCAGTCTTTAAGTTGTTTATCAAAAGCTTTAGTGTAGTCTATGAAGAAGGCATATGTTAGTTTGTTTCCTTCTGTGTACTTTTCGATTAATGTCCTCCTGCAGAATATGGTTTCTTTTGTCCCGCTGTCTTTTCTCAATCCAAATTGTTGTTCTTCTAATTCCATATTGATTTTATTATGAATCCTTTCTTGTACAACTTTTAGCAAAACTTTTGTTACCTGGCTCACTAGGCACATTGTTCTAAAACCACTGCATTAACTGCACTATTCATTTTATACAATGCAATGAAGGTTGATGTTTTTAACTCATTGGGTATGTATCCTATATCGTATATGTCGTTTCATATGTCTGTGATCACTTCAATGCCAAAATATGCAAGTGCCTTATCATCTCTATCTGTATGTTGTCAGGTCCTGCTGTTTTTCCTTTTTTCATTGTTTGTATAGCTTTTTCCACATCCGATTTTAGGATTTAGTATAGCAAGATGTACATTTTATAAGGAAAAGTAAAAAAAATACCGAAAAATGGTATGTTAGAAGCTTTACGCGATAAGTGGACGACACAGACTAAACGACGTTTCGGCCCAATAGGCCTTCAGCAGGAACAAACAAGAAAACAAACACACAAAACTAATAACGAAACATTCAAAACAAAAATATTTGAAATATGTCTATCCGGTGTGTATGAAAAGGAAATGTTAACAAAAGTGTGGCTGTCGTGAATGTGCAGAAATGTGCGCAAATGCACACCGAACCAGAGGAGTTGACACATGAGTCCATGTGCAAACACAAAGGAGAAAGAATATAACAGTAGACTAACAGGTGCTCAAAAGGCGGTAAGAGTGAGATGTCTGAGAGTGGGGTACAATAAAAACAAAAACAAATGAGCGGTAAGGAGCACAGAAAAAAGGTATAGAGGAGAACACCAAAGTGTTTCATAAGGGACTAGAGGAGAAGAACTATAAATAGCATGGTATAGTAGACAGACCAAAGATCCCAAATATGAAGGCTATGCAAAAGGGAAGGAGCAACCAAAAGGAAACTATGTGTATGAGTGTGATACATTCATGCCTGGTGGGGTCAGCGAACCATACTAGACTATGAGGCGATTTTCCAAAATAAAACTTTAGTTTCTGTACATTGTATAATTAGTTTCTTGTCCCTTTCGTCATAAAATAATTCTGTTATATATTTGTGCCATCTTTTGATTATATTTTTGATGTCTGTTAGCATTTTTCCTTTTATGTTTGCAATACATCCACTTGATGTGGATTTTCAAAAATTGTACCAGTCATTATCCTTATTTCTGTGTGCATCCCTCTTAAATCTTGTTTATTTCCCATAGTTTTTAATTTCTAGACATCTTTGGCTGAACCAATCTTCTTTTGCTTTCTTGCACATTTTGCGTAAAACATTGCCTATTTTTACCTGTTGGGTGGTGTTCTTAGCTTTTCTTGTTTCTTCCATTTTTTTCCCGAGATGACGTCAGCTATCCATTTTTATTTTTTTTTTCCTTTTTTGAGTAAGATGTCGCAAGTTTCTTGCATGTTTTTCTTTATGCATTGTCATTTGGTTGCAACTATTTCATTTGGATTTTCTTGTCAGTACTGCTCAATCCCATCTTCTAGCAGCTTCTGATATGTGTTCTTTATGTGTTCTGTGTGTAGTTTACCTTCTTTAAAAGTTACACATGAACTAATCAACTAAAGAAGCAATGACAAACTACAGCGAGATGCATATATTCGAGTCTGTCCACATTATGTTTAGGTTATAATGTAGGTCTTAAGTTCAGCTGCTTAACGGCCGCTTATCACGTGATTAACTTTGGTTCTGCTCACTTTTTCTTCAGGTTATATTGACCTACCACGAGTTCACCGCTTCATTTTGATGACCTTGAGAGACAGAGAAGTACTTGCCTTGTGTGTGTGTGTGTGTGTGTGTGTGTGTGTGTGTGTGTATGTGTGTGTATGTGTGTGTATGTGTCTTTGTTAGTTATATTTGTTGTTTTGTACCTGATGAAAGCTTTTGTCGAAACGCCGTAGTTTGTCTCTCTTTAATTTCAGCTGCTAAATACATGTTAAATGTTTATAGTCCAGAATTGCTTGTCATAGATTTGGGGAGTACATACAATCTTTGTTATTGATTTATTTCTTGTTTGTGTTGAAATACCTAAAGCGTTTTCTATTTGTTTGATTTTGAAGGCGAAGACTAGGAATTTCTAGAGACATGAAATCAACATTATAATAAAAACATTAGAGACAGAAAGAGATAATCACAAACAGGGAGGGAAACAACTTTAACGGAGAGTTGTCTACCTCCTGGCGTTACTGTTCTATTAATAGAACTGTGGTACACGTGTTTTGTTGAAAGATCCTGGTACAACGTCATCACTAATCTCATCACAGTATTAATCTCACTAAAACAATACAATGGTGTAGTCATGTGTTGTGTATTTACTGAGACGTTTTGTTGATGAAGTATTAACCTCCTGGTGTTTTGTGTCAGTAGACATAGGTGGGAGCTGGTCGATGTAATCTTCATATATAGAGAGACGCTGTGAGTGTGTCCAGTACACAACATCGGATCTAAACAAGGGACGCTATTCTTACAAAAGTCTCCATAAGTTAGGTAAGCGGGGTGGCATGTTCTAGAAGATTATCCTGAGATCTGACGTAGGAAATACGTAAGGTCACCTTTGTCTATGTCCCTGGACATGCGGGAGTACGGGGAAATGAGAGAGCGGACAGGTTGGCTAGCTGCGCTGTCGTTGAGGACGGGCAACCGATGGATCGGACGGACATCATAAATGCCCTCCGATATGTGGGAAGAGCACAGCACTTCGACAAACACAGATCCACGTCACTTCTTCGGTTGATGAAAATGTGAGTTAAGATGGGCGCAGCCAGAAATGAGACACTTAGTGGCCGTGTAAGAAGACTTATCAACCAACATAGAACTGGAGTCGTCAGTCGCTGGACACTGAGGGAATTGCTGAGGAGGGGATCTGAGCACCTATGGACATGTTCGGAGTGCAATGATAATGACCCGCAAATAACTCAATAACTCAATAACGGGTCAAGTTTGGAGAGTAATCCCAGATATCAAATCTGGAGTCGAAGTCCTGAAGGTAGTCCGCCATTGGCAAGTACCACAGATCTGCCGGCTCCAGCTGGCACAGACATGATCGTTTAGATGGATCTACCTGTTGTTGGCACAGGTATGAACCTGATAATTGGACATACGCTGTCCTGCATTTCTATACGTCTAGACACAGTGCCTTGATGGCATCATCTATAATGGATGTTTCCAATTTTAGACACAGTGCCTTGATGACATCAACTATAATGGATGTTTCCAAGTCTAGACACAGTGCCTTGATGATATCAACTATAATGGATGTTTCCAAGTCTAGTCACAGTGCCTTGATGACATCAACTGTAATGGATGTTTCCAAGTCTAGACACAGTGCCTTGATGACATCAACTATAATGGAGGTTTCTAAGTCTAGTCACGGTGCCTTGATGACATCAACAATAATGGATGTTTCCATGTCTAGACACAGTGCTGTAGTGACACCGTCCTCGACATCTTCAAGTCGAGACACAGTATCTATAGTCTGTTCAGAAATTCATAATCACACCTGAATTAGTTTTGCGCGATAACCGTTTCTTATTTTTTCTTTCAAATTTTGCATGCAATCTTAGAATATTGATGACGTTATAGAAATATTTTTTGCTCTGAGAAATTTGATCTAGTTTAAAAGTTTTCTTCTTTAGGCTACTTTAAATTCACCCTGTTCGAATTTGATACCATTTTAGGATATATACATTAATTTGGTGCGGTCGTTCACGTAAAATAGTTTGGCTATTGCAGAAACACTAACTTCAGGAAAATCCCGTGCACAAAACTGAATTGTTATTGAACGACATGACGCACCACGGCCTGGACATTAATTAACGAAGGGAAGGCGTATCTTTATTAATTTTGTGAAGACTCAGTAGACAATTTGTTGATTTTAAATACCAACATTTATATCTAAAATACAATGACTTTGAAATGCAAATTTATAACTATGCAAAAGGTTACTGTTTTACTATATCAGCACTTCCTTAGGGAATCTAAGATGGAGTATTTATATTGTGATATTCATGACCCAGAGAGACGAACGCAACTCGCGCTTGGTCTTAATAGATCGTCATTTTCTCGTTGGATTAAATAAGACTCAGCGTGCACTCATGTCAATCAAGGAAGGAAAAGGAAAGTCGACAGTTTTGACATGAATGTCATACAACGTGAGATATTGAAAATGTTTGCTAATAATGTACTTGTTACTCTCAGGAATTTGAAATTAAAATTGCATGCAGACTGCAATATTGACATTTCTAAAAGTACTCTATGGAAGATTGTGCGAGGAGCCTGCTTCACTTTCAGAAAAACTGTTGGGGGCAGGAATATTATTTGTGAAAAACCCCACTTGGTCATTGCTCGAAGCAAATACCTGAGACAGATCTGTGAGCGGCGGAGTGAACGGTATGATATTGTATATTTGGACGAATCATGGGTCAACGCACACCACACCTATGCTAAAGAATGGCAGTCAGTAAATGGCAAACTCAAAAGAACAATTCCGAGCAGCAAAGGCCAGAGCATAATATTAACGCATGATGGAAGCACTGAAAACGGCCTTGTCCATGATGCGGGACTTATTTTCCAATCAAAAAGTAACGACGGTAAGGACTACCATACTGAAATGAATGGAAACATTTTCAGGCACTGGTTGGAGAACGATCTTTTACCAATCCTAGAGAGACCTTCATGCATAGTCATGGATAATGCATCATACCGTAATGTCGTATCAGAGGAATACAAAGTGCCTACTGCATCAAATACAAAAGAGCAAATTAGGATTGGGTTTGCGAATGAAAATGTCAAATTTGACGACACATATTTAAAACCCGAATTGTTACAACTTGTGAAGAATACGAATAAGAAAAAGGTGTACCATGTTGACAAAATCATTGAGAAATACGGCCACACCTCTCTTCGACTCCCTGCATATCATGCTCACCTTAATCCAATCGAACTTGTCTGGGCTCACGTCAAAGGACAAGTTGCAGAACAGAACAGGACGTTTAAAATGTGTGATGTTGAAGTTCTGACACGCTAGTCTCTCTCAAAAATAGACATTCCGTTCTGGAAGAACTGTGTTGAACATGTGCTGCGGGTGGAAGATGAGTACTGGAAACGAGATGGATTACTATTTGTTCAGACAGTAATGTTTATCAACCTCTTGGAATCGTCAGATTCGGAATGATTAAAATTAAGATGAATTCAATTCCAGCTGCAGTTAGGACGTCCTAATGATGACCCTAGAGGGTCTAATGGTGACCGAAAGACAAGACTAATTGTAACCAATTGAATTCATGTTTGCAAATACACATAACGAACAACACCCACAATTAAGCACTATGTAGATGCACCTCTGACAAGAATTGCAGTAAACTGGAAAATTTAACACGATTACTGTAAACTCTAAAATTTGAATCAACTTGTGTGATATCGTCATAAAAGATCAAAGCAATTCGCTGATGTGCAAAATCTGTTGTGTTTGTGGAATAAAAAATACCAAAATCTTTGCGTCATCAATATTCTAAGATAGCATGCAAAATTTGAAACCAAAATAACAAGCGGTTTTCACGCAAAACTAATTCAGGTGTGATTATGAATTTCTGAACGGACTATCTAATGACAGAGACTCGTGTCTTCACAGATCCGCACAACACATGGTGTAGCTGTAGTCGTCTATCTGCTCAAGTAGCACACGGCTGGAGCCGTCACCTTCCATGATCACTGTTGAATACAAAGGACATCAACTACCGACTCAAGCTGCCCATTCACCGCTCAGTTGTGGGTGCTGTCTCAGCGCAGTAAACAGGTCCATCTATGAGTGTGGGTGTGCCCTGATTACGATGACACAAATGTTATCAATCAGGACATGGAACCTTCCAGCTATAAATAACTACAACATTGAGGCTGTACACAAATGTCTTATGGATTCATCATTACAGGTGTTTCCCATTGGGCTCATCCCTGCTAACGGGAACAGACGGTCGGTCTCAGTTGTACGCTAGCAATAATTGAGTAGAGCAAACAACCAACTAAACAATAACTGGGGAAAGCCAACAATCCATTTAGCAATAATTGAGTAGAGTAAATAACCAACTAAACAATAACTGGGGAAAGCCAACAATCCATTTAGCAATAATTGAGTAGAGTAAATAACCAACTAAACAATAACTGGGGAAAGCCAACAATCCATTTAGCAATAATTGAGTAGAGTAAATAACCAACTAAACAATAACTGGGGAAAGCCAACAATCCATTTAGCAATAATTGAGTAGAGCAAACAACCAACTAAACAATAACTGGGGAAAGCCAACAATCCATTTAGCAATAATTGAGTAGAGTAAACAACCTACTAAACAATAACTGGGGAAAGCCAACAATCCATTTAGCAATAATTGAGTAGAGTAAATAACCAACTAAACAATAACTGGGGAAAGCCAACAATCCATTTAGCAATAATTGAGTAGAGTAAATAACCAACTAAACAATAACTGGGAAAAGCCAACAATCCATTTAGCAATAATTGAGTAGAGCAAACAACCAACTAAACAATAACTGGGGAAAGCCAACAATCCATTTAGCAATAATTGAGTAGAGTAAACAACCAACTAAACAATAACTGGGGAAAGCCAACAATCCATTTAGCAATAATTGAGTAGAGCAAACAACCAACTAAACAATAACTGGGGAAAGTCAACAATCCATTTAGCAATAATTGAGTAGAGCAAACAACCAACTAAACAATAACTGGGGAAAGCCAACAATCCATTTAGCAATAATTGAGTAGAGCAAACAACCTACTAAACAATAACTGGGGAAAGCCAACAATCCATTTAGCAATAATTGAGTAGAGCAAACAACCTACTAAACAATAACTGGGGAAAGCCAACAATCCATTTACCAATAATTGAGTAGAGCAAACAACCAACTAAACAATAACTGGGGAAAGCCAACAATCCATTTAGCAATAATTGAGTAGAGTAAATAATCTACTAAACAATAACTGGGGAAAGCCAACAATCCATTTAGCAATAATTGACTAGAGTAAATAACCAACTAAACAATAACTGGGGAAAGCCAACAATCCATTTAACAATAATTGAGTAGAGTCAACAATCCATTTAGCAATAATTGAGTAGAGCCAACAACCAACTAAACAATAACTGGGGAAAGCCAACAATCCATTTAGCAATAATTGAGCAGAGTCAACAATCCATTTAGCAATAATTGAGTAGAGCCAACAACCAACTAAACAATAACTGGGGAAAGCCAACAATCCATTTAGCAATAATTGAGTAGAGTCAACAATCCATTTAGCAATAATTGAGTAGAGCCAACAACCTACTAAACAATAACTGGGGAAAGCCAACAATCCATTTAGCAATAATTGACTAGAGTAAATAACCAACTAAACAATAACTGGGGAAAGCCAACAATCCATTTAGCAATAATTGAGTAGAGTAAATAACCAACTAAACAATAACTGGGAAAAGCCAACAATCCATTTAGCAATAATTGACTAGAGCCAACAACCTACTAAACAATAAATGGGAAAAGCCAACAATCCATTTAGTAATAATTGACAAGAGTAAATAATCTACTAAACAATAACTGGGGAAAGCCAACAATCCATTTAGCAATAATTGACTAGAGTAAATAACCAACTAAACAATAACTGGGGAAAGCCAACAATCCATTTAGCAATAATTGAGTAGAGTAAATAACCAACTAAACAATAACTGGGAAAAGCCAACAATCCATTTAGCAATAATTGACTAGAGCCAACAACCTACTAAACAATAAATGGGAAAAGCCAACAATCCATTTAGTAATAATTGACTAGAGCCAACAACCCATTTAGCAATAATTGACTAGAGCCAACAACCCATTTAGCAATAATTGACTAGAGCCAGCAATCCATTTAGTAATAATTGACTAGAGCCAACATCCCATATAGCAATAATTGAGTAGTGTAAACAACCTACTAAACTATTGTGGAAAGCCAATAACCCATTTAGTAATAATTGACTAGAGTCAACAACCCACAAAAACATCGAATCATGAAACAACTCAGGAAATATTTACAGTAAACGTAGGTTTAATGATCTTCTACCTGCAGACACACAATATTTAGACAGAAATACTTACACTTTTCACCACTAAACTAAACTGAAATACAAAACATTACGTTCGGGACTTATTAGCGACACAGATATGAACACATTCTTCTCAACACAATTATCTGTCTCCCTGTCAACTAATGGACAAATTCGCGTCTCGACTGGGACAAATCATCATCATTGTCTAGCTGCTTGTCTCTGTTGTAACTTGGCTCACATGACTCTTTAACTTTCTCTGCCCCGTGTGAGATGTCCAACGTCCTCAGCTGCCAATCCCAGTTCATCTGTAAAATCTTGCTCCCATCTTCTTATAGCTCTCGACTCTCTCGTTTACTTGGAACTACGCCCTCCACAATTACTTTCTTTGTGCTATTGTGTTGTTTTACATAACCAAACTACATTATTATCATTGTTGTTACGGTCTTCATCAACCAGATTTACACAACCAAACTACTTTATTATCATTGTTGTTACGTTCTTCATCCATCAGTTTTACATAACAAATCTACTTTATTATTATCTTTGTTGTTACGTTCTTCATCAACCAGTTTTACATAACAAATCTACTTTATTATTATCTTTGTTGTTACGTTCTTCATCAACCAGTTTTACATACGTTCTCCATCAACCAGTTTTACATAACAAGAACACTTTATTATCCTTGTTGTTACGTCCTTCATTAACCAGTTTTTTACAATTGTAACTTCCTATAAAATAGACCTGCTTGTTTTCTTCTCCGTCCACGGTATTCTGACTGTTCTTCTGTAACACTTACATTCAAAGACACATATGTATTTCTTGGCTGATCTGCCGATAGTTCACGTCTCACATCACATGTTGACATGAGGAAAATACAGACTGTCAGTGACCTCACTTTTCTCAACATTTATGTTTTGAAACTAAAAAACCGGAAGAGCATAATTGACAGTTTCCATTAGTGAAAACTCAAGAAGATTTTTAAATTTTTAAATGTGTTTCTTAATCTCTCTGCGGATTGTTTTATTTCTTAAATATATTTAATTAAATTTACTTTCTGAATCATCATCATCAGGTACATTGTCTGCTGGCTTATGTGACATTATTATGCCACAACTTTTGATCTCGACAGTTATTTATAATTTTTGTTGTTGACCATCTGCCATGCCATTGTTTTCAGTTGTCTTGTATCTTTTCTCTTTCCTTCCCTCTGTCTCTTTGTCCGTTCAACTTTCCCCATTGTCACAATATATTCCAGCTGTTCCCTTCTCATTCTTCCTCCTCTTCTACTTTGTTAACTCTTTGTTTGGCATATGTATTCAACAAACACTTTCCAAGTCGTTCTGTTTTTTGCCATTTTTAAGATCATTCCACGTCTTCCCCATCATCTTCATCTCTGCTTCTATCTGTCTTCTCCAAGAATTCCTTGGTCTTCTTCTTTGTCTTTTCCCTTGGGGGTTCCAAAAAAAGGGTCTGTTGTGTAATACTCTCAGTTGGCTTCCGAAGTGTGTGTCATATCCAGCACCATCTTCTTCGCTATATCTTTTTACCCACTGGTATTTGACTGGTACATTTCCATAATTCTATGTTAGTGATTTTGTCCTGTAATTTTCATCCTTTTATTCTGCGTAAGCATCCATTAATGAAAGTCTGTATCTTCATGATTATCAACTTTGTTGTTCTCCATGTTTCACAGCCATATAATTGGACCGTCTTAACATAGGAGTTGAACATTTTTATTTTTTTATTTAACATAATTTCTTTGGACTTTAATATGTTTCCCAGTGCAATGAAAGCTCCTCTTGCTTTTGGTATTCTTATTTTGGTATCATTGTCTGTTCCTCCCTCTTTATCTATATTACTGCCCAGATATATGTAAGATTGTACGTCTAGTAGACTAATGTCTCCTAATTTTATTTGGTTATTGCCATCTGCATTAATTCTTATAATGTTGGTCTTATCTCTCTATTAATTGTCAGCCCTAGCTGTTGTGATCTCTCATCAAGTATGCTCATTTTATCCTGCATCTGTTAATGACTGTGTGATATGAGAGCTTTGCCATCAGCAAAGTCTAAATCATCAAGTTGCTTGGTCAGTGACCACTGGATCCCATTTCTGTTGTTTTGATTTATTTTCATAATCCAATCTATGGCCAGAAGAAAGAGAAATGGAGACAGAAGGCATTCCTGCCTTACTCCTGTTCTTATTTCAAATGCATCTGTAAGCTGTCCTTCATGCACCACACTACATTTCATTCTTTCATACATTGTTTTCATCATGTTAATAAAATGTATGGGGATTCCGTAATGACTCAGCAACTTCCAAAGCATTGTCTCTGTCTAAACTATCAAATGCCTTTTCGTAATCTATAAATCCAATATAAAGTGTGTATTTTAGTTCTAAACTTTGTTCAACTATTAAACGTAGAGTAGTTACTTGATCAGCACATGATCTGTTATTCCTAAAACCTGCTTGTTCATCTCTCAAGTGTTTCTCTATGGCCAATTTTAGTCTCTCCAGAATGATTCTGCTTAATATTTTTCCTGGCACTGATAGTAGCATAATTCCCCTTTAATTTGTGCACTCATGTAAACTTCCTTTTTTTGATAGTTTGATCATATAACCTTCTTATCAGTTTTTAGGTATTTCTTCCCTCTCCCAAATTTTATCTAATAGATTATGTAACATCTTGGTAGAGGTGTTAATTTCTGCTTTGATGGCTTCCGAAGGAATTTCATCTGGCCCTGTGGCTTTACCATTTTTTAATAGCTTGATCGCTTTCATTATTTCTTCTTTGCTTGTTTTTCCACAGTTAACGTGTAACTCTTCCTCTGCTGGTAGTATATCTGGAGGATTATTTGAGCCGGGTCTGTTCAAAAGTTCTTCAAAGTGCTCCTTCCATCTCTCCATTTGATCCGTTATATTACTAAGCAGATTTCCTTTCTTATCTTTAATAAAGGCATTGATCTGTTTGTATTTTCCACTTAATGTCTTTTTGTTGTACAGTTCTTTCATATTTCCTTCATTTGCTGCTTCTTCTGCCTCTTTAGCTAGTTCATCTATATATTTCCTCTTATCCCTTTTAATGCATCTTCTCACTTCTTTGTTCACCTCTGTGTAAGCTTCCTGTGACTTGGCTTTATAACTTCTCGTTTTGTTTTTGTTTATGTCTGCTTTCTTGTTCTTTCTTTCTTTAATTGTATCCAGGGTCGCTACTGTCATCCATGCCTTATTCTGGCGTTCTCTTTTCCCTAGTGTTTTTTCGCATATCTCATTCCATATATCCTTTACCTGTTTCCAGTGATCTTCTATATTTATTGTATTTTCTAGTTGTAGGAGGACTTTGTATTTTTTTTTGTGACTGCGAATTTATCTTTAATTCCTTGTTCTTTAAAAAAAAAACCTACATTGAAATACTTTTTACCCTTTGTCGTTGTAGTATACCTTTTTAGTTTAAGTTTAGGTTTGGCTATCAGAAGATGATGATCTGAAGCTGCATCTGCCCCTCTATATACTTTTACATCATGTAAGGATGACTTAAACTTATTATTAATACATATGTGATCAATGTGATTTTCCGTTCTATGATCTTGTGACATCCATGTAGCTTTATGCATTTTTTTATGTTTGAATATTGTTCCTCCTAGGCTCACTTGATTAAGGGCACAGAAATTATTCACAAATATCTCTCCATTCTCGTTTATATCTCCAAGTCCATGTTTCCCATAATCTCTTCGAAGCCTCTGTTGACTGATCCTACTTTAGCATCCCTTCTCATTCCATGGCCAATAAAATGATGATTGTTTCTTCCTAATATCGGAAATTAGTTCTTTTTTTTTCTTTTGTCTCTTCCAGACCGTTTCCATTACTCTGTTTAGCTGTCAATGGTATTCTCAAAATTGTTATGTGAAACCACATTTCTACAGCCTCCAGTGATTTTCTTTTCAGTTTTTCTATTGTCCATGACTCACAAACATATGTTACGACTGGCTCTACATAACATTTAAGAACTCTTTTTCTTGTTTCTATTGTCAAAAATGGATTGCACAGTTCTTCATTACTTTTTGGAAAGCTGCTTTTGCCAGAACCATCTTCATTTTCCCCTCAATTGTACATCTACCATCTGAGGTTAACATTGTTCTCAGATATTGAAATTCATTTACCCGTTTTAATATTGTTCCACCTGTCTTTATTGTAAATTGTGGTGATGTCTTTTTCTTTATTGCTATTATTACTTCTGTCTTTTTGCTATTAAGGCTGAATCCTTTTTTCCCTTTCTTCCACTATAATGTCTAACATCTCTTGTAACTCATTTTCACTCATAGAGATCAAGAATGTGTCATCAGCATACCTTGGATTATCTATATTTTGACCTCCAATCGATATTCCAGCTACACCTCTTTATGGATATATATATATATATATATATATATAGCATAAACACATTGTTATTGTCATTCTCAAGTAAACAACATACACTCTATACCACTCTACAGTAGAGACACAAGAAATACGGGACAAAGTTTAAAAAATCGACTAATTTCCAGTCAAATTGCCGCCCAGGTCGGATTGTAAGGTAAATGCTGAACAACGGGACACAATCCGTGACTGTCTCGATCAGGACGTCTTTATTCCCTTTATAAGCTCGCGGTTATTTCTTGTTGCTGCTAAACGTCGAATCCTTGGCTGGTTGCTTCTATTGCAATATATTATTTCAGCGTATCTGTAAAATTGTCCATGTTTCATAGCCAGATGTTGATGTTAGAGAAATACAGAAACTATGAGCACACACACACACACGAAATCACTCTGCGTTGTTTGTTACCAATGAGCAAATATTTTCAGATTTCCAACTCTCCAATATTTGTAAATGATACACGTAATATTTATATTTGTAAATGATACACGTAATATTTGTATTTAAAAATGATACACATAATATTTATTTTTGTAAATGATACACATACTATTTATATTTGTAAATGATACACGTAATATTTATATTTGTAAATGATACACGTAATATTTATATTTGTAAATGATACACATAATATTTATATTTGTAAATGATACACATAATATGTATATTTGTAAATGATACACATAATATTTATATTTGTAAATGATACACGTAATATTTATATTTGTAAATGATACACATAATATTTATATTTGTAAATGATACACATAATATTTATATTTGTAAATGATACACATACTATTTATATTTGTAAATGATACACGTAATATATATATTTGTAAATGATACACGTAATATTTATATTTGTAAATGATACACATAATATTTATATTTGTAAATGATACACCCACTATTTATATTTGTAAATGATACACGTAATATTTATATTTGTAAATGGTACACATAATATTTATATTTGTAAATGATACACATAATATTTGTATTTGTAAATGATACACATAATATTTATATTTATAAATGATACACATAATATTATATTTGTAAATGATACACGTAATATTTGTATTGTAAATGATACACGTAATATTTATATTTGTAAATGATACACGTAATATTTATATTTATAATGATACACATAATATTTATATTTGTAAATGATACACATAATATGTATATTTGTAAAGGATACACGTAATAATTATATTTGTAAATGATACACGTAATATTTATATTGTAAATGATACACATAATATTTGTATTTGTAAATGATACACATAATATTTATATTTATAAATGATACACATAATATTATATTTGTAAATGATACACGTAATATTTGTATTGTAAATGATACACGTAATATATATATTTGTAAATGATACACGTAATATTTATATTTGTAAATGATACACATAATATTTATATTTGTAAATGATACACCCACTATTTATATTTGTAAATGATACACGTATTATTTATATTTGTAAATGATACACATAATATTTATATTTGTAAATGATACACATAATATTTGTATTTGTAAATGATACACATAATATTTATATTTATAAATGATACACATAATATTATATTTGTAAATGATACACGTAATATTTGTATTGTAAATGATACACGTAATATTTATATTTGTTAATGATACTCGTAATATGTATATTTATAAATGATACACATAATATTTATATTTGTAAATGATATACATAATATTTATATTTGTAAAGGATACACGTAATAATTATATTTGTAAATGATACACGTAATATTTATATTTGTAAATGATACACATAATATTTATATTTGTAAATGATACACGTACTATTTATCAATCATCATCATCAAGTGCCAAGACTGCTGGCCTAGGTGTTCATTTATATTTGTAAGTATCGATATATAATAGACGATAAATTAAATGGCAATAAAACGGGAAGCTAAACTGTTGGACATGTTAACTTTTGTTCTCGTCTACTGGGAACTATCTCAAAGTGTTACTGTAACGAGAGTAAACAACACAATTAAAGCAATAATTACAAATTGTTCACAGTTGACAACATGCTGTCTTCTATTGCTACTATGATATGACGGTTCAGAAACCTACCACATCCCATAGTTGTTTTCTCTCCTCTGGAACCTAGAAATGCGAGAAAGTTAAAAAAAAAAAAAACATGTAATGAAATATATAGAACATATAGTGAAATATATAGAACATAAAATGAAATATATCGAACATATAATAAATAATACATAGATGAAACATTTAAAATATATAATTTTTAATGAAATACATAAAACATATAACTATATTTAACGTTAAATAAATAAATAGAACATTAATGACATATATAGAACATATAATAAATAGAACATTTTTGAAATATATAAAATATATAATTATTTTTAATGAAATACTTAGAACATGTAAGTAATTATATTGAACATTTGAGAAATAAATAGAACTAATGAAATATACAGAATACAGAACATGTAATGTAATATAAATATGTGTCCTTCCTTGTTCGATGAAGATGTTCATGTGTGATGTCGATAATGTAATGGAAGCTTCTAGACCCTGGCAGTCTGTGATCCTAGCAGGGTTTTATAGAGGCCTTAAACCTTTTTACACACAGAGGTGATCTACAGCCCTTGACTTATGTAGTTTGGATATAAATGGTCCTAAACCTCATCACACAGAGAGGGCATCTAATGTCCCTAGCTATTGACGTTCGGATTGCCCCTAAAACCTGAATGACTCTGCCTTGTCTACTGTTGTGGATGTGAGTGAACTTATCATTGAGATCGTTCAAACATTCAGGATTCTGTGTGAATCTGGAGAATAACAACTTGAGTGGTTAGACTATAGAACTGTTGATAACAAGTGGTGGGGTGTGATATACACTCCTACAAGGTATGGTGGGTGCTTTATAAAATAGGACATTACACAAAAATATTTGACGTCCCGTTCTACATGCGACCTTCTTTTAAAAAAATAGAGGACAACACAGTCAGACAACGGAACAAAGATGTTTATCATTCTTCGCTGCATGTTCTGGATTATACAACTTATACTACACAAAAGAAAGAGATAAAACGATAATGAAATACGTTAGGAATATATATTATTTTACATGTATAGGAGGGAAGAAAGAGAGAGAGAGAGAGATAGAGAGAGAGAGAGAGAGAGAGAGAGAGAAATATATATATAAACTGAATTTTTAAAAAGTGTTTGAAAAAAAAGAATCACTAAGCTGAACCATCGTGTGCCCTGTCGAAAAGTAGAATGTAGGAGCTGTGGATGGAAGAGACGGAGAGGGGGACCAGGCCATGTGATAAGGCGACAAATCTGTCATGGGTAGCCGATAAAGGGAGATAGATGGCGAGGCGACAGGGTTAGATCCTGCAATCAGATCATGTGTAAGGATAAAGACCAGAGACCAGCACTTGCAGTGGCTCGACCTTATTCTCATGGCCCTGACAGTTGAAGTCTTGAAGTGGGATGAGAGGAGGGTACACATTTCTCACACCCTTGCCCCTGCTCCACCAATCCCAGGTCGGTCAACCTTATCTCTCTCGCAATCAACAACGTCAGCTACGTAACATCGAACTTACGTGTGCCTTTAGACGTGTACGTCACCGCCAGCCACTCCAACCTGATATCCCACCTTGACACCCGACAACAAAACGTCCTGTCTCAACTGACCACGAACTTTCCCATGGCCCTCCGTCAAACCATCCACCACTTCAAACGAACGTTCGCGTACCTCTCCTTCGACCACTTCAATTCAATGACTTCTTGTCCTCCCAACAAAAAGAGAAAGTCTCGAACCGCCATCCTAAACTCCCCCGCCCCCTTCACCCCCACAGCTTGTACTCCTGCTCTCTCCTTGTATATATTCTCTGCGACCTGCCTCTATCTGATAACGAAGACTCTACTCTCAGCAAAGGGCTTAAATGTTATCCCTCCTCGCCCCTTGAGCGACTCGGTGTCTCTCTTACGTGACGTACACGAGTACTACAGACGATTACGGCGACAAGTTTTCTTTGTTCACTTTTCTTAACCTTCTCCTGATGACGAATTCGCCAGATTCTCCTATCGCAAACCTAAGTGGACTCCATCAACTGGTTAATCGCAAGTCTTCAACAAATCTGACTGGACTCCATCAACCGTTTAATCGCAAGCTTTGAACCTGTTCATTCGTACCAATTCCCACGAAATCCAGGGACTTCGTCCTCCTAAACTCCGTCACTCTAGACTCGGTCACTCTAGAGTCGTCGTCCCCTCCACCTAGAATCCGTCACATTAGGCTCCGTAACTCTAGACTCCGCCTCCCAAGCCAAGACGTCGTCACTCTAGACTCCGTCCCCCATGGACTCCGTCCCCCTAGACTCTTCCCCTCTGTACTCCTCGCCCCCTCCAGACTGCGTCGCTCTAGACTCCACCCCCCCCCCCCCCCAAGAATCTGTCACTCTAGACTCCGTCACTTTAATCTCAGTCTCGAGGAGTTCCACACTCTGTCGGCTTTTCGCACCCGTGAGGACATTGTCATCAAGCCTGCCGGTAATGGTGACTCTGGAGGAAGGGCTCTGTGTCTGTGTAGAACTGAAACAACTATCTGACCAAACTTTCTACCAAAATGTCTCTGACGATGCCACTGTTTCAAATAAAGCCTTGGTTTGGAAGAATATTCGGAAGTACATTCGGTAGGGACCCCTTCCTGCCAACTCATGCGGTATGATTTTCCCTGACAGCGGCTTGGGTAGACCCTCCTTCTAAATTACGCCCAAGAAACACATAAGATGGACAGACAACATTATAGAGTCGCTACAAAATCACTCGACAATGATTAAAGCCGCCATGATGGCGAGAACCAGAGCTTTTGTCTCCCACGACACCCAAACGGATAAAGGGGTAAAGACACCAAGATGCACCAAGATGTGTAGAGATGCACCAAGGTGTGTAGAGATGCACCAAGATGTGTAGAGATGCACCAAGATGTGTAGAGATGCACCAAGATGTGTAGAGATGCACCAAGATGTGTAGAGATGCACCAAGATGTGTAGAGATACACCAAGATGTGTAGAGATGCACCAAGATGTGTAGAGATGCACCAAGATGTGTAGAGATGCACCAAGATGTGTAGAGATGCACCAAGATGTGTAGAGATGCACCAAGATGTGTAGAGATGCACCAAGATGTGTAGAGATGAACCAAGATGTGTAGAGATGCACCAAGATGTGTAGAGATGCACCAAGATGTGTAGAGATGCACAAAGATGTGTAGAGATGCACCAAGATGTGTAGAGATGCACCAAGATGTGTAGAGACGCGAAGCTGCTGTAGAGCTGATGATAATGGCAATTTAAACAAAAAAGTGGTATGGTGACAGATTTACGTGGTAATGGACAAAACAAAAGTCGGCCAAGTAGGCCTTCTGCTGGAACAACAACAACTCATATATTTATATTTGTGTGTTGTTGTTTGTTGTTCCAGCTGAAGTTTTACATGGTTGAAACGTCGATTTTTTTGTCCATTACCACGAAAAGCTGTCACCATAGCACTTTTTTTTTTCTTTTTTTTTAAATTACCCAAAAGGATACAAATGGAAGTGAGGAAAGAGAATAAAATAAAATAGAAAAAAAAACTATCTTTAATACTCGTAGTACCATACAGCTGGTGTATGTCCTGGGGCTCACGGCAGGACCACAGGGATAAAGGCCGCTTAGTTAAAGCAGTCGCCACGACGTGTCAGATCCAGCATTTTTATTTCAGCCCCCGAAAGAAAAAAAAAAAGTTTGTCTCCCGCGGGTTTCGAATACCGTACACCGGCTGTTAGCCAGCAAAACAGTTGATTTCGCCGCACGACCACGCGCACCTCAAAAAAGTAAAATGTTAAAATTATATGTTTGAATTTTTTTACAGCCTTCACCAACGTGGTTAATTAATTATTACTTTTTTAAAAATAATTTCCAACATACCTCCACCATTAATATATTGAGACAACAATCATAACAGACAGAAAGATATATTTATTACATAATGATAATGTTAGTACGAAAGAGACAAACAACAATTTTACACGAGCAACGGTAATTTTTCAACTCTCGGAAAATGTACAAACAGAAAACACGGATAACATTAGACAGCCCGAATTTCCACAGAATGAGTAATTATTTTATTCATTTTAATAGCATTCTTCCACAGAATGGGCAATTATTTTACTAACATTATTCCACAGAATTAGCAATTATTTTACTAACATTCTTCCACAGAATGAGCAATTATTTTACTAACATTCTTCCACAGAATGAGCAATTATTTTACTAACATTCTTCCACAGAATGAGCAATTATTTTACTAACATTCTTCCACAGAATGAGCAATTATTTTACTAACATTCTTCCACAGAATGAGCAATTATTTTACTGACATTCTTTCACAGAATGAGCAATT
The DNA here is from genome assembly GCA_032433765.1 of Megaustenia siamemsis. Taxonomy (NCBI): domain Eukaryota; kingdom Metazoa; phylum Mollusca; class Gastropoda; order Stylommatophora; family Ariophantidae; genus Megaustenia; species Megaustenia siamemsis. Next base: position 7,870,613 of record JAVIAB010000160.1, read on the forward strand.
GTATTACTAACATTCTTTCACAGAATGAGCAATTATTTTACTAACATTCTTTCACAGAATGAGCAATTATTTTACTAACATTCTTTCACAGAATGAGCAATTATTTTAATAACATTCTTCCACAGAATGAGCAATTATTTTACTAACATTCTTCCACGGAATGGGCAATTGCTTTACTAACATTCTTCTACAGGATGAGCAATTATTTTACTAACATTCTTGCACAGAATGAGCAATTATTTTACTAACATTCTTGCACAGAATGAGCAATTATTTTACTAACATTCTTCTACAGGATGAAAAATTAGTTTATTCCTTTTACTAACATTGTTCAAAAGAATTTATTTTTATTTTACATTTTCTGGTAAGTGATTGACAACAAACCAGTGAACTCGGACATAAAGAAAGGGCTGAGTAGAGAGTATAGAAGTTCAGACAGACATTGTCGTTTTCATAGAAATAGACATATATTGTCATTGATATACACAGACATGGTTTATAGGAATATGGACAGACGCTGATATTTTCACAGAGATACAGACATATGTTGATATTGTCATAGAGATACAGACTGACGTTGATATTGTCATAGAGATACAGACAGACGTTGATATTGTCATAGAGATACAGACAGACGTTGATATTGTCATAGAGATACAGACTGACGTTGATATTGTCATGAGATACAGACTGATGTTGATATTGTCATAGAGATACAGACTGACGTTGATATTGTCATAGAGATACAGACTGATATTGATATTGTCATAGAGATACAGACTGACGTTGATATTGTCATAAAGATACAGACTGATGTTGATATTGTCATAGAGATACAGACTGACATTGATATTGTCATAGAGATACAGACTGATGTTGATATTGTCATAGAGATACAGACTGATGTTGATATTGTCATAGAGATACAGACTGATGTTGATATTGTCATAGAGATACAGACTGACGTTGATATTGTCATAAAGATACAGACTGACGTTGATATTGTCATAGAGATACAGACTGACGTTGATATTGTCATAGAGATACAGACTGACGTTGATATTGTCATAGAGATACAGACTGACGTTGATATTGTCATAGAGATACAGACTGACGTTGATATTGTCATAGAGATACAGACTGATGTTGATATTGTAATAGAGATACAGACTGACGTTGATATTGTCATAGAGATACAGACTGACGTTGATATTGTCATAGAAATACAGACTGATGTTGATATTGTCATAGAGATACAGACTGACGTTGATATTGTCATAGAGATACAGACTGACGTTGATATTGTCATAGAAATACAGACTGATGTTGATATATATCTACCTATCTATCTATCTATTGACTTTTCGAGCCATAGCCGGCCCATAAGGCATAGACCAAGATACTCTTCTTATCTATTTTTTTTTGTTCTAGCAGTTTTCAACCCTTGTTGATCTTTTTATCAATTCTCGCCATTTGTCTCTGTTCTGTACAAGCAACTCTATCTCATTGAGGTAGCTGATTCCTGCTGCTCTTGCCTCTCTCATTAATGTTCTTCCCAGTGTCTCTCTGGGTCTTCCTCTTTTCCTCTTATATGTTGTTTCCCACATGAGGGCTTGCTTTGTTATTCGGTTATTATCTTTTCTCATCACATGTCCAACATATGACCATCGTCTTTTCTTGATTACTGAAGATATTAGATGTTGATATTAAAAAAAAAGTAACGTACCCCTGTCACAGACCTTCGGCACATTATTTTCGGGGTAATGTGGTCGGTATTACGCCCGCGCCGCTTTACTTTCCCAGAAAAATCCGGTACCCATTTAAGGCTGGGTGAACCCGGAAGCAGTCGGTTGGAATCGAACCCTACCCCTTGTCCTTTGTAGTCCAGTTCACTAACCACTGAGCTATCGCGGCTCCCAGATGTTGATATAGTCATAGAAATACAGACTGACGTTGATATAGTCATAGAAATATAGACTGATGTTGATATAGTCAACAAAATACAGACAGACGATGACAATGCCAATGAACCATGACATTTGTTAGCCAAATAAAAATTGAAGAGGTCCAAATGTCATCAATGCCTCGTCTCCACCCAAAATGTTAAAGCTGAGGAAGGTCAAGAGACATCGATCAAACTAAATTTACTTACAACGTGAAACGTTGGTTTATCCATGACGCTGTTTATTTTTAGAATTAGAAGAGCAAAAATACAACCGTATTTATGTTTATTTAAAGATCACGTAAATAATTGCCTCAACAGTTAATGTCGACATTAATTACTATATGTCCTGTTAATACGTCACTACTTGAGATTTGTTTCGTTACGTTATGCTCATTATCTATTTGCTTGTGCAGAACATTGCTCCAGCCGGAGCTCTGTGAAGATAATTATCTCTATAGACAGATCTTCCATTATCATTATCATCACAGCCCCTTGTATGAACCTGTATCTTTAGCCAGATGTCACACAGAGCCGTGCATTCAGCTAATTACAGTCATTTTGAATAAATCACTATCTTTAGCCAGATCTCACACAGAGCCGTGCATTCAGCTCATTACAGTCATTTTGAATAAATCACTATCTTTAGCCAGATCTCAAACAGAGCCGTGCATTCAGCTCATTACAGTCATTTTGAATAAATCACTATCTTTAGCCAGATCTCATACAGAGCCGTGCATTCAGCACATTACAGTCATTTTGAATAAATCACTATCTTTAGCCAGATGTCGCACAGAGCCGTGCATTCAATTCATTACAGTCATTTTGAATAAATCACTATCTTTAGCCAGATCTCATACAGAGCCGTGCATTCAGCTCATTACAGTCATTTTGAATAAATCACTATCTTTAGCCAGATCTCACACAGAGCCGTGCATTCAGCTCATTACAGCCATTTTGAATAAATCACTATCTTTAGCCAGATCTCACACAGAGCCGTGCATTCAGCTCATTACAGTCATTTTGAATAAATCACTATCTTTAGCCAGATCTCACACAGAGCCGTGCATTCAGCTCATTACAGTCATTTTGAATAAATCACTATCTTTAGCCAGATCTCACACAGAGCCGTGCATTCAGCTCATTACAGTCATTTTGAATAAATCACTATCTTTAGCCAGATCTCACACAGAGCCGTGCATTCAGCTCATTACAGTCATTTTGAATAAATCACTATCTTTAGCCAGATCTCATACAGAGCCGTGCATTCAGCTCATTACAGTCATTTTGAATAAATCACTATCTTTAGCCAGATCTCACACAGAGCCGTGCATTCAGCTCATTACAGTCATTTTCAATAAATCACTATCTTTAGCCAGATCTCATACAGAACCGTGCATTCAGCTCATTACAGTCATTTTGAATAAATCACTATCTTTAGCCAGATCTCACACAGAACCGTGTATTCAGCTCATTACAGTCATTTTGAATAAATCACTATCTTTAGCCAGATCTCACACAGAGCCGTGCATTCAGCTCATTACAGTTATTTTGAATAAATCACTATCTTTAGCCAGATCTCATACAGAGCCGTGCATTCAGCTCATTACAGTCATTTTGAATAAATCACTATCTTTAGCCAGATCTCACACAGAGCCGTGCATTCAATTCATTACAGTCATTTTGAATAAATCACTATCTTTAGCCAGATGTCGCACAGAGCCTTGCATTCAGCTCATTACAGTCATTTTGAATAAATCACTATCTTTAGCCAGATCTCACACAGAGCCGTGCATTCAGCTCATTACAGTCATTTTGAATAAATCACTATCTTTAGCCAGATCTCACACAGAGCCGTGCATTCAGCTCATTACAGTCATTTTGAATAAATCTCTATCTTTAGCCAGATCTCACACAGAGCCGTGCATTCAGCTCATTACAGTCATTTTGAATAAATCACTATCTTTAGCCAGATCTCACACAGAGCCGTGCATTCAGCTCATTACAGTCATTTTGAATAAATCTCTATCTTTAGCCAGATCTCACACAGAGCCGTGCATTCAGCTCATTACAGTCATTTTGAATAAATCTCTATCGTTAGCCAGATCTCATACAGAGCCGTGCATTCAGCTCATTACAGTCATTTTGAATAAATCACTATCTTTAGCCAGATCTCACACAGAGCCGTGCATTCAATTCATTACAGTCATTTTGAATAAATCTCTATCGTTAGCCAGATCTCACACAGAGCCGTGCATTCAGCTCATTACAGTCATTTTGAATAAATCTCTATCGTTAGCCAGATCTCACACAGAGCCGTGCATTCAATTCATTACAGTCATTTTGAATAAATCTCTATCGTTAGCCAGATCTCACACAGAATGATGCTCTCATCACAGCCTCTTGTAGGAACCTTTATCTTTAGCCAGATATATCACTTCTTCTATTGTTAATTCCAAGGTCGCTTTCAATCATTAAGACCAGCATCTTCTTGGTCTGCTTGTCTCGTTTTCCTAGAACTATGCCTTCCATTATTGTTATCTTTTGTGCCTTTTGTCGTGGCCATATTTTACCATTGTATATACCGGCAACAAACAGCGGCCATTAGAACTGGAAATCAATTGGGAACGTTTCAACAAATAAAACAGGGTGTTAGGCAAGGTTGTGTGTTGTCACCAGATTTCTTTAATATGTATAGTAAGATTATTTTAAGATCCATAAGGGGTATGCCTGGAATAACAATCGGAGGTCATAATATACTTATACTCTTATGTATGCTTATGATACATTCTTAATCGTTAAGAGTGAAAATGATTTACAAGAAATGTTACACATTATAGTAAAAGAAAGCAAAAATAAAGGACTCACCCTTAATAGGAAAAGACAGAGGTAATGGTAACAACAAAGATAAAGACTACACCTCAGTGTACAATAAATACACGTGGAAAAATATTAAAACAGGTAAATGAATTTGAATATTTGGGAACTTTGTTAACCTCAGACGGTAGATGTACAACAGAGGTGAGATGCAGTTTTCCAAAAAATGAGTAAGATACTATGCAATCCATATTTGACAATAGAAACAAGAAAAAGAGTTTTTAATTGTTATACAGAGCCAGTGTTAACATATGGATGTGAATCATTGATAATAGGACAACAGACAAGAAAATCACTGGAGTCTGTAGAAATTTGGTTCTACAGAAGCATGCAGAGAATACCATGGACAGCTAAAAAGAGTAATCAAAATGTTCTGAAAGAGACCAAAGCAAAAAGAGAGCTAATTTCCAATATTAGGAAGAAACAATCATCATGTTTTGGCCATGTAATGAGAAGAGAACTGCCGGAATATATTGTAACAACTGTGAAAATTGAAGGACGAAGAGATAAAGGGAAGCAAAGAGAAAAGATACTAAACAGCTTTAAGAGAATATATTGGCAGAAGGTCAACAACAGAAATGATAAACAATTGTCGAGATCGAAAGTTGTGGATAGACATGATCACACACGTCAGCAGGCCAGGTACTCGATAATTATGATACAATTTTAATTCCCTCTGTACGAGGTTGTGTATAGGCCATCGAAGTTATAGTAGAAAACAGAAGATAAGAAGGAAGCATTTTATTGTAAGGTTCTCGGCCTCTCTTACTTACATCGTATTACCAATAAAAAGATGCAACAAGAAATCAGAGTATACGATGATCTTCAGGCTCTTGTAAAGAAACACAACATTTGGTCATGTGTCATGATCGGGTAGCCTAGCAGAGACCAATCTACTGTGGAAAGAAGCGAGAAGAGAGGTAGGAAGAGAGTTGAAATCAAAGATTGGACAGTCATTGACTTTGCAAAGTCCCAAAGAATGATTGATTAGAGAGAAAGGGAGAAGGTTGACTTAGTCTGTCAGTGGTTCCCTAACTAACGCCGGTGTTATGAGAAGGTTGACTGAGTCTGTCAGTGGTTCCTAAACTAACTCTGGTGTTATGCGAAGGTTGACTGAGTCTGTCAGTGGTTCCTAAACTAACTCTGGTGTTATGAGAAGGTTGACTGAGTCTGTCAGTGGTTCCCATACTAACCATGGTGTTATGAGAAGGTTGACTGAGTCTGTCAGTGGTTCCTAAACTAACTCTGGTGTTATGCGAAGGTTAACTAAGTATGTCACTGGTTCCCAATCTGTCACTGGTGTAATGAGAAGGTTAACTAAGTCTGTCAGTGGTTCCCAAATTAACTCTGGTGTTTTGAGAAGAATCAGACTAAGAATTGTTCTGCTTTATTTTCTTTAAATTAAACCATATTTTTCACTTTTTATCCTTAATTCACAACCATATGTTGCTATCAAAAATATACTTCCCCTCAGTAGTTTACTTATATTGCCTTTTCGGCATTGTGTCATATGTTCTTCATGACATTTAATTTTTGTTTGTTTTTGTCTTATTTTCATCTCCTTCTGATAGTCACCATAGCTGGTTACTATGGATCACAGATATTCATTATTTGTTACAATTTAAAGTTCTTTGCTGACCATGCTGATTGTTTATTGTTTCTTCTTCTATTTGTGCTGAATATTATCATAGTTTTCTGTCTATTTAAATAGACTGTTTCCTCTTACAAAGAAATTATGACGATGGATTTCTGTTGCCTTTCATTCGATTTGTTTATGATTGACTCCTCTAGCCTTTGACTAAAAAAGTATCACCCACAAGGCAGTGGGGTTGTTTTATTTCGGGATACCCTCCCTTAGCCCTTTACTCTCCCCAGCATACCTGCAAGGCAGTAGGGCAGCTGCATGTGGATGTTGTCACGGATTACTTTGAGTTGACGTTTAGCGTCTCCAGTGAAGTCAAGACAGAATCAGATAAATTATCATTGCTAAAGGTTCTGTAAAGCTGTAAGTGGTGAGTACAGTCCCAACGTTAATTAACAAGAGAAGCCAATCACGGGGAATGGTGTTGTTAGAAGCGAAACACTGAAGGTGTTGTGCAGGCCGAATGTGAACTGTAAGGGAGAGGTGGGAGAGATGTAAGAGCACGTAGGAAAGGATATCACAGTACTAGAGTAGGTCAAATGTGAACTGTAAGGGAGAGGTTGGAGATATGTAAGGAACACGTAGGAAAGGATATCACAGGACTAGAGTAGGTCAAATGTGAAGTGTAAGGGAGAGGTTGGAGATATGTAAGGAACACGTAGGAAAGGATATCACAGGACTAGAGTAGGTCAAATGTGAACTGTAAGGGAGAGGTTGGAGATATGTAAGGAACACGTAGGAAAGGATATCACAGGACTAGAGTAGGTCAAATGTGAACTGTAAGGGAGAGGTTGGAGATATGTAAGGAACACGTAGGAAAGGATATCACAGGACTAGTGTAGGTCAAATGTGAACTGTAAGGTAGAGGTTGGAGATATGTAAGGAACACGTAGGAAAGGATATCACAGGACTAGAGTAGTTTTGAGACAGAGAGAAGGGTTTAATCTGGCAGAGCTAGAAAGCATGTTTTTGAGGAGAGATAGACAAGATAAGGAGTGAGGTTAGATAGGTCTGCACGTTAGATCTAGAAAAAAACACTTTAATTTAAACAGCGAAATAGCAGTGTGACATCCTACAGAAGGTCGTGTTGATAAGTACCATGAGTAATTTGTAAACTCTCAGGTTATGACGGACATGGTTTTTGAAGGAATGCGACGAACAAAGTACGTGGAGTTGAAAAGTCATCATCATCAAGTACCGGGCCTAGTGGCGTAGGTGATCATGTCTCTCCACAACTTTCGATCTCGGCAGCTATTTATCATTTCAGTTGTTGACCTTCTGCCAAGACATTCTCTTTAGATGTCTGGTATTTTCTCTCTTTGCTTCGCTCTATCTCTTCGTCCCTCGATTTTTCCAGTTGTTACAATATATGCAAGTTGTTCTCTTCTCATTACATGGAAAATAAAATGATGATTGTCTCTTCCTAACATTGGAAATTAGCTCTCTTTTTGCTTTGACCTTTCTCAGAACCTCTTCATTACTCTTCTTAGCTGTCCATGGTATTCTCAACATTCTTCGGTAAAAGCACATACAGACTTCAATGATTTTCTTGTCTGTTGTCCTATTGTCCATGACTCGCACCCATATGTTAAGATTGGCTCTACGTAACATTTAAGAACTATTATTCTTGTTTCTATTGTCAAAAATGGATTGCATAGTATTTTCCTCATTTTTTGGAAAGCTGCTTTTGCCTGAGCCATTCTGAATTTCCCTCTTTTGTACATCTTCCGTCTGAGGTTAACAAAGTTCCCATATATTTAAATTCATTTACCTGTTTTAATATTGTTCCACTTGTCTTTATTTTGCACTGAGGTGATGTCTTTTTCTTTGTTGTTACCATTACCTCTGTCTTTTTGCTATTAAGGCTGAGTCCTTTATTTTTGCTTTCTTTCACAATAGTGTCCAACATTTCTTGTAACTCATTTTCACTCTTAGCGAGTAATGCTGTATCGTCAGCATACCTTAGATTATTTATATTATGACCTCCAATTGTTATTCCAGGCATGCCCCTTATGGATCTTAAAATAATCTCACTATAAATATTAAACAAATCTGGTGACATCGTACAACCTTGTCTAACACCCTGTTTTATTTGTTGAAACATTCCCAATTGGTTTCCAGTTCTTATGGCCGCTGTTTGTTGCCAGTACATGTTCTTTATTATTCTTAGATGTTTGCTGTTTACGTTTATGCTTTCTAAACAGATGGACCAGTATGTTGTGTGTCATTGATGGACCAGTATGTTGTGTGTCATTGATGGACCAGTATGTTGTGTGTCATTGATGGACCAGTATGTTGTGTGTCATTGATAGACCAGTATGTTGTGTGTCATTGATGGACCAGTATGTTGTGTGTCATTGATAGACCAGTATGTTGTGTGTCATTGATGGACCAGTATGTAGTGTGTCATTGATGGACCAGTATGTTGGGTGTCATTGATGGACCAGTGTTTTGTGTGTCATTGATAAACCAGTATGTTGTGTGTCATTGATGGACCAGTATGTTGTGTGTCATTGATAGACCAGTATGTTGTGTGTCATTGATGGACCAGTATATAGTGTGTCATTGATGGAGCAGTATGTAGTGTGTCATTGATGGACCAGTATGTTGGGTGTCATTGATGGACCAGTGTGTTGTGTGTCATTGATAAACCAGTATGTTTTGTGTCATTGATGGACCAGTATGTTGTGTGTCATTGATAGACCAGTATGTTGTGTGTCATTGATGGACCAGTATATAGTGTGTCATTGATGGAGCAGTATGTAGTGTGTCATTGATGGACCAGTATGTTGGGTGTCATTGATAGACCAGTATGTTGTGTGTCATTGATGGACCAGTATGTAATGTGTCATTGATGGATAGGTGTGTTGTGTGTCATTGATGTAGCAGTATGTTGTGTGTCATTGATGAACCAGTATGTTGTGTGTCATTAATGGACCAGTATGTAGTGTGTCATTGATAGACCAGTATGTTGTGTGTCATTGATGGACCAGTATGTAATGTGTCATTGATGGATAGGATGTGTTGTGTGTCATTGATGGAGCAGTATGTTGTGTGTCATTGATGGACCAGTATGTTGTGTGTTACTGATGGACCAGTATGTTGTGTGTCATTGATGGACCAGTATGTTGTGTGTCATTGATGGACCAGTATGTAATGTGTCATTGATGGATAGGTGTGTAGTGTGTCATTGATGGACCAGTATGTAGTGTGTCATTGATAGACCAGTATGTTGTGTGTCATTGATGGACCAGTATGTAATGTGTCATTGATGGATAGGTGTGTAGTGTGTCATTGATGGACCAGTATGTTGTGTGTCATTGATGGACACGTATGTTTGGTGTCATTGATGGAGTAGTCGATCAATAAAGTAAAAGAGTCAGATTAAGAAAGTAACAGAGGTAGATGAAGAGAGAACGAGAAAGAGAGAGAGAGAGAGAGAGATAGCGATTATAAAACAAAAGAAAAAGGTAGTCCGTGTTTGTGGAGCGTATGTGGAGAAGGGGCGAGTTCGAACACATAGTTAAAACATGAAAAATAAAAATAGAATGCTGGAAAGATAGTGGTAGACAAAGAGAGAAAAGACTGGATAGTTTGACAGCGCAGCAGGGGAAAGATGTCGACGATGGAACTGTTACACGACCCACAAGATTAACGGTTATTGAAGAACCTAATATAGAACACATCTTGTCGTGGACCATGAATGAACTCCCTGGCAGTTTTGTCGAGGATGCCCGCGTCATCAGCGTCTCTGAGTTCTGGTATTTATAATGTCTCTATTTATTGTGAAAGGGTTGCGCTTCACAAAATGGTCATCGTTTCTGACTGGTCTCATGTTCTCAGAGTAGATGATGAACTGACATGGAGGGAGGAAGCCCGCCTGCTTCACTCACTTTTATATTCCGGACCTGTCGGATGTTCCACACGCTAACCTGATAGCTGTTATATAGACACACATCACATATACAGGCATATATCAAAACAAAGCAGCTAAAACATCAGCAACCAAATATAAAATCACATCAGTAAACAAGAAGATGAAGTCTTGTGGATACAATATAGGACTTACTTTAAGTTTTCTGAAATAGATCGGATTGGGAGAGATAGAAAGAAATGGAAATCATCAGATGTTGTTGAAATTATGTTTCTTTTCTTCCTCCTTCCTTCATCATTTGCCTTTCAGCGTCTAGTGGAGATATAATTTACGGTCTGTTGCTCTTCTGTTCGCCTCTGCTGCTGTTATGTCTCCTGGTGCTTCTAGCATTCCGTCGATCCATCTTTTTTCGTGGTCGGCCCTTGGGTCTGGTGTTCTCGCAACGTTTCTTGTGGACTCGTTTTGCGTTTTGATTTTTCTGCCGTGTCACGTGGCCAAACCATTTAATCTGTTGTTTCTTTATATATTCTATGGCGGCGGTTGTTCCTAGCTTTTTCCTCAGTTCTTGATTTCTGATATTATCTCTCAGAATGTTTCCTGTCATTCGTCTGACACTTTTAATCTCAGTAGACTTTATTTTCTTATTGTTCTTGCATCTAGGGTCCGGGACTGGCATTGGTAGCACAACACTGTGATAAAGATTGTATTGTAGAGTGCCCGTTTTGCCTCTAAGAGTTATGTTTTATTGTAAGCTAATATATCTTGATAATCAGCGAAAATTAGTTCACTTATATATTTGTTTATGGATTGGTACTCTTTTATATGTCGTCGATGTAGGTCATAAACAAGAGCGGGGAGAATACCCACCCTTGTCTAATTCCAGACATTACTGAGAATAGTTCCTTTATTTGTTCTCATTACACTTCTACAGTCACTGTATCAACGTTTGCAGCATCTAATAGGGGAACTACTTACTTTAGACGTTACTTCGAATGGTTTAGATATTACTTTATTTGTTCTCATTACACTTCTACAATCACTGTATCGACCTTTGCAGCATCTAATAAAGGAACTACTTACTCCAGACCAGTCCAATGTTTGCCATAATACATTTCTATCTACTCTGTAAAAAGCTTTCTCATGGTCCACACATGCTGTAGAAAGAGTCTTGTTATATGCAATAATTTACTCAGTATATTAGTATTATATTAAGTAGCCTTCATTGACCAGGAAAAAGCATTCGACAGAGTAAATATAGAACAACTGTGGGAGATATTAACAACATACGGAGTAAGCCAACATCTAACCAACCTTATTAAAAGTATCTACATAAACAGCAGCTGCAGGGTCAGAACAGCAGCAGACTACACAGACCACTTCGAGGTTAGATCAGGTGTAAGACAGGGGTGCGTACTATCCCCCCTACTGTTTATTACATACATGGACCACATATGCAAGCTAGCCAACCCATCAGAGACAGAGGAGATCAACGAGTTTTTATTTGCAGACGATCAGGCACTAATATATGAAACAATAGAAGACCTACAAGAACACTTAAACAAACCCAACAGCTCAGGCACAACATACAACATGAAAATCAACATCAACAAAACAGAAGTCATGAATGTCGCCAAAAATAAACAGAACATCAACATAACTATAGAAGACAGACTACTAAAACAAGTAGAAGAATTCAAATACCTAGGACGTCTAATGACAAACAATAATTCTCAAAAAGCAGAGATAGAATCAAGATGCAGCAAAGCTTGTCAAATCATCGGTTAGTTATCACCACTATTGTCCAACAAGGAAATAACTCAGGAGGCAAAAAGAGCACCATACAATACAATCTTCATCCCAACGTTGTGCTACCAATACCAGACATGGACCCTAGATGCAAGAACAATAAGATAAATAACCTCTACAGAGATGAAATATGTTAGACGAATGACAGGAAACAGTCTGAGAGATAAGAAATGAAGAACTGAGAAAAAAGCTAGGAATAGCCCCCGCCATAGAATATATAAGGAAACAACAGATAAAATGGTTTGGCCACGTGACAAGGCAGATAGAACAAAACACAACACAACGATCCATCAACAAACGTTGTGAGAACACAAGACCCAAGGGTCGACCACGAAAAAGATGGATCGATGGAATATTAGACGCTCTAGGAAACACAGCAGCAGAGGCGAACAGAAGAGCAAAAGATCGCAAAGTATATCTCTCCTCGATGCTGAAAGACAGATGAGGAAGGAAAGAGAAGAGGAAGAAGATACAATTCTTTCAATGTTACATATTTCAAGGTTTTCTGTTCCTCTCTCCTAATTAGTGTTTCTGTAATCAACAAGAATCGTGTGTAGATAAACACTTTATTATTCTCAGTTTAAGACCCGATGTTGTAGCATGCTCTGATGTGAGTATTCACTTCGTATTGAACTGTTTGTTTTGTTTAGTTTTTGTCATTTACTATTTTACTTGTATTTCTGTTTCCCATCGCTGGTATTCCGCGGTGGCTTAACTTTCTTTACACTCTGTCCATCTATTTAGATATCCATGTCTTGTTTCGTTCAGTACTATCTCTGTTCATTATTATTTCACAGTTCTATATAGTCATTCATTTTTCCAAAGCTGGGGTAAGTGATCATGTCTCTCCGCAACTTTCTACATCTCTGTTGTGTTTTATAATCTGTTCTTCTTTTGTTATCACATCCAAGCAGATCATGATATTAAATTGCTTCGTATATTTTATGTTTGTTTCCCTCTGCCTTTTCTTTCATCAAATATTCCGGTGTCATTCACAGTTCTGTAGATGCCTTTACTATAGGTCACTAATGTTGGGTTAGCCAATTACAGTTATGTAGATGTCTTTACTATAGGTCACTAATGTTGGGTTAGGCAATCACAGTTATGTAGATGCCTTTACTATAGGTCACTAATGTTGGGTTAGCCAATCACAGTTATGTAGATGTCTTTACTATAGGTCACTAATGTTGGGTTAGCCAATCACAGTTATGTAGATGTCTTTACTATAGGTCACTAATGTTGGGTTATCCAATCACAGTTATGTAGATGCCTTTGCTATAGGTCACTAATGTTGGGTTAGCCAATCACAGTTATGTAGATGCCTTTACTACAGGTCACTAATGTTGGGTTAGTCAATCACAGTTATGTAGATGCCTTTACTATAGATCACAAATGTTGGGTTAGCCAATCACAGTTATGTAGATGCCTTTACTATAGGTCACTAATGTTGGGTTAGCCAATTACAGTTATGTAGATGCCTTTGCTATAGGTCACTAATGTTGCGCTAGCCCATCACAGTATGGTAGATACCTTTAGTATAAAGTAAAGTACCCCCCGTCACGCCAAGTGGCGTATAGGGAAATATGGTGTTAGTGACCCTATATTTTACAGACCTTCAGCACATGATTTTTTGGGGTAATGTGGTCGGTATTACGCCCGTGCTGCTTTTACTTTCCCAGAAAAAATCCGGTACCCATTTAAGGCTGGGTGAACCCGGAGCCGTCGGTTGGGATCGAACCCTACCCCTTGTCCGTAGTAGTCCAGTTCACTAACCACTGAGCTATCGCGGCTCCTACTAATTTTAGGGAATTAGTAAAACCCAGGTGTCCTCGCCAGGATTACGAACCCCGGCTGTTGCCGTGGTAAGCCAAATACCTTTAGTATAGGTCACTAATATTGGGTTAATAAATCACAATCGTGTAGATCCCGTTACTATAGGTCACTAATGTTGGGATAGCCAATAACAATCTGGTAGATGACATTACTATAGATCACTAATGTTGTGTTAGCCAATCACAGTCTGGTAGATGCCTTTACTATAGGTCACTAATGTTGGGTTAGCCAATCACAATCTGGTAGATGCCTTTACTATAGGTCACTAATTTTGGGTTAGCCAACCACATTCTGGTACATTCCTTTACTATAGGTCACTAATGTTGGGTTAGCCAATCACAATATCGTAGATGCCTTTACCATAGGTCACTAATGTTGGGTTAACCAATCACAGTCTGGTAGATGCCTTTGCTATAGGTCACTAATGTTGAGTTAGCCAATCACAGTCTGGTAGATGCCTTTGCTATAGGTCAGTAATGTTGGGTTAGCCAATCACAATCTGGCAGATGCCTTTGCTATAGGTCACTAATGTTGGGTTAGCCAATCACAATCTGGCAGATGCCTTTGCTATAGGTTACTAATGTTGGGTTAACCAATCACAGTCTGGTAGATGCCTTTGATATAGGTCACTAATGTTGCGCTAGCCCATCACAGTATGGTAGATACCTTTAGTATAGGTCACTAATGTTGGGTTAATAAATCACAATCGTGTAGATCCCATTACTATAGGTCACTAATGTTGGTATAGCCAATCACAGTCTGGTAGATGCTTGTACTATAGGTCACTAATGTTGGGTTAGCAAATAACAATCTGGTAGATGACATTACTATAGATCACTAATGTTGGGTTAGCCAATCACAGTCTGGTAGATACCTTTACTATAGGTCACTAATGTTGGTTTTTATAAAGCATAAACGTTGACAGCAAAGATCTGAAAATAGTAAATAACATGTACTGGCACAAAACACCAGCCATAATAACTAGAAACCAATTGGGAATGTTTCAAGAAGTAAAACAGGGTATTAGTTAAGGTTGTGTGCTGTCACCAGATTTGTTTAATATTTATAGTCAGATTATTTTAAGATCCATAAGGGGCATGCCTGGAATACCAATTGGAGGTCATAATATAAATAATCTAAGGTATGCTGATGATACAGTCTTAATAGATATGAGTGAAAATGAGTTACAAGAAATGTTGGACTTTATAGTGAAAGAAAGCAAAAATAAAGGACTCAGCCTTAAAAACCAAAAAGACAAAGTTAATGGTAACAACAAAGAAAATGACATCACCTCAGTGCAAAATAAAGACAAGTGGAACAATATAAAACAGTTAAATGAATGTAAATATTTGGGAACTTTGATAAACTCAGACGGAAGATGTACACCAGAGGTGATATGCAGAATGACTCAGGAAAAAGCAGTGTTCCAAAAGTGATGAAGATACTATGCAATCCATTTTTGACAATAGAAATAAGAAACTATAGTTCTTAAATGTTATGTAGATCCAGTCTTAACATATTAATGCGAATCATGGACAATCGGACAACAGACAAAAAAATCACTGGAGTCTGTAGAAATGTCGTTTTACAGAAGAATGTTGAGAGTACCATGGACAGCTAAGAAGAATAATGAAAATATTCTGAAATAGGTGAAAGCAAAAAGAGAGCTAATTTCCAATATTAGGAAGAAACAATCATCATTTATTTTTTGGCCATGTAATGAGAAGAGAACAACTGGAATATATTGTAACAACTGGAAAAATTGAGGGACGAAGAGATAGAGGAAAGGAAAGATAACAAATAACAGACAGCTTAAGAGAATAGCTTGGCAGAAGGTCAACAACAGAAATGATAAATAACTGTCGAGATCGAAAGTTGTGGAGAGACAAGATCACCTACGCCAGCATGCCCGATACTTGATGATGATGCAATCACAGTCTGGTTGATGCCTTAACTGTTTGTCCTTTGTTTGGATTCACACATCATAACATTCAAGATGAACTGAAATAAACGAGTGGATGATATGTACTCAAGCTGCGGTGCGCGTGTGGCTGCGCACCCGTCTAAAAGAATTATTTCATTACGGTGATCTCCTATCTTGCTAGATGCTGGAGTAAGTGCATTGACCGAGATAGACTATATTCAACAGAGATGTTGTAATTATTTCAGTGTTTGCAACAAATACTCTGTAAACACAAAGTTATGGTTTCCCCACTGAACGTACATTGTGTATATGTTATATGTATGTATGTTGTCCTATGTCAAGAGCTTTGGCGCAATCTAAAACACACGTACACATTGCTTTGTTATGGCCGTTATTTTTCAACAAATATCACCCTCGTGGCTTGCTGTGTAACTTTGATTCTACTTGTTTGTTCTCATAACTCAATTTTGTTTTAGTGACATTCTCTCTTGTTTAACTTCAAGAACGAAGTTTGTTACTGGGCTGTGCATGAAAAGTGTTCCTTGTTGCAGTTTCCTCTTATTACAAGTCGCATGTCTGTGTTAGTCACCTCTAGTGACTCGGGCAGATGGTGCTCGTAAACCTGGGAAAACCGACGATCTAAGGGCAGAATCCCCCTACAGAAAAGATCATCTGCTGCCTTGCAGGAAGATTGGGGACAATCAAAGGCTAAGGAAAGCAAACCTGAACAAAATGCTGGCTGAAATCGGATGCACTGGGCCACTGGCGCAGAACACAGTGTAACGTTTTAACAGGTATTCAATCGGAGTGGATCTAACAGGCTTAAACAGACAGTTGTCTTCGTGCGAGAGTCTGGAGTCCTACTCTGATTGAGTCCTGATCGCAGAGAGAGAGAGAGAGAGAGAGAGAGAGAGAGAGAGAGAGAGAGTTACTGGGCTCATCAAACAGAGCTCCAGTTTTCTTAGGAAAAGAATAAACTCTGAGGTTCTTTGGTCATGACAATTTTGCAACCTGGATAGACATTAACACATTCCTAAAACCTTCAGGAGTTGTAACCACTCTCACAAGTTTATGAGCATTAGAGATGTCGGAAGTTAACATTCTCATAATATGGTTGTTGACAATGATAATACAAATGTAATGGTTGTTGACAATCTTCTTCCCCTTTCCTTCCTCATTTGCCTTTCAGTGTCGATGGGAGATATAATTTGCGGTCTTTTGCTCTTCTGTTCGCCTCTGATGCTGTTTTGTTTCCTAGTGCTTCTAATATTCCATCCATCCATCTCTTTCGTGGTCGACCATTGGGTCTGGTATTCTCACCACGTTTGTTGAAGGCTCGTTGTGTTGCGGTTTGATCTTTCTGCCTTGTCACGTGGCCAAACCATTTGATCTGTTGTTTCTTCATTCATTTAATGGCCGGGGCTATTCCTAGCTATTTTCTCCGTTCTTCATTTCTGATCCTATCTCTCAGACTGTTTCCTGTCATTCGTCTAACACATTTCATCTCTGTAGAGGTTATTTTCCTTATTGTTCTTGCATCTAGGGTCCAGGTCTGACATTGGTAGCACAACGTTGGCATGAAGATTATTGACAATGGTAATACAAATGTGATGGTTGTTGATAACGGTAAAGTAAATATAACGGCGTCAGATATTTCGATGATTGTAGAGTTTCTGTGACCTTTCAATGGAAAACAATCCCTGGAAAGAAGTATGGATTGTTTGTGGATAGATGAGAAGATGAACAATCATGTAGGGAATAGTCAGACTTGAGATCTGTATCATATCTGTGAAGTTGATACAGACATCGGACTGCGAATATACATATATACTTTTTAACAATATGTTTATGTATGTGTGTGTACTTGTGTTTGTGTGGGTGGGTGCTTGTTTGTGTGTTCGCGCTTGTGTGTGATTATACCTGCGCTTGTGTGTGTGTGTATGTGTATGCGCACTTTTGTGTATGTACGTAACCGTGGTAAGGGAAAACTAAAAATAAATTAATGACGAAAAATAAAAAAGATGTGTCTACATTTGAAGAAAAAAAAAAGAACATAATTGAAGATGCAATGAAAATGTTAACAATGAGATGTGTCAAACGTTGAGCTTGTTGTTACAACTCATTCTACAACTGATCCAAACACTGAAATACATGATTAGAGAACCACAGAAAAACAAAATAGACAAAGAACAATCTTACCCTGCATTGCTTTGTGTCCACCAGCATCATCGTCATCTCTTTTATGTTTATAAAAAGGTGGATCACCAGGTTCAGATTGAGATAAGGTCAAGGCGAAGATGCAGGAAGCGGTAACACAAGCCGCTAGGAAAATTGCTGGGTTCATTTTCTGGATCTGTTATACACAACAACGTGAGAACCGTCGAAGTCAGAAACTGATTTAATGTTGTCCCTGCCAGGAGAGTTAGAGGAGAGTTAGTTGGGGCTGAGGCGATCCAAGGTGGGTTGGAACTGTGGTGTAGGGGACTGGGTGGTCGGGACTGTGGTGTAGGGGAGCGGATGGTCAGGACTGTGGTGTAGGGGACTGGGTGGTCAGGACTGTGGTGTAGGGGACTGGGTGATCAGCGCTGTGGTGTAGGGGAACGGGTGGGTTATCTGTCGTGGCAGGAACGGGTGGTGGAGAATGTTGGATACGTCGTGACGGGAACTGGTGGTGTAGAATGTTGGATACATCGTGACTGGAACTGGTGGTGTAGAATGTTGGATAGGTCGTGAAGGGAACTGGTGGTGTATGTTGGACACGTGTAGAATGTTGGATACGTCGTGAAGGGAACTGGTGGTGTAGAATGTTGGATACGTCGTTTAGGGAACTGGTGGTGGAGATTGTTGGATACGTCGTGACGGGAACTGGCGGTGGATAATGTTGGATGCGTAGTGACCGGTCTGGTATCTTTTCTCTTTGCTTCCCTCTATCACTTCGTCCCTCAATTTTTCCAGTTGTTACAATATATTCCAGTTGTTCCCTTCTCATTACATGGCCAAAAAATGATGATTGTTTCTTCCTAAGATTGGATGATTGTTTCTTCCTAATCTCTGCTAGCATATAGGAGCCTAAGGTTAACTTAATAGAGCCTACACCTAGCCTAACAGATCAATTTAACATAAAACTCTATACAATTATGCTGGCAACCCGTCTAGAAGAAGGGAAACTTCGACCACAAAACCCTCCACTACCTTGTGGACTAGTTTCTAGTTAGAATCGAAGGTTATGGGAGTACACCCAGAGTAAAAATCCGGAGGGAGGGACCCTAAGGCAGTGGACGGCGTTAATCGTCTTTCTGGCATCCCCTGCACCTTCTTTCAATTCCGAACGTATGGAATTTGTCCCCCCTTCGGAAATCCTTGAAACGAAGTCGAGAGGGGATTAGTGCGACTGGGTAAAGCACTATCTCCATATCCTGTGCCCAGGCAGAGTAGGCAAAGTGAAATGAGGAAGAAATTACCAATGTTTAAACTTGGCACATGGAACGTAAGGACCATGTGCCCTGGACTTACTAAAACAAGCACACTGAAAGAAGGACAAATTAGAACAACAGCACTCATAGATAAAGAACTAAATAGGCTACATGTTGATATTGCTGCCCTACAAGAAACAAGACTCTCAGACTGTGGTTCTGTAAAGGAAGAAAACTATACTTTTTTCTGGCAAGGCCTAAGCCCCGAAAAACCACGTATACATGGAGTAGGCTTTGCTGTACATAACAAACACATAAACTCCATAACCACGCCAAAAGGAGTGTCTGAACGCTTGATGATACTCCAGCTACATACGAAGAGGAGATTAATAAATATCATTAGTGCCTATGCACCAACGTTGGCTGCATCAGACGAAGAGAAAGACAACTTCTACCAACAACTGCAAATGACCATTGACTCACTTCCAAAAGAGGAACTATTATACTTACTCGGTGATTTCAATGCACGCACAGGATCTGATCAGCAATATTGGCCAACATGTCTAGGTCACCACGGCATTGGAAAAATCAACGGAAATGGCCAGCGACTCCTAGAATTCTGCTCAAATAATCACCTATGTGTAACAAATACCTACTTTAATGTGAAACACAAGCATAAAGTAACATGGCGTCATGCTAGAAGTGGTCACTGGCACCAACTAGACCTAGTTCTTACACGTAGGCAGTCTTTAAATAACATCAGAATAACACGAACATATCACAGTGCAGACTGCAACACAGACCACGCTTTAGTCATTAGTAAGATCAAAGCCAAAAGTAGTCGAATCTACAAATCAAGAGAGCCTGCAGCAGCCAAGATCAACATCACAGCGACAAAAACCACACCAACCAAAGACATTTTTAGATCCAAGTTCGATGAACTGGTAGAAGAAGTAGAAGATTCATCAAGTGTGGATGACAACTGGTGCTCCCTGAGAACACACATATATAACTGCGCTCTATCTACCTACGGCCAAAAACGGTTCTCAAAGAACGACTGGGTCGAAGAAAATGCAGCAAGACTAGACCCACTAATAGCTAATAAGAAAAAGGCTCTACTGAACTTCAATAATAATCCCAATCAAATCACCAAGGATCAGCTCAAACATGCGCAAGCCACCCTACAACGCGAAGCAAGAAGATGCGCAAACGAATACTGGAACAATCTATGCTCTGAAATACAGAAAGCCTCAGACAGGGGCGACTCAAAAACCATGCATGACAATATAAAAAAGGCCCTTGGACCAAAAATAACAAAATCAGCCCCTCTAAAATCCAAGTTTGGAGAACCTATTACTGACAAGGGACAACACATGCAAAGATGGGTTGAACACTACTCTAATCTATACAGTGACGACAGACCAGCAAACACAGCTCTAGCACAATCAATACCCAAATATCCTACAATGTTTGAACTGGATGTTGAGCCTACTATGAACGAACTTGCTGACGCTATACATGGCCTCTCAAGAGGAAAAGCTGCAGGAAATGACAACATTCCCACAGATGTACTAAAGGACAACCTAAGCGTACTACTTCCACACATATACAAACTGCTAATTAAATGCTGGAGAAACGGAGAAATACCTCATGATATGAGAAATGCCAAGATTATAACGCTGTACAAGAATAAAGGAGACAGGGGCGACTGCAATAATTACAGAGGCATTTCTCTCCTTAGCACAACAGGCAAAGCTTTTGCTAGAGTCGTACTTAATCGCGTGCATAGACTTGCAGAACGGGTGCTTCCCGAGTCCCAATGCGGTTTCAGACCCGGGAGATCAACCATAGATATGATCTTCAATCTTAGACAACTCCAGGAAAAATGTCGGGAACAAAATATGCCGCTCTATATTGCCTTTGTGGATCTCACAAAGGCATTCGACACAGTAAACAGAGATGGTCTCTACAAGGTGTTAGAAGGCATAGGCTGCCCTCCTAAATTACTTAGGCTGATAATTTCCTTCCATGAAGACATGAATGGCCAAGTCCATTTTGATGGGAGTCCATCAGATAATTTCAAAGTCAACAAAGGAGTGAAACAGGGATGTGTCCTCGCCCCCACCCTTTTTGGTATATTTTTTGCTGCCCTCCTAAATTACACCTTCGAAAGCAGCTCAGGAGATATTTACATTCGCACTAGACCAGATGGCTCACTGTTCAACCTAGCACGACTAAGAGCAAAAACCAAAACAAATGTTGCCCTACTTAAAGAATTTTTATTTGCTGACGATGCAGCCCTAGTCGCTCATAGTGAGGCCACCCTACAGTCGCTGATCAACAACCTGGATAAAGCATGCGACCTTTTTTCACTGTCAATTAATGTTCAGAAGACATTAATACTAAATCAAGGTGACTTCAAACCTATATCTATTACTCTAAAAGACTGCCCACTAGAATCGACAGAAGTTTACATATCTTGGATCCACAATTACGCAAACCATCTCTCTTAATGAAGAAATGAACTGTCGAATTGGTAAGGCAGCTACGACCTTCGGCAAACTCACAAAAAGGGCATGGAACAACACGAAACTAACTCGAAAGACTAAACTCCTAATATATCAAACATGTGTGCTTAGCACACTACTATATGGATCCGAAACCTGGACAACATACTCAAACCAAAAAAAAGACTAAATGTCTTCCACATGCGATGTCTCCGCAAAATAATGCACATCAAATGGCAAGACAAAATAACCAACTTAACTGTCCTGCAACGTGCTAAGACCCTAACAATCATGTCGATGCTCAGAAGTCGAAGGCTAAGATGGCTGGGGCATGTCCAACGGATGGAAGAAAAACGCATTCCTAGGCAAATACTATATGGTGAGCTAAAACACGGAAAAAGACAAATCGGCAGACCTAAACTACGATATAGAGATATCTGCAAATCATCTCTGAAAGACTTCTCCATCTGTGAAAACGACTGGCAACATCTGGCAAGTGATCGCACATCATGGAGAGCATGTATAAGGAACGGTATAACATCATTTGAAACTGTGCTTAGACAGGTCTTAGAAGAGAAGAGACTCATGAAAAAGGATGGTAAACCCTGTGGACCAGCGAGCCTGACCTGTTCATTATGTGACCGCGTGTGTTTGTCAAACATTGGTAGAATTAGCCACGAGAGAAGCTGTTCGGCAAAAACAATACCTCAAAAAAATACGCAATAGCCTCCACTAGACCGTCTGACAAGACGAAAAGGGCCATATATATATATATACAATTATGTCTTTACCTGGCAAA
Organism: Megaustenia siamemsis; assembly: GCA_032433765.1. Lineage (NCBI taxonomy): Eukaryota > Metazoa > Mollusca > Gastropoda > Stylommatophora > Ariophantidae > Megaustenia > Megaustenia siamemsis. Next base: position 7,893,230 of record JAVIAB010000160.1, read on the forward strand.
TATAAATCACTTGATTAGTTTCAGTTTATGAATTTTATTTCACATTAGAGCCCTACAAAATTTGAATTAAGAATTCCTTGCAGCAAAATTATCGGAGAACCTATGTTGTAAGGGTTTACCTGCCACACAGGGTATGAGAACCGCTGTTGTAAGGGTTTAGCGGTCACACAGGGTATGAGAACCGCTGTTGTAAGGGTTTAGCGGTCACACAGGGTATGAGAACCGCTGTTTAAAGGGTTTAGCCGCCACACAGGGTATGAGAACTGCTGTTGAAAGGGTTTAGCCGCCACACAGGGTATGAGAACTGCTGTTGAAAGGGTTTAGCAGCCACACAGGGTATGAGAACTGCTGTTGTAAGGGTTTAGCGGTCACACAGGGTATGAGAACCGCTGTTGTAAGGGTTTAGCGGTCACACAGGGTATGAGAACCGCTGTTGTAAGGGTTTAGCGGTCACACAGGGTATGAGAACCGCTTTTTAAAGGGTTTAGCCGCCACACAGGGTATGAGAACTGCTGTTGAAAGGGTTTAGCAGCCACACAGGGTATGAGAACTGCTGTTGAAAGGGTTTAGCAGCCACACAGGGTATGAGAACCGCTGTTGAAAGGGTTTAGCGGCCACACAGGGTCCTCTACCACGACAAGGTGGAGTCACGTCGTTTGATTGAACTTTAACAGACTATTTACGGTGGTATTTTGATTGCAAACCTCTCGTTATGCTTGTACATCTACTGAGTTATAGTGTCGCTTGGTTTCCCTTCAGATGGTTGTACTTCTAAATTATAATGTTGCAGGATATCCCATCAGATGATTGTACATCTAATTTACAATGTTGCAGGTTTACCCATCAGATGGTTGTACATCTAAGTTAAAATGTTGCAGCGTTACCCATCAGATTGTTGTACATCTAAGTTACAATGTTGCAGGGTTTCCCATCAGATTGTTGTACATCTAGGTTATAATGTTGCAGGGTTCCCCATCAGATGGTTGTACATCTAGGTTATAATGTTGCAGGGTTTCCAATCAGTTATAAAAGAGGACAGTGTATCTCTAGTTCACTCTAAGTTTTTCCTTGAATGGATCCGTGGGTACCAGAACCCATATTCTTATGTCAACCAATTTTTTAAAGAGAAAAAATACTCAGTCTTCTAAAACTTGAATGTAAAGAACAGTAAAAAGAACCATTAAAATATGTACACGTACACAATTTGTATACTCACCGATGTTGTGAAGTGAACACTCTATTTTCAACACAAAATCTAAATTGGGCTATAAGATGTGATAAACGACGACTTTAAATACCTGAAGCGATGACTCCGCCCTCAACAGCTGTCACACCTGTCAATCACAGCACTGAGACAACAGCAGAAAACGCCCTTGCCACGTGTCCAGTGCGGTTTATAGAGACGAAGGTCATAGCTTCTTTATTATTTGTTACTAGTGACATATCTGTATGGGTAATCTGTACAGCACTACCCCAGTACCGTCTCTACCGTAAGAAATAACAAATCGACCTACAAGGCATTAACAAGAAGAAACTTTCTCAATTCATCTTCTTGTTTACTTCTTTCACCTTGTTCTGAAGAAAGATGAAGACAAATATGAAATCCATTAAAAACATGCCTTCAGCACCAGAAGAGCATCAGACGACCATCTTTACCCCAGCTGAATTAGATGTTGCCCTCAAAGGATTGAAGCTCAAAAGTTCCCCTGGTAAAGATGGAATCTCCAACGAAATGTAAATAAATATGGTACAGAAAGCCAAGGGCTACCTTCTAAGGATAATAAATGCTAGCTGGAAGAAAAGTCATATGCAGGCAATCAGGAAAGAAGCTATTATGGTGCCCATCCTCAAACGTGGAAAAGACTCACTAGACCCAAGTATCTATAGACCAATTAGCTTGCTGAGCTGCCTGAATAAACTCATGAAAAGGCTGGTTAAAAAGAAAACTTATGTGGCATATAAAGACAAGTGGAACACTATTAAAACAGGTAAATGAATTTAAATATTTGGGAACTTTGTTAACCTCAGACGGAAGATGTACAAAAGAGGTGAGATGTAGAATGGGTCAGGCAAAAGCAGCTTTCCAAAAAATGAAGAAAATACTATGTAATCCATTTTTGACAATAGAAACAAGACAAAGAGTTCTTAAATGTTACGTAGAGCCAGTATTAACATACGGATGCGAATCATGGACAATAGGACAACAGATAAGAAAATCACTGGAGTCTGTAGAAATGTGGTTTTTCAGAAGAATGTTGAAAATACCATGGACAGCTAAGAAGAGTAATGCAGAGGTTCTGAGAAGGGTCAAAGCAAAAAGAGAGCTAATTTCCAATGTTAGGAAGAGACAATCATCATTTTTTGGCCAAGTAATGAGAAGAGATCAACTTGAATATATTGTAACAACTGGAAAAATTGAGGGACGAAGAGATAGAGGGAAGCAAAGAGAAAAAATAACAGACAGCTTAAGAGAATGGCTTGGCAGAAGGTCAACAACAGAAATGATAAATAGCTGCCCAGATCGAATGTTGTAGAGAGACATGATCACCTACGCCACTAGGCCCGGTACTTGATGATGATGATGATGATGTGGCATTTGGAGACAAAACAACAAATCGTACCTCAACAAAGTGGTTTTCGGTCACCTACATTGCAGAGGAAATAGAGTATGCTCTACAAGAAAAGAAACACACACTGGCAGTGTGGGTCGACATGGAGAAGGCTTTTGATAGGTTTTGGCGAGAGGGTTTAAAGAACAAGCTTTTTAGACTTGGCATCCTGGGTCAGGTTTATTACATTGGGTCTCTCAATACCTTCAGGATAGAACGACCAGAGTACAAGTTCAAGGTCAATTAAGTATGAAGGTTTCTATCGACCTTTATCGATTAATTTTCATAAATGACATCGTAATGGACATTCCACCCAGATTACACTCAGCAATATACGCTGATGATCTGGCGTTATGGGTTCGTGAGGAAAGCATGTCGGTGGCTGGACCCAGGATGCAAGATGCCCTAGGTGAACTTGAAAAATGGACAAACACCTGGTTCTTACCAATTAACGAACAAAAAAAACGACACATACAATGTTCAGCCTGTCAAGAAACACACTCTCTGCAAACTTGAAGATAAAAGACCATACACTCCCTATTGACCAAAACCCAACATATCTTGGCGTCACCATGAATCGCAGAATGACTTGGAAAAATTAGATAGACAGTGCAAGGAAAATAGCCAGAAGACGAACAAATATTATGAAGAACTTGGCAGGAACGGACTGGGGGGCAGACAGTATTATTTTGAAAAGACTATACGTAGGAAGAGTCAGACCAGTTCTAGAGTATGGAATCACAGCCTGGGCTATAGTTTCCAAATCATACCTTAGCAAAATTAACAGAACACAGAACCAAGCTGCCCGTATCATCACTGGTGCTATGAAATCTACACCTATCAAGAATCTAGAAACAGTAACAGGTTTACAACCCTTAGATGACAGACGAGTCACTAAAGTATTGCAACAAGCGAGAAATATAGAAGGCTCCTTAGCCAACCATGCACCAAAGAATAACTGGTTTCGGAATTGTAAGATTAAAGAGGAGCAGCTTCGCTGCAATTGCCAATGAACTAACTACTGGAGACCCAGTACTTTCCCAAACAATATCGAAACCCTTGGGTCCATATGATATGTCTCCTCATGGAAAGCATAAAATACTAGAAATTAAGGAAAATATAACAGGAATCATGAAAAAAGGCGCACAATCAGACACAGAAAGAAAACACGTAGCAGAAAAACACATACACGATACCTACCGACAGAACTCTTGGTCCCACATATACACAGATGGCTCTGCTACAAATGCCACCAGAGATGGAGGGGGAGGTGTTTTCTGGACTAATCAGGACGAGATCACCAAGTCAATAGCTACTGGAAAATTCTGAAACAACTTTAAAGCAGAAACTGAGGCCATCAGAGATGCTGCAACACTGGCTACTCAACACAAAAATAACATGCACAATAAATTGGTGATTCTGACGGATGCTCTGTCAGTACTATCAGCTCTAAAAATCCACAGGAACAGTGAACTAGATGACTTGAGAACAACCCTGGACCAACTATGCAATAACTTCCAGAGAGTAGTCATTCAGTGGATACCATCATACTGTCATATACACGGGAACGAACGCGCAGACAAATTAGCTAAATAGGGGTGAGGGGGGGGGGAGATTACCACAGGAGAACCATCCGCTCAGTTATGATGAAGCCAAATCGATCCTCAAAGGTCAGTTCCACGAGCAATGGAAACTATTTACAGCTACCTTAAGGGCTATTAACCTGCGAAGGTAATACCCTAGGGACTACGACCTGCTTGGTGACCGCTAGTTCTCAAACTCTTATTGTTCACACTTCACTCTCCACCTAACTCAATTTGGTCCACACAAAAATCGTGCGGCCCGCTCATTCTATGAGTTGTTATTACCTTCATGCCTTCCATGCTTTCTGTCATTTCTTCTCACCCGGCCTACTAATGACCTTTACCCTTTATTTATCTCCACATATCTCTCTCTCTCTCTGACTTTTCTCTCTCTCTCTCTCTCTCTCTATTTCATTGGTAGTGGTGGCCATAGGTTTTGTAGTAATGACTATAGGTTTTGATAGTGATGACCATGTGCTTCTTTGATGTTAATACGTTTCTCACGAATCATGTACCCATTCTTTGCTTCAGCTATTTCAACCGCAGAAAGTAAGACTCAGTTTAAACCTTGGTCAGTTTATCATCACGACAGACCGTTCAGCACGTCACTAATAACGCTCACAGTGGGCTACTTAATGGATATGTTTCTTCGGTGCGCGCGCGCACACATGTAAAAGCCTCTTTCTTTCCTATTTGCGACTCGTGACTGTCGAGGCTGTCGTGCCCCAGCGATAAGCTGACCTCCGTCAACCCTTTGCCAAGGACTTGCCGGCCGGGAGTTGATGCTCTGTCGTATAGTGATTTAGTACTTCGCTTTGTAATGACTTTTGTCGACAACCACCTGTCCGTTCTTCGCGGACTTACTGAAAACATTGAGCAACAGCACACACAGCAACTCGTGAAGGTTACACATATGAACTTTATTACAGTTTCACATTCATCATCATCATCATCAAGTACCGGGCCTAGTGGCGTAGGTGACCATGTCTCTCCACAATATTCGATCTCGGCAGCTATTTATCATTTCTGTTGTTGACCTTCTGCCAAGCCATTCTCTTAAGCTGTCTGTTATTTTTTCTCTTTGCTTCCCTCTATCTCTTCGTCCCTCAATTTTTCCAGTTGTTACAATATATTCAAGTTGTTCTCTTCTCGTTACATGGCCAAAAAATGATGATTGTCTCTTCCTAACATTGGAAATTAGCTCTCTTTTTGCTTTGACCTTTCTCAGAACCTTTTCATTACTCTTCTTAGCTGTCCATGGTATTCTCAACATTCTTCTGTAAAAGCACATTTCTACAGACTCCAGTGATTTTCTTGTCTGTTGTCCTATTGTCCATGATTCGCATCCGTATGTTAAGACTGGCTTTACGTAACATTTAAGAACTCTTTGTCTTGTTTCTATTGTCAAAAATGGATTGCATAGTATTGTACTCATTTTTTGGAAAGATGCTTTTGCCTGAGCCATTCTGCATCTCACCTCTTTTGTACATCTTCCATCTGAGGTTAACAAAGTTCCCAAATAGTTAAATTCATTTACCTGTTTTAATATTGTTCCACTTGTCTTTCTTTTGCACTGAGGTGATGTCTTTTTCTTTGTTGTTACCATTACCTCTGTCTTTTTGCTATTAAGGCTGTCCTTTATTTTTGCTTTTCTTCACTACAATGTCCAACATTTCTTGTAACTCATTTTCACTCTTAGAGATTAATACTGTATCATTAGCATACCTTAGATTAGATTAGTTTCACATTATCCATCACATTTGAGACCCATGTCTCTACACGCTCTTCTCTGTTACAACTCAACTGTCTCTTAGATGGTACAATTGATCTAATGTGACGACGACACTTGCTGCAGTGTCATATTCAGCAGGACGGTGTTTGCCAACCAGTGCTAATAATTAACAATTTATTCTTCCTACATGGCTTCAGCTGACTTAACCATGTTGCTCTTTCACTGCTAGGTTCAGCAGACTCTGTCTGCCAAATCTGTGAAAATAATTGACTATTCTCTGACATATATTGATAGAAGTTTGAGTGTTCTACTCACCAATGGAGAACTCGTGCCTGTCATCAGAACCACACTGAATTATCAGACATGTACACATTTGTGCGCCCTACTCTATTAGAACACCACCTAAGGTTATTCTGATCTAACACTGCCTTGTTCACAGGCCATTGACACTTAGACTCTACATAGTCCCTACATTAACGTCTTCCCGCTCGAGCTCTGGCGAGCTACTATAGCTCGTTTCAAATCATGTGCCCAACTTCAAAACGCTATTACTCTTTAACCATTTGTTAAAAACTTTTGAAATTTTCCAAATGTTATTAGAATGCAAAAGACCCTTTAAATGTATATTTAACAAATATCTTGCAGCTGCAGTTTTCTTAAAGCGGCGAATTTCTTTGATGTTTGTCAAAATTGTAAATTGTGAACCCCTAAAGAATAGAAATTACCGTAGTTGCTGGTCTATGATTAATTTTCACTAGGTAAAGGCGTGGCCGTAATGGGGAAATAACTGGATAAGACAAAACACCAGGAGAATTATTGTCTTCTCAGTTCGAGGACGGACGATAATATCAAGGTATACCTGTATGTCCAATTTTCTTAGTTGTGTGGTCCTGAAAAGGACCGTTTATTGAACTAATTTAAGGTATTATAGGGGCCAACATTGTGGGGGCTATATACTTTCATTCTGAATCAGACGAGTCTAAAAGATTAATAACTGTTTGGGGTTGAACATTCCACAAACCATCATTTTTCCAATATTCCTCTTCCTGTTTTAAGACGTGGTCGTCACATTTAGCCCAATAATCTTTGTCTGTATTTAATAAAGCGAGATTAGCAAGAGTCTTTACATCGCATATTTTGAATGTTGTATTTTCATCTGCCACTTGTCCTTTTAATTTTGCCCAGATTAGTTCTATTGAATTTAAATGAGCATGGTAAGGTGGCAGCCTCAAACTTATATGACCATGCTCTTGGATAATCTTATCTATTTGAAAAATCTTTGTCCTTTGTTTCTGCTTTACTAGAGATAGTAATTCAGGTTTTAAGTACATGTTATTAAATTGTATGTGCTCCTTTGTGAGCCATATCTTAATAGCATCTTTTGTACTGGATGACGTCGGGACTTTATCTTCAAGTGCAACAATGTTGTGGTACGCTGTCTTGTCCATTATTAGGCAAGATGGTCGATCTAGTGATGGGAGAGCAGAATTTTCAATCCAATGTCTAAATATGTGACCATTCATCTCAGAGTGATAATCACGATTGTCTATGGATTTTGAAAGAAAAATGAGCTCTGCATTCTGTATTAGTCCATGTTGTCGACTACCTGCATGCACAATTATCAAGCGCTGTCCTTTGCTGCTAGGTATTAATCTCTTAATCTTTCCATCTGATGACTGCCATTCCCTTTGGTTAGTGTGGTGAGCATTGATCCATGTTTCATCCAAGTACACAATATCATAACCTTGCTTGCGCAACTCTTTTACTTCACGTAAGTACTTGCTTCTCATGACTACTATATGTGGCTTCTCACAGATGATGTTTCTTCCATTGGAATACTTTCTGAATGTAAAGCCTGCAGCTCTCACATTCCTCCATAATGTAGACTTTGATATTTCAATACTGTTGTTCTTTTTCAGCGATACTTTTAATTTTCTTATTGTAACAGTTTCATTCATACCCAACATTTTGTGAATTTCACTTCTAATAAGTTCACTGTCGAAATTATCCAACATTTTTGCTCTTCCTTGTGATTTTGTAAATTTTTTTAACATTGACGGTCACGTGCTTGAATCCAGCGATTAAATGACCGTTTAGATAAATCCAAAATGTGTCTTGTCCTATTCTCAGGGTTTTCTAAAGAATGAAATAATCTTTCTCGTTTAGCCTCTTTGCAAAAATAGTCATACATTTTTATTGCAATGTTTTGTAAACTGCAGAATTTCATTTTAAGACTCATGATAAATGTTATAGTTCCACGTCTCCGCCGCTGAATTAACGGAAATGGAACACACAATGTCTCGTGTTTACTACAAGTGTCTAATTGTGTCAGACAACTGACGCGGAAAGCTTGAAAAATCGTAAATTTGAGCGTGTATAGACTTGTAATCGCTATTTTTAACTTAAATACTGTAAACACTAAGTTTTGACTACATCAATGGGTCGTTATAAATTTATATAAATCAAATAAGCAACAATAATAACCAAATGTTTGTTTTTAATGAAATTAATTCCCTGTTGGGTTCTAATCATTATAACTATACATGCAAATTTTGAAAAAATTACAAAAAGCGGTTTAAAAGATATTGATTTTTAAAGTTGGGCACGACTTATGAAACAAGCTATAGTCATGTGTCATATCTTTGTGTGTGCATGTGTTTAGTCATATCTCATATCTTAGCGTGTGTCTGTGTTAGTCATGTGTCATATCTTTGTGTATGCATGTCTGGGTTAGTGATATCTCATATCTGTGTGTGCATGTTTATGTTAGTCATATCTCATATCTTTGTGTGTGCATGTATGTGTATGTCACATCTCATATCCCTATGTGTGCATGGCTATGTTAGTCACATCTCATATCTGTGTGTGTGCATGTCTATGTTGGTCCTATCTCGTATCTTTCTGTGCATGTCTATGTTAGGCATGTTTCATATCTTTGTGTGTGCATGTCTATGTCAGTCATATCTCATATCTTTATGTGTATGTTTATGTTAGTCATTTGTCATATATCTTGATGTGTGTCAGTGTTAGTGAAATTAGCCTAGAGAAACGTCAAGAGACCCGTCTAAAACAACAAAATGCAAGACAAGAAGAGACTGCACATGAAGTCATGGAAATACCCATTACACAAAGAGAGCTAGAGCTGGCAATATCCAAATTAAAAATGAAAAATTCACCAGGTAGTGATGGAGTGTCTAATGAAATGATTAAGAACTTGGGAACTGCAGCTAAAGCAAAACTACTGCAGATCTACAACATTTGCTGGATCACAGGTAAAGTGCCACAGGCATGGAGAGAAGCAATTATGATACCATTACTAAAGCCAGGAAAAGATGGTTCAATGACATCCAGCTATAGACCAATCAGCCTTACAAGCTGTTTGTGCAAAACAATGGAACGTATAATCAATCTCAGACTGCAGTGGTACCTGGAAAGTGAAAATCTCCTTGTCCCACAACAAGCAGGCTTTAGACAGTGTTACTCTACCGAAGATCAGGCAACCTATCTTTCCCAGGAAATTGAGGATGCGTTTCAAGAAAAGAAACTGGTACTAGCAGCATGGATAGACCTAAAGAAAGCATTTGATAAGGTATGGAAGGAAGGGCTTTTGAAGAAACTGAGAAATTATGGAGTAAATGGCAGGATGTACAAATGGGTCAAAGCATACCTGCATAACAGGAGAGCCAGAGTGCAACTGGATGGTCTTAAGAGTAAGAAGGTCTTACTGCGCCAGGGCGTTCCACAAGGAGGGGTACTATCTCCAACACTTTTTCTGATCTACATCAATGACCTAGTTACTGAACTACCACATGGTATCAAAGTGGCAATGTATGCAGATGACTTGGTAATGTGGTGCACAGAGGAGTATGCAACAGTGGCCTCCAAATTGTTACAAAGAGCTATGAATGCACTGAATTCATGGACAAATAGATGGTGTATCAGCATCAATACAGACAAATGCAGTACTACACTTTTCACTCTTTCCCCAAAACAAAAAGCAGGAGCCATCTATATAAACAATGAGCCTGTGAAAGAAGACATACAGGCTACGTATCTCGGAGTTACATTTGATAACAAACTATCTTGGAAACAGCAGATAAATAAGGCAACCCAAAAAGCAAGGAGAAAATTGGCTATTCTAAGAAAGCTGTGTGGAACTACGTGGGGTGCGAGTGGGAAAATACTCAGTAAAGTTTACCAACAGAGTATACGCCCACATTTAGAATATGGATCATCTGCATGGTGTTCAGCATCAAACACCACACTTCAAGAACTGGATAAAGTACAAAACCAGGCACTTAGGGTCATCACAGGAGCAATGAAATCAACACCAATATTAGAGATGGAGAAATTGTGGAGGATACCAGCACTGAGAGAACGGAGGGACACAAAGGTGCTGATACAGGCAGAAAAATTTGCTTGCATGCCGAGACATCCAATGAAGGACCGATTCCAAAATCTTGCATTGGGACGACTTAAGAGAAGCAGTTTTATACACCAAGCCAAGCGTATTAGTAGACAAACACCAGACATGCCAAGAGCTGTTAACCCCCTACTGCCCATACCAGAACAGACTCCCTGGACAGAGGAATCAGGATTATCAGTTCAAATACGGACAGAAGTGAAAGGAATAGTTGATAAAGAGGAACAGAATAGTCTACAGCGAAAAACAATAACTCTCAGTTTCCTGGATGAAGAATACCCACAAGACCTATGGATTCGTGTGTATACAGATGGATCAGCACAGAATGCAGTAAAAAATGGGGGAGCAGGTGCATATATAGAATACCCAAATAACACTAGGGATATGAATAAAATAGCAACAGGGAAATATTGTCACAATTATGATGCAGAAATACAAGCAATAAAGTTAGCAATAGAAAAACTGCTGAACATTAATCTTAGCCCACAGCCTGTAGTGTTTTTGACAGATGCAAGATCAGTACTCCAGGCACTACAATCCAGAAAATTACCACATTTGCAGACCTTATTGACTGAACTCTGCAAGCACCACAGGGTTGCCCTGCAGTGGATCCCATCTCACTGTGGAATACCAGGAAATGAGAAAGCAGATCAGTTGGCAAAGGAAGGTTCAACAGGCACACAACTAGATACACCTGTTACATACCATCATAAGAAACAGATAATCAAATCAATCAGAGGACCACAAGCCCCAAATCAGGATGCCTTTTATAATATGAATAGATATGAACAAGTTATCATTATACGTCTCAGAACAGGACACAATCGACTCCATAGTCACATGTATACAAAATTCAAGATCGGCACCTCAACTACTTGTACATGTGGACAGGCGCCCCAGACTGCTGAACACATACTTCAAGACTGCACTGAATATAGTAGACTGAGGAAAATCCATTGGCCCATAGATACAACACTACAGACAAAACTATATGGGCCACTGCAAGAATTACAAAAGACAGTAACATTTATACAGGAAACGACATTGCAGATATAGACAATGCTTCAGGCGAACGAAAGATAGATAGATAGATAGTGTTAGTCATGCCTCGTATCGCTGTGTGCATGTCTGTGTTGGTCACATCTCATATCTTTGTGTATGCATGCATGTGTTAGTCACCTCTAGTGACTCGGGCAGATGGTGCTCGTAAACCTGGGAGGGCCGACCATCTAGGGGCAGAATCCCCCTACAGAAAAGATCATCTCCTACCTTGCAGGACGATTCGGGACAATCAAAGGCTAAGGAATGCAAACCTGAATAAAATTCTGAAATCGGATGCACTGGGCCACTGGCGCAGAACACAGTGCAACGTTTTAACGGGTGTTCAATCAGAGTGGATCTGGCAGACTCTAATTGTGATGTGCTGTGTGTGTTGGGGCGATCAACACACTTAACCTGACAGCTGACTTCATGTGAGAGTCTGGGATCCTAATCTGGTGGAGTCCTGATCGCAGAGAGAGGGAGAGAGAGAGATACCAGACACGACATTGTAGATATAGACAATACATCAAGCGATAGATAGAAAGACAGGCAGGCAGACAGATAGAGAGACAGGCAGGCAAGCAGGCACACTGATAGAGAGACAGGCAGGCAGACAGACAGGCCCAAAGTCAGACAGATAGGCAGGCAAACAGATAGGCGGGCAGGCCGATAGACAGACAGACAGACAGACAAACAGACAGAGAGATCGATAGATAGACAGGTGTAACAGCGGAGGTCAAAATGGGTAACAGTGAGGTGAGTAAGTGATGAGGAGCACGTGGACACTTCACGGGAAGGAAGTGAGGAAATCAGCTCAGACAGAAAAACGGAATTCCGTGACTGTTGAGAAGTTTCAGTTTGAAATGGGCAGAGTATGTAAGGGAATTTGTGATTGGCTGGAGGTGAAAGATATAGTCGAGTTACAAGGTTAGAAAGCAAGCAGTTGGTGACTATTTTTCCACACAGAGTCACACGGGGCGGGGCGGTGGGTAGAGCGGCCTGCGAGGCGATTGCTATAGAACCCTAATAGATTAGGCGGTAGGCCAATGGCTCACGGAGCCCAAGAGTGAATAAGAGTTAGTCCAAGGAGTAACTAGGAGCCATACTAGGGTAGAAGTAAGTCTCGGGTTCAAGGGCGAGACAGTTATTGTGTTAATTTAGGAACTCAGCTTAGGTTAAAGACTATGAGGATTTCAGTGTGGACCGATTGAGTGTGAGAGTTGATGGAGGCACGACTGCAGTGGAAAGATGCATACAGTACATTTCGTGTGTGTGAACAGCCAAGCGCAGTGTAAACCGCTGGCTTTCACATGTTGTTTTACTTGGTAAATTGCCTGTTAATAAACTCATGTTCTTATTTATAAGTGGACTTGATGTCAAGTGAATTATTATCATTGTCTGTCGTATTAGACAGTGTGGTGACGAACAAACGTTAGTGTCGCTGAGAAAGACTGTGTTATAAGATTCTGCAGGGCAGTCACAATCAGACAGCAATGAGAAGTACACTACAATACGCGATCACGAGGGAAGCTGATCTCGTTTCTTGTCATTCAGGGTTTGCAGTCTCGGTTTAGTACGAGTCAGTCAGTCAATAAACAAGTATCGAGTCCAGTCTAGCAAATTCCGTCGTGGGCCACCAGTCCGCCCATTAGTCGGTCGATTTAACAAGGCAGTGAGAGGGGCAAACAGTACACAGAATCACGGCTGCAGAATTGAACAAAGAAGTTACAGAACATATTTAAGCAGAACAGTAGAGTGCAATCTATCAGTTGCACATCGACATCAGAATTACGAATCCCAAGTGGTACGTTTCAAAATTATATTCAAAATTACGATGACAACAACGTTATAAGATCCTTTATTATTATATTGTTGCTGGACCTGCACCACAACCGGTCGACGACAGGTAAACACCGCGTGCACTGAGGCATGAACGGGTTAGGGTGTGTTGGAACTGCGGTGTAGGGAACGGGTGAGGGTGTGTTGGAACTGTTGTGTAGGGAACGGGTTAGGGTGTGTTGGAACTGTTGTGTAGGGAACGGGTGAGGGTGTGTTGGAACTGCGGTGTAGGGAATGGGTGAGGGTGTGTTGGAACTGTTGTGTAGGGAACGGGTGAGGGTGTGTTGGAACTGTTGTGTAGGGAACGGGTGAGGGTGTGTTGGAACTGTTGTGTAGGGAACGGGTGAGGGTGTGTTGGAACTGTTGTGTAGGGAACGGGTGAGGGTGTGTTGGAACTGTTGTGTAGGGAACGGGTGAGGGTGTGTTGGAACTGCGGTGTAGGGAACGGGTGAGGGTGTGTTGGAACTGTTGTGTAGGGAACGGGTGAGGGTGTGTTGGAACTGTTGTGTAGGGAATGGGTGAGGGTGTGTTGGAATTGTGGTGTAGGGGACGGGATAGGGTGTGTTGGAACTGCGGTGTAGGGAACGGGTGAGTGTGTGTTGGAACTGCGGTGTAGGGAACGGGTGAGTGTGTGTTGGAACTGTTGTGTAGGGAACGGGTGAGGGTGTGTTGGAACTGTTGTGTAGGGAACGGGTGAGGGTGTGTTGGAACTGTTGTGTAGGGAACGGGTGAGGGTGTGTTGGAACTGTTGTGTAGGGAACGGGTGAGGGTGTGTTGAAACTGCGGTGTAGGGAACGGGTGAGGGTGTGTTGGAACTGTTGTGTAGGGAACGGGTTAGGGTGTGTTGGAACTGTTGTGTAGGGAACGGATTAGGGTGTGTTGGAACTGTTGTGTAGGGAACGGGTGAGGGTGTGTTGGAACTGTTGTGTAGGGAACGGGTGAGGGTGTGTTGGAACTGCGGTGTAGGGAACGGGTGAGGGTGTGTTGGAACTGTTGTGTAGGGAACGGGTGAGGGTGTGTTGGAACTGTTGTGTAGGGAACGGGTGAGGGTGTATTGTAACTGTGGTGTAGGGAACAGGTGAGGGTGTGTTGGAACTGCGGTTTAGGGGACGGGTGAGGGTGTGTTGGAACTGTTGTGTAGGGAACGGGTGAGGGTGTGTTGGAACTGTTGTGTAGGGAACGGGTGAGTGTGTGTTGGAACTGTGGTATAGTGAACAGGTGAGTGTGTGTTGGAACTGTGGTATAGTGAACAGGTGAGTGTGTGTTGGAACTGTGGTATAGGGAACGGGTGAGGGTGTGTTGGAACTGTGGTATAGTGAACAGGTGAGTGTGTGTTGGAACTGTGGTATAGAGAACGGGTGATGGTGTGTTGGAACTGTGGTATAGTGAACAGGTGAGTGTGTGTTGGAACTGTGGTATAGGGAATGGGTGAGGGTGTGTTGGAACTGTGGTGTAGGGAACGGGTGAGTGTGTGCTCATGTCATGCAGAAGAACTAGTGGTCCAGTCCGTTGGAGTCTTATAATGAACTGGTTGTCGTGTAGTGACCGGGTTGTCGTTTTCTGATTTCATTGATACTTGTTGGACTCTCTTAGGGCTAACACGTTTTCTATTTTGTCTATTATTATTTGGTGACCACTACACCACGGGCGACTGCCGCGTACCTTTTTGCTATTCAATCAAAATGGAAACTACTCCCCAGAGTAACTCAGAAATGATAGAAAACTCCGCAGATATAAATGTTGTTTAACCTATGGGATGAAACAAAGTAACTTACTAAGGAACGACTTCCGTTTCCAAGATCGTAGAATAGAGTTTATGTTCCATTGAATGGTGTACGATTGCATCGGGAGTTTAAATTGACCTCTATTATGTAGGCAAATATGCAGGTGCCACGGAGTTCGTACACTGACAACAACCTTTTCGGGGAATCAGCCAGTGTGAATACAACTTTCCTCGTTGTCAAGTCTTGTGTGTACTGCGCCATGGCTTCAAAAGCTGTTCAATAACGATCATAGGTTTGTTCGGCGGCCGTTCACTTCTAGCTCTCTCATGTGGATAGTCAGCTGTGTCAAGTCAACTGAAGGTTGAACTTTCAGGATTCCGCGCCAGGGCTAAGGTGTTTGTACACCTGGATGTTGTCTCTCTCTCTCTCTCTCTCTCTCTCTCTCTCTCTCTCTCTGCGATCAAGACTCAATCAGAGTAGGATTCCATACTCTCTCATAAAGTAAGCTGTTTAAGATTCGATTACCCCATATAGTTTCTCTTCCAGAGAGGTGGGCGTGGACCACATTGCTCTTCTCAGGACTGTGTACTGGGGGCAATCCTGTAGAACATTTGTAGTCATATTGTCCAGTGTAAAGTGGCTTAAGCTGGTTGTACCTATTTTGAATTTGGTAAACATGTGATTCCTCATTCTATTGTGACCAGTGCGTAGGCGAAGTATGATGACTTGATCCCTCCTTGATAGTTGATAGTATCCGTGCCTCTCGTTATGCTTTGGGTGTTCTCGTTTCCATTTTTCATGATACTGACCTTTGAGGATTGATTTGGCTTCATCATAACTGAGCGGATGGTTATCCTGTGGTAATTTCCCCCCCCCCTCCCCTATTTACCTAATTTGTCTGCACGTTTGTTCCAGTGTATATTACAGTATGATGGTATCCACTGAATGACTACTCTCTGGAAGTTATTACATAGTTGGTCCAGGGTTGTTCTCAAGTCATCTAGTTCACTGTTCCTCTGGATTTTTAGAGCTGATAGTACTGACAGAGCATCCGTCAGAATCACCAATTTATTGTGCATGCTATTTTTGTGTTGAGTAGCCAGTGTTGCAGCATCTCTGAGGGGGGCCTCAGTTTCGGCTTTAAAGTTTGAGAATTTCCCAGTAGCTATTGACTTGGTTGTCTCGTCCTGGATGTTGTTGTTTCATAGAATCAGTCACCGAAGGTACATCCGTTGTTGCCAAACATCGTACTTATTACGTCATAGTGATGAACGATGTGGCCTTGTGGCAATGGCAAGGTCATATATCCCTATCCCCCTAAATAAATAAGGCGAGATGACTATGTCGACGTTGTTCGTGAATCTGCAGCCCTGATGTGACTTCCAGATCAACAAGTCAACATGGGCGTCAACCAAGAGAGCTACAGGAAGAACAGTGTATGCCTTCTGAACCAGTATGTTTTTGAAACGTCGAAATTCTAAGCACTAATGTCCAAATGTGCGATTGTGATTAGAAACTGTAACAATTCTGAGACCAGTAGCAGAAGGGTAATATTAAGTGTAACGATATAGGATAAGGAACATCTGAATAATTAATAGTTCGAGAAACAAACCCACATAAATTAGAGGATACTAGATCATTTGGGGCACAGCTCAAGGACGGCATGAGATGACCAGACCCAACAAAATGAGAACGTTGGATTTTAGCCCCACCCGGCGGAAATAGAACAGCAACAGGCTACACAGACCACTTCGAAGTTAGATCAGGTGTAAGACAGGGGTGCGTACTATCCCCCTTACTGTTTATTACATACATGGACCATATATGCAAGCTAGCCAACCCATCAGAGACAGAGGAGATCAACGAGCTTCTATTTGCAGACGACCAGGCACTAATACATGAAACAATAGAAGACCTACAAGAACACCTAAACAAACTCAACATCTTAGGAACAAAATACAACATGAAAATCAACATCAACAAAACAAAAGTCATGAATGTCGCCAAAAATAAACAGAACATCAACATAACTATAGAAGGCAGACAACTAAAACAAGTAGAGGAATTCAAATACCTAGGAAGTCTAATGACAAACGACAATTCCCAAACAGCAGAGATAGAATCAAGATGCAACAAAGCTTGTCAAATCATCGGACAGTTATCACCACTATTGTCCAACAAGGAAATAACTCTGGAGGCAAAACGAACGCTATACAATACAATCTTCATTCCAACGTTGTGCTACCAATGCCAGACCTGGACTCTAGATGCAAGAACAATAGAAAAATAACCTCTACAGAGATGAAATGTGTTAGACGAATGACAGGAAACAGTCTGAGAGATAAGATCAGAAATTAAGAACTGAGAAAAAAGCTAGGAATAGCCCCAGCCATAGAATATATAAGGAAACAACAGATAAAATGGTTCGGCCACGTGACAAGGCAGAAAGAACACAACACAACACACCGAGCCTTCAACAAACGCTGTGAGAACAACAGACCCAAGGGTCGACCACGAAAAAGATGGATCGATGGAATATTAGAAGCACTAGGAAACATAACAGCAGCAGAGGCGAACATAAGAGCAAAAAACCGCAAATTATATCTCCCCTCGACGCTGAAAGGCAGATGAGGAAGGAAAGAAGAAGTAGAGGAAGAACCAGACCAAACGCTAGCGTTCCCTTTTCGTGGCAAGGCGCTGTGCCACTGAGTACGGGTTCGATCCTGCCTTGGTCCATATTTTTTTCTGTTGTTGATTATTTGTCATTTTTTCCGAGTGCTGTAAACATACCTCTTCCTCTGAATTGATTTACCAGGGTATTACCCTGGGAAGGTGAGGAATGTTGCTTCGCATCTGAGTTTCGATGCTTGAGGCGACACTATACAGAAATCTCTGAACATTTCTGGATAGGCGGTCGAGCACATATGGATGTAAACTCGCGCGCTAAGACGCCGGTTCAAGTCTCGTACTTTACCTTTACCTTACCATACATCTTTTTTTTTTTTTTTTGGCTGAAGATTTTTAACATTTTGTTATGTGCCTCGACATGACCTATGGCTTTTGGCCGACATAAGCTCTAGTGGAATAAGTTGCAAATGGTAAAGTGGGCATCCAAAAGAAGTGTGAACATGCTCTTTAATTATTTTGTCAATCAGAAACGTCTTATGCTTCCTCGTTTGCTTCACAAGCTGCAACAACTCTGATTTCAACTGATTGTCGTGAAAAGGAAACATTTTTTTTTTCATTTGCAAGCTACGTCTTCATTTGATATTTTGTTTTTGCTGAAGTTGGAAATCTGTCTTGCTGTTCTGCAATATTACAATAGGATGCATCGTGCACTAACAAGATAGACAGTATATCCAGGGTGGGCAGAATAATGTTCTCTATCCAATCCCTTAAAATGTTTCCATTCATTTCAGAGTGGTAGTCCCTGCCATCTGTAGACTCTGCTTGTAAACAATGCCTCTGCTTTGATCGGATAAATACATTCTCTCAGCTCTTTTAATATAAATAATAATATTCATTTACTGCTTGCATTTTTGTTGTGTTTTTTTCTGTTGATTGTTTTCCATATTTTCTTAAAGGTATGGTGAGCACTATGAACCCATGTTTTGTCCACATATACGATATCGTGGTATTCTGTCTTTCTCTGTCAGATCTGCCTCACACGGTACCCTAGATGACATGACAATAAAACATATCCTGCAGGTCTGGCCGTAATAAACATACCTAAGGATGTCAATGTAGACCACACGCACCACGCTGGAAAAGAAACTCTACGGTGCACCCGAATCACTGCAACAGACAGCTGCCTTCATGAGAGAGTTTGGAATCCTAGTCCGAGTGAACTGTGATCGTAGATGAAAAAGAAGTAGGGTCTCCCTCAGGTATTTTCTCCGAGAAACAATCAATCGTGGCTCTTCACAATGCTCCAGCCGCATGCATAAACAATTAATCATGGCTCTTTCAAATGCGCCAGCCACCTGCAGAAACAATCAATTGTGGTTCTTCACAATGCTCCAGGGGCTTGCAGAAACAGTCACTCGTGGCTCTTCACAATGCGCCAGCCACCTGTAGAAACAGCCGTGGATACTCACAATGCTTCAGCCGCCTGCAGAAACAATCAGTCGTGGCTCTTCACAATGCTCCAGTCGCCTGCAGAAACAATCAATCTATGCTCCTCACAATGCGCCAGCCTCCTGCAGAAACAATCAATCGTGGCTCCTCACAATGCTCCAGCCTCCTGCAGAAACAATCAATCTAGGCTCGTCACAATGCTCCAGTCACCTGCAGAAACAATCAATCGTGGCTCTTCACAATGCTCTAGCCGCCTGTAGAAACAGTCGTGGATCCTCACAATGCTCCAGCCGCCTGCAGAAACAATCAATCGTGGCTCCTCACATTGCTCCAGCCTCCTGTAGAAACAAACAATCGTGGCTCTTCACAATGCTCAAGCCGCCTGCAGAAACAATCAATCGTGGCTTCTCACATTGCTCCAGCCGCCTGTAGAAACAATCAATCGTGGCTCCTCACATTGCTCCAGCCTCCTGCAGAAACAATCAATTGTGGCTCTTCACAATGCTCCAGCCTCCTGCAGAAACAATCAATCGTGGCTCCTCACATTGCTCCAGCCTCCTGCAGAAATAATCAATCTGTAACAGAGTAAGCTAAGGAAGCATAGAGAGAGCAGGTAATTTAGTCGTTACCGCTCCTTGAATAGACGATGGCAGTATCATATAGTGGCGACCAGCAGATTTTAACTATGGTAATTTTCCAGGAATAACAGTTAGTCAGAGTGAGGAAGGAGAGAGGTAGAATAGAGGACGACACGATGAGAGTTAAGAGCCCATGGAATTTTCCATGCAACAGAAGATAGCGCAGTGTCTGCAGGGGTAGGGGTAGGACACCCACCAAACTAAGTTAGATGTCCATGCCAGGTTCACAAGAGCAAAGTTGTTGGAAAGGACCAGGTATGACTAGTAACATGCAACGACCTCGTGGTGTTATTGTCAGAGCTCCACGAGTGTCCATCATGTTCACAACAACTAGTGGTTGTTATTGTGATGAGCATGCGTTGATCCCATGACTTTGACCGGCTGATAAATAAGTGGTCATCCAACTTCCAGGAGAGGTCATTGTCATGAAGTAACATTATGTCACCAAGTAGGCGAAAAATAGGATGCTTTGTCCAGATTTGGGAAAGTCCAGGTGTGAGTCACAGATAGTGGACACTGGACACGTAAACATTGAGTGACCAGATCACGTTGGAGTGGTCAATTTGCGATGATCTTATTGGTCACCATCTCGCAGGTAGAAGAGAGTTGAGGAGTATTTAAAGAACAAGGAGTTAGGACAGAGAAGCTTAGCCAGAGATTTAGAAGAGACAGTCAGAAGGTTAGAAGTAGAAACATCTAGACAAGAAGCAGTTAAGCAGTTTAGAAACAGTTAGAGTCAGAACAGTGAGAAAGTTAAGAGTAGGAGTCTTGAGTTAGCCAAGTCAGTTAAGAATCAACAAGTTATAATTATAGGTGTGAAGTAGCTTTGAAAGACAGTGAAGATTAATTCAAGTTGTGTGTGTTCATAAATTCTCACAAGTGTAAGTAGACCATGCTGAATAAATTGTATGATTAGGATGCTGGAATATCTTCATAACTACACGGCGACTTGCCTCAGAAGAATTCCTAAATTAATGAACATTAATTTAATAATTGCATCCAGACTATAGATCATGTGTGCCAGCAGAAAATCCAATAAATGTGATTATCATTATATATTAAAGAAAACGACTCTGTCATGATCTTATCCGTTACATGTTACACTGTAACATGGTTAGATTATTTGGTCCATGGACACAGCACGAATTCTGGGTTTGTCGCGGAGAGAGAAATCAAATAAGAGTGACAGAAAAGTTAACGGAAGAATAAAAAGCCAGTCCAGTTTTCAACCTGGAAATATCGTGTACCGTCTACTAAGGTCAAAAGTTCAACACGACCACAGTTCTACCTGTCCTTCAGGTCAGATTACGGTGTTACAAGTCTGAAATTTACCTGTGTCAAGTGTCTAAGAGAGGCACTATAAAATTTTATTCAGCACAAATCATTGTTTCGTCCACCTGAGATTCAAAGTTCATCAATGAGTCCGACCTTTGAACTGTGACCCACCACAGTGTTTATTTTGAAAGTATTCAGGAAGAGGCATAACTCTCAACAGAATATCGTCATCGTCAGATAACTCCCGACACATTTGTAATTGTCGAACGTGTCGAATTTTCTCATGTGGCAATTTATTGAGGAAAATTGTGAATGGTGATTGATAATTAATAATTTCAAGTGGTGTAGTTTTTATTTAGAAAAACAAGTCAAGTAACAAGTAAGAGTGTTAATAGATAAATATTATAATGGCCATTCGCGAGTGTTGTGAAATTAAAATAAATTAACATTAGACTTTAGACTTAGAAGACCAGAAGTAAAAGTAAAAGGAGACCGATCGTCAGCTGAGAAACAATAATTAATTAATTAGAATTAAAGTTTAAGTAATTAATTAAGTTATTAAGTAATTAAATATTAATGTATTAAATAATTAGTTAATTAAGTTGTTATAAGTAGTGATTAGACATACCAGCAATTGATTGTAAACCATTTTTTTAAACAGCTGGTTGAATTTTTTTTAATAGTACTGTTATGTAGTTTGGTTTAACAAAATAAGTAATTTTAAAATATTATTATTGGTAAAGGTGACATACCATATGTTATATTGTTCTGTAACCATTTTTAAATTGTACTGGATGTATTTTCTTATAGTGTTGGAAATTCTACATTGTTTATTCCACAGGGAGATTTAAGATTAAATAATCATTTTTATACTACATTGTTTTTATTCCACAGGGAAATTAATAATAATTTCTATTTATTTCAGAGACTGAGGCCAGAGCTCATAAAGTGCTGATAATTAGTACATGTAATATAACATATAATAAATTTTAATTGTTGTTCTATCAATAGAAGGGAGAGGTAGGTATTATAGGAAACATAGCAACCACAGTAGACCCCACAACCGAAACACTGAACTGAGACCGGCGATAAACCTGCCATCAAACTTAAGAGGACGGAGGGAGAGTGTAGAGAATTTGCAGACTTAACACAGAACTGGAGAGACCTAAAGAATATAACTTTCCAGGCTTGATCGGATGAGGTATCCACATTCATGGGAAGGTAAGGTAGAATTAATGCCTGTGTGTACATACGGAGACAGAGTATTGGTCTAACGGAAAGGGCATTTGGAGATCTGGTGTAAGAGATGATATCCAGTGACAGATCATAAATATTTTCATTGAAGGACTAGCCAACAGAGGACAGAGGATTAATTTATATTGACTTAGGAAGGATCTTACGACAATGAATGGAACTTTAGATTTAGCCAGCAAGGAAGAAATCATATGAGAAGATGTGATTCAAATATGAGCATATATTCAATAAGAAATAGATGGAACATGGATACGACTAAACGGGTCTTATGCTGCAATAAGAGATATTAATATTTACTATGTAGACAGGAGATGAATTATAAAGACTATATGTATAAAGATGTCAATAGAGGGACAATAAGGTTCCTAAAGTTATGATCGTATAAGAGATACGAGAGTCGATAGACGAGATGTAAACAAGGGTAAGGGATTCCCAAGGTTTGCCTGTGATAACTGACTAAAGAGAAGCCAGAATGTAGTTAAGCCATATAGGTGACCACTTGGGGAGTGAGTCACCCGAAGTAACGAATAAAAATGGTGATAACCATGTTTACATTGGCTTAATTAAGGCTTGAGTCGAGTTGAGAGGACGCTATCTACAGACGCAGAAGTCTTAGCGTACCTAGAGTTAAGAGAACTCAGAATGGACAAACAAGAGATGATTTATAGAGAATGTCTAGAGATGATAGTAGTGTCAAGAGAATATAGAAGACAAGAGAGCTGAGGAAATAGAGATTACCTCAGATGAACTAGAAGTTAAGAGTTACCAATGTGAAACATATGGTACTAACTACGAGTTGGTCAGAGTTCTTAAACTTGCGAAGTTGGATGGTAATCCAAGGAACGACTGACCAATATAAGTGTGTAGCAAGGAGATGAGAGTGTTATTGAAAGTTAAGAGTTGTTGAAGAATGAGAAGTGAGAAGCAAGGTGATGATAACCTGTGCTTATTGAGACCTAAGGAAATTAGGTTATAAATGTGAATACTAAGAGAAGTATCATGAGAAAAGGAGTCTGGAAGAGACTCATGTGAAACATGTACCGAGTGATAACTCAGAAAGGTTACATAAGAAATTAGGAGATTTTAAGTTGTGTGAGAGGTAATGACCTGAAGAAGATGGGTCTAGAGGAGACTCATGTGAAACATGTAACCAGAGTGGTAACTCGTAAAAGGTTATATAAAGAGAAATGGAACTTGAGAGAGAGTTTCCAGAAGTTATAGAGACTAAATGGTAGTCCTGTGAGTAAGAGATGTAAATAGAAATATCTGAGTCGAATAAATGAATATGACTGATAGATGCTGTCAAGTGGATGGTGTCCAGATAATTCTGATCTTGAGCCTTAGAAGATACTAGAAGAGTATCATGATATATTGAGACTGAATAGTAGTCCTGGGAATACAAGAGATGTATGCAGATTATTCAGAGTCAAATGAATGTTAGATGCTGTCAAGTGGATGGTATTCAGATAATCCTGATCTTGAGAATAAATAGATGATACTAGAAGAGTATCATGATAATGAGTCTAAAGGATGAGACTCATGTGAAATTATGTAACTGAGTGATAACTCAGAAAGGTTACATAAGAAATTAAGAGATTTTAAGTTGTATGAGAGGTAATGACCTGAAGAAGATGGGTCTAGAGGAGACTCATGTGAAACATGTACCGAGTGATAACTCAGAAAGGTTACATAAGAAATTAAGAGATTTTAAGTTGTATGAGAGGTAATGACCTGAAGAAGATGGGTCTAGAGGAGACTCATGTGAAACATGTAACCAGAGTGGTAACTCGTAAAAGGTTATATAAAGAGAAATGGAACTTGAGAGAGAGTTTCCAGAAGTTATAGAGACTAAATGTTAGTCCTGTGAGTAAGAGATGTAAATAGAAATATCCGAGTCGAATAAATGAATATGACTGATAAGATACTGTCAAGTGGACTGTATCCAGATAATTCTGATATTGAGAGTAGAGAGGAGATACTAGAAGAGTATCATGAGAAATGAGTCTAAAGGATGGACTCATGGGTAATTAAACTGGAACTTGAGAGAAACTTCAAGAATTGATTTAGATTTATGATGACTTACAAGAAGTCAGGTATATATAGAGAAATGAGGCTCAGAGAAAGAGTATGATGTAAATAAGTCTGAAGTATATATATGAATGTATATTGATATATTGTTGCTCAAACTAAGTGTTGTTTGTGATTTGTAGTCTCTGGAGATATGTGAATTGTCTACGTATGGTCATATATGTTCTATGTGAATTGAGCAAATATGTGAAAATTTTTTATCACGAATATTTTTATTTCAGACTTCTTTGACAGTCTGTCAGAGGTTTCATTTGTAAAATGTTGAAGATAATGTTTAATGTTTTATTAATACCTTACAAATGCGTGTTGTACATGGTTTGTCTAATGAGTTTATTTATAGGATATTGGGATCACAGATGCCAGTCGACAGATGTCTGGTGATGCCTGTGATGTAGCCTCAAGAAGCTGACAAACAGTCATTGTCAAGAATTAGTTAACATTTTCAATAAGACTTGCATTATAGTAAATAGTGGAGTTAATCATTCAAGGGACACAACTGGACATACTTTGAAAATTATGTCCCCTATAAAAATTTAAAAATTGTTTAGATTTTTTTTAAAAAGAATTCTTGTATGGTACAGTACCTTACTATCTCCAAGATATTGTTGATGATCTATGGTTTTTAAAGATTGATTGTTATTGTGACAAGTATTTTTGTACTGATTTTTGTAAGGAAATTTAGAGTTTTGTTTTGACTATTATGATTAATAGTAATATATTATTGATGTTCCATATAACTCTGTCACTATTTTTTTATGTAGATGATACTAAGATTTATTTACTTAGAAATAAATCTCATATGTAATAAGGGAGGAATATGTAACAGAGTAAGCTAAGGAAGCATAGAGAGAGCAGGTAATTTAGTCGTTACCGCTCCTTGAATAGACGATGGCAGTATCATATAGTGGCGACCAGCAGATTTTAACTATGGTAATTTTCCAGGAATAACAGTTAGTCAGAGTGAGGAAGGAGAGAGGTAGAATAGAGGACGACACGATGAGAGTTAAGAGCCCATGGAATTTTCCATGCAACAGAAGATAGCGCAGTGTCTGCAGGGGTAGGGGTAGGACACCCACCAAACTAAGTTAGATGTCCATGCCAGGTTCACAAGAGCAAAGTTGTTGGAAAGGACCAGGTATGACTAGTAACATGCAACGACCTCGTGGTGTTATTGTCAGAGCTCCACGAGTGTCCATCATGTTCACAACAACTAGTGGTTGTTATTGTGATGAGCATGCGTTGATCCCATGACTTTGACCGGCTGATAAATAAGTGGTCATCCAACTTCCAGGAGAGGTCATTGTCATGAAGTAACATTATGTCACCAAGTAGGCGAAAAATAGGATGCTTTGTCCAGATTTGGGAAAGTCCAGGTGTGAGTCACAGATAGTGGACACTGGACACGTAAACATTGAGTGACCAGATCACGTTGGAGTGGTCAATTTGCGATGATCTTATTGGTCACCATCTCGCAGGTAGAAGAGAGTTGAGGAGTATTTAAAGAACAAGGAGTTAGGACAGAGAAGCTTAGCCAGAGATTTAGAAGAGACAGTCAGAAGGTTAGAAGTAGAAACATCTAGACAAGAAGCAGTTAAGCAGTTTAGAAACAGTTAGAGTCAGAACAGTGAGAAAGTTAAGAGTAGGAGTCTTGAGTTAGCCAAGTCAGTTAAGAATCAACAAGTTATAATTATAGGTGTGAAGTAGCTTTGAAAGACAGTGAAGATTAATTCAAGTTGTGTGTGTTCATAAATTCTCACAAGTGTAAGTAGACCATGCTGAATAAATTGTATGATTAGGATGCTGGAATATCTTCATAACTACACGGCGACTTGCCTCAGAAGAATTCCTAAATTAATGAACATTAATTTAATAATTGCATCCAGACTATAGATCATGTGTGCCAGCAGAAAATCCAATAAATGTGATTATCATTATATATTAAAGAAAACGACTCTGTCATGATCTTATCTGTTACATGTTACATCAATGTTGTGATGTGCTGTGATCATTGAAGTACTTATCCACTATAAAGAGATAACAAAGAACATCACAACGCTGTAACAAATCGTGGCTCCTCACATTGCTCCAGCCTCCTGCAGAAATAATCAATCGTGGCTCTTCACAATGCTCCAGCCTCCTGCAGAAACAATCAATCGTGGCTCTTTACAATGCTCCAGCCTCCTGCAGAAACAATCAATCGTGGCTCCTCACATTGCTCCAGCCTCCTGCAGAAATAATCCATCCTGGCTCTTCACATTGCTCCAGCCGCCTGTAGATTTTTGAAACACGTAATCTATGCTTCATCGTATAACTTTTCACAGATTAGTATTTGAACGTTTAATGTTGCATTCCGATTTTAACATCACTTTCAGCTTGCACAATTGCACACGTTGATTTGTCTGTAACATTAACAAAACCTGACGACTAATATCATGGAGACAAATAATAATAAATGAATATTATTATAGAGGGAAACTTCCGAGGCGATAATCAGCGAATCAATTCAGAGGAAGAGGTATGTTTACAGCACTCGGAAAAATGACAAATAATCAACAACAGAAAAAAATATGGACCAAGGCAGGATCGAACCCGTACTCAGTGGCACAGCGCCTTGCCACGAAAAGCCAAACGCTTAGGAACTCTGCCACTCAGCTAACTAATTTTCTGTTGTTGATTATTTGTCATTTTTCCGAGTGCTGTAAACATACCTCTTCCTCTGAATTGATTCGACTAATAACATCTCTGTCAAAGTCATCCACTTTCTTCTTTTTTCTTTCTTGCTTGACGGTAATTTTTTTTTTAGATTTGAAGTCATGTCTTATCCACTGGATAAAATGTGTGTTTATCTACACACAGCGCGTACTGTGCACTCTTCTTTAGTTATTGGATATTATGATTAAGTCAACCCCACTTAGCAGAAACACCTACACAATATTGATGCTAAGTTTTGCTTAGTGATGAGTTTACACTTTCAATTATCAATATTGAGAGCATTGAGCTCACAATTCAATTATAGCACCTCAGAAAGATACACTATGGTTAATGATACGCCTTTAATGTGAACATTAACTTCAACTGAACCAAGGTAATAATATCATTTGGGAAGTTCATCCCGTGTAACCCGTTAAGTTGTGATATCTTCCAGAATTGTTTTTTTTTTCACTTAAAATTTGAAAGTGTTCTCCCTATTGAAAGAGGGAGAGGAATGGCAGCAAAAGCTGAGTCTGCCTTTGAAGCCTATTACGTTTTTTTTTTTGGTTGAAATCAAAACTCTAAACAAGATCACTTTAATAATTGATACAATATTAATTAAGGACGGGAACAATCTAAGATGCATGTACAATTTCGGAACGAAACATTATACACTTTACGAGGAGAAAATTGATTTTGGTGAATTTGGGCAACAATTTCTGAACGGACTATTGGTCTTGGATGTCAGCAAACCCCAGGGCAACAGAGATGTGGACAGTGCATAGAAGAGGAAGCATGGAGAGATTTTTAATGTAGATTTTGAGGGAGAGTTATAATTAGAGAGATGAAGTGACATAAATGGTCACTGAGAGAAAGAGAACACGATCAATGTAGATGGGTAGATTAAGTAAAGTCAGAGACAAAGAATTATTATAGATAGAATAAAACAACAGAGCAAAAGAAATAAAAGTAATAATGTGTCTGAAAAATTACCAATATTTTCGAAAGTACAATGATTTCTGATAATGTCTATGGATGTCATTCCATAAACTGACACATAAGTAGCGAATAACAAATAGCAACACGGGTTGACTCGTCTTGTTTAGAAGAAAGCTCAATTTTATTTTCTAAATACAGCAACAAAATGACTGTTCTCTCAGCGTACAATTCACTTCATAAATATATTTATATTGTTAGTATTCATGACATTTTTTTAGTGCATAATAATAATTATTATAATTATTACTTTAATAGTATTATTATTGTTACAATTACTAATCTTATAATCCAAAAATATTATTGCATGTTGCGAATTCACAAAATTAAGCTAAAAACTGTATTCAAAAACATAAACCTCCTGGCACGAGAATAAACTATATCTTGTGAAGTTACGATTATTAAAGAAGAATGTTGTGTATACACATCTTTCTTTTAATTAGAACCGTATAAAATATTTCAACCGACACAAGTTGATTTCTAAATCAGGTCTTAATAACATGATCAATCACCAAATTCTTGGAACTGTCCCTGAAACAAACCTGGCCACACACAACAGGCAACATAGCAAAGTTCAAATAAATAAATAACAACCAAGATGGTTCTACATAAAAGAAATATTCCTCAGAAATGTCCATTAATTTGTCAACTTTCAAACAATGTTACTTATTAGAAATGTCCACTTGACTAGAATCCCCTGTGCATACTGCGAAGGGAGCTTTGTGGAAGATGTTCTGAAGTCATGGCCAGGCACACAGCCTGGTTCGGTTCGTTGAGACACGGTCAAATCATCCCAGTAGTGAAGGCAGGTGCTGGGCGGTACTGTTTGTTTAGGTAAACCATCAGGGCTAGAAGCAGTGAGGGCAGGTGCTGGGCGGTACTGTTTGTTTAGGTAAACCATCAGGGTTAGAAGCAGTGAGGGCAGGTGCTGGGCGGTACTGTTTGTTTAGGTAAACCATCAGGACTAGAAGCAGTGAGGGCAGGTGCTGGGCGGTACTGTTTGTTTAGGTAAACCATCAGGGCTAGAAGCAGTGAGAGTCTTTCATGTTGTACTTCAATCAAACGACATCAAACTAACAGGTTTCTGTGCATCCTTCTTGGCTGTCTCACTGAGCACTGAACCCCTTCGACTACTCCACTCCAACTAACCAACTCCCAAACAACTTACGTCATCCTATTTTACGTCACTTTTCTCTCCCTTCGCACTACACTGCACTAATTCCGTCTCTACCTATTTTGGCGTGCAAATCCACTTTGACAGTGTACTCAAAGATTCTGGTAAACTATTATCCCAATATGTTACTATTGAGGTAAAGCAATAAATATGTTATTTTGTCTCTAACATTGGGGGGTTCCCACTGCTAGTCTGTAGATACGACGTCGGCATAAAGGCAGTATGGACCGAGGCTCACCAGAAGTGGTGGTCACTTTAAAGAAGTAGGAAAAGTTAATCCTTGGTTTCTTTATGGTTCTCCTGGCATGGCTGTTTGATAGCGAGATCCGATGTCTGTCCCTCTCGGATAACGGGAATAAACTGGAGGCTCAGTGTCCATTCACGCACGTTAAAGAACTCTTGGCAGTCAAAAGCGAATAATGAGTAGGCCATAAATATGGTTACTGCCCGGGCCCAATTGTCAGCAGAAACCTACCCCCACTGCGAATCCCAGGCCGTGCCTCGGAGATCATGTGGGCCTGGATTCTCTATGGATTTCCTAAGGGGATATCGGAGCACCTATGGATTAGCCGTGTGTACAGTGAAGACGACCATAACAACCAACAAACAACCCTATTTTATTAAGGCAGCTGACACCGGTCTGTGTTTGGAAACATAATATCTCTGTCATTTATTATAATTTACTTGAACTACCTGTTATCATCATGTGCCATACCAGTTGATGTAGGCGTTCATGTCCTCTCACAATTCTGTAACTAAAGTACATCGTATTAATTCTATTGTTGACTGATTTCCGTGTCAAGACACAGAACTATCCAATATCTTCTCTCTTTATCGTCCGTGATCTCTCTTTTCCTGTAATTTGCCAGTTGTAGCCAAATATTTAAACTTTCCTCTTTTCATGATGTGCCAGAAAAAAAAATATATTGATTAATTCTTTCTGATGTTTTTTTAAGAGCACTCTTTTTGTTTTGATCTCTTTGAGAATGTGTGTTGGTCCTCGTAACTGTTAAGGGACCTTTCAACATTCTTCTCAAGAATCCCATCTTTTCCATCGGCCAGAATTGGCTCTGTATAGCACTGATGAATTCTCGTTCTCACTTCTAGTGACATAGACTTGTTGCACAAGAACGTTTTTTATTTTCTGAAATGCTATTTTGGCCTGAGCTATTCTGCTTTTTTTTATATTTATTTAGTAACTTGCAATAATTACTATCTACTATAATTTACAAGAACTTTATTTTAAATTAAATACATGGGGAAAAAGAGTTCGCATATTAAATTAAATGGCAATTGTTATCATTATGACCTGATCTTATAGAGTAAGTTTATGTTTGTTAATGATATTTGCCTATTCATACACTTTTTTGCATTATATAAAAGTCTAAAGAAAACTATTATTTTGAGCTCTCTAATTCTGTCAATAATTCTTAATTCAGAGCTTTCCTTTCATTCATCATTGAGCCTATTAATCCATGGGCCTCTTTACCACCGAGTCGGCCAACAAGTTGCTATTGAATTTTTCTAGAAGTCCCTGAAAATCATAGAATGAGAAACATTGTTAGATCACAAAAATATTAGAAGCAATGTTATATGTTGAATACATGGGAAGAACAAATACTGTCAATAAAGTCAAGTTGTACAGAACACGACATCAGCATGTACACTGTTGTGTTACAGCCTTAGTTGTAGTTGTGTAGTTAGAGAGTTGCCTTTGATACAGTTTGTTTACACTTCTGTAGTCGTTGTTTACACTTCTGTAGTCGTTGTTTACGCCCGTACGACTCAGAGATAGTATTGTGTTGTTGAATCTGAGATATATTATCAGTTGACGGCGAGAGTATTATCACTATCATTGTAGTACTATAACTATCATTGTAGCATTATCACTATAATTGTAGTATTATCACTATCATTGTAGTATTATTACTATCATTGTAGTATTATCACTATCATTGTAGTATTATCACTATCATTGTAGTACTATAACTATCATTGTAGCATTATCACTATCATTGTAGTATTATTACTATCATTGTAATATTATCACTATCATTGTAGTATTATTACTATCATTGTAATATTATCACTATCATTGTAGTATTATCACTATCATTGTAGTACTATAACTATCATTGTAGTATTATAACTATCATTGTAATATTATCACTATCATTGTAGTATTATTACTATCATTGTAATATTATCACTATCATTGTAGTATTATCACTATCATTGTAGTACTATAACTATCATTGTAGCATTATCACTATCATTGTAGTATTATTACTATCATTGTAATATTATTACTATCATTGTAGTATTATTACTGTCATTGTAGTATTATTACTATCATTGTAGTATTATTACTATCATTGTAATAGTATCACTATCATTGTAGCATTATCACTATCATTGTAGTATTATTACTATCATTGTAATATTATCACTATCATTGTAATATTATCACTATCATTGTAGTATTATTACTATCATTGTAGCATTATCACTATCATTGTAGTATTATTACTATCATTGTAATATTATCACTATCATTGTAGTATTATTACTATCATTGTAATATTATCACTATCATTGTAGTATTATTACTATCATTGTAATATTATCACTATCATTGTAGTATTATTACTATCATTGTAGTATTATCACTATCATTGTAGTATTATCACTATCATTGTAGTATTATCACTATCATTGTAGTATTATTACTATCATTAGAGTATTACCACTATCATTGTAGTATTATCACTATCATTGTAGTATTATCACTATCATTGTAGTATTATCACTATCATTGTAGTATTATCACTATCATTGTAGTATTATCACTATCATTGTAGTATTATTACTATCATTAGAGTATTATTATGAACACCTGACTAGGTTGCCACCGAATCAATAGTAAAGAATGAGGCCAGCAGCACATCTTGTTCCTTTTTCCCGTTACCTTGTGGGAGTCTCGTGGGATCCAAATGGTAGGGAAGGAGAGCAATCCACAAATAAAAATCGAAAAATCTTTGGCGATTGGTATCATATATGGATGCTTGTGCAGGGAAACGCTACTCCCAGGGCAACGGCCTTGACTGGCAGGCTAAAGTGTGAAGGACAAGTTAAGGAAGCAACTCTCCCTCCTATAGAACACACAGCTGCAGGCAAAAAGGGTGCAGCATCGATTCAGTCGACACCGGTCTCGAAGGCAAGAACTGGAACAGCCTCAGTAAGAGGGTAGGCGTGTCTATTGCCACTTATACTAAAGGTTCAATGACTAAAGGAAATACTCCCTGACTGATTGATAAAAGGAAGATTCCATTATATAACAATATGGACAAAAATGGACAGTGTTCTTTTCTAAATGTTCAATGGGTTTGTTTACAAAAGGAAATGTGGCATGACTAATTCATAAAATGAAGACTCAAAACTTGTATACACAATAATCACCATCAAGTACCATCCCTGCTGGTGTATGTAAACATGTCTCTCCACAACTTTCGATATCGACAGTTATTTATCATTTCTGCTGCTGACCTTCTGCCAAGCCATTCACTTAGCCTGTCTGTTCACCTTTTTCTTTGCTTCCATCTATCTCTTCGTCCCTCAATTTTCCCATTTGTTACAATATATTCCAGCTGTTCCCTTCTCATTACAGGACCAAAAAATAATGATTGTTTCTTCCTAATATTGGAAATTAGCTCTATTTTTGCTTTGGCCTCTTTCAGAACATTTTCATTACTCTTCTTAGCTTTCCATGATATTTTCAAAATTCGTCTCTAAAACCACATTTCTACCGACTGCAGTGATTTTCTTGTCTGTTGTCTTAATGTACATGATTCACATCCATATTTTAAAACTGGCTCTACGTAACATTTAATCGCTCTTTTTCTTGTTTCTATTGTCAAAAATGGATTGCATAGTATCTTCTTCATTTTTTTTTTTAAGATGCTTTCGCCTGAGCTATTCTTCATCTCACCTCTGTTGTACATCTACCATCTCACCTCTGTTGTACATCTACCATCTCACCTCTGTTGTACATCTACCATCTCACCTCTGTTGTACATCTGCCATCTCACCTCTGTTGTACATCTACCATCTCACCTCTGTTGTACATCTGCCATCTCACCTCTGTTGTACATCTACCATCTCACCTCTGTTGTACATCTACCATCTCACCCCTGTTGTACATCTACCATCTCACCCCTGTTGTACATCTACCATCTCACCCCTGTTGTACATCTACCATCTCACCTCTGTTGTACATCTACCCTCTCACCCCTGTTGTACATCTACCATCTCACCTCTGTTGTACATCTACCATCTCACCTCTGTTGTACATCTACCATCTCACCTCTGTTGTACATCTACCATCTCACCTCTGTTGTACATCTACCATCTCACCTCTGTTGTACATCTGCCATCTCACCTCTGTTGTACATCTACCATCTCACCTCTGTTGTACATCTACCATCTCACCTTTGTTGTACATGTACCATCTCACCTCTGTTGTACATCTACCATCTCACCTCTGTTGTACATCTGCCATCTCACCTCTGTTGTACATCTACCATCTCACCTCTGTTGTACATCTACCATCTCACCTCTGTTATACATCTACCATCTCACCCCTGTTGTACATCTACCATCTCACCTCTGTTGTACATCTACCATCTCACCTCTGTTGTACATCTACCATCTCACCTCTGTTGTACATCTACCATCTCACCTCTGTTGTACATCTGCCATCTCACCTCTGTTGTACATCTACCATCTCACCTCTGTTGTACATATACCATCTCACCCCTGTTGTACATCTACCATCTCACCTCTGTTGTACATCTACCATCTCACCTCTGTTGTACATCTACCATCTCACCTCTGTTGTACATCTACCATCTCACCTCTGTTGTACATCTACCATCTCACCTCTGTTGTACATCTACCATCTCACCCCTTTTGTACATCTACCATCTCACCTCTGTTGTACATCTACCATCTCACCTCTGTTGTACATCTACCATCTCACCTCTGTTGTACATCTACCATCTCACCTCTGTTGTACATCTACCATCTCACCTCTGTTGTACATCTACCATATCACCTCTGTTGTACATCTACCATCTCACCTCTGTTGTACATCTACCATCTCACCTCTGTTGTACATCTACCATCTCACCTCTGTTGTACATCTACCATCTCACCTCTGTTGTACATCTGCCATCTCACCTCTGTTGTACATCTACCATCTCACCCCTGTTGTAGATCTACCATCTCACCCCTGTTGTACATCTACCATCTCACCCCTGTTGTACATCTACCATCTCACCTCTGTTGTACATCTACCACCTCACCTCTGTTGTACATCTACCATCTCACCTCTGTTATACATCTACCATCTCACCTCTGTTATACACCTACCATCTGAGGTGAACAATGTTCCCAGATATTTAAATTCATTTCCCTGTTTTAATATTGTTACATTTTACCTGCACCAGAATAGACGCCTTACCATACCCTACCCACGCTTATCTATACATCAGTTGATTAACCATAACAAAATATATAACATTTGAGTCTGGGATAAGTTTTATGATTCTCCAATGTACTTCGCTTCTAGATCGTTTATTTACCCATTACTTACTTCAGGAAACTCATTACTTCCTTTAAATTTCATCTGAAAGAAATGACATAGGATTTTATTGTGAGAAGACCTTTCTCATCACCATCATCAATCATGTCTAACATTTGTTGTCTACAAGAGACAATTAAGTAATTATTGATTTTCCTGAATTGCGGTGATGTCGATACTTCAAAATCAATCAATTAATTAATCAATCAATCTATATGTCTTTAGTTATCGGATTATCCTCATTGAACATTGAACTGCCCATAAGCGTTCAGAGCTTCTCCTCAACAAATCTCACAATTTGAAAAGATAAACTGGTTCACTGTTGATCCCCTATTCTCCTCGTAGCTCGCCAGAATGTGTGCAATACCCTTCTTGACCTACATGGAGATCCGATTGTGGCGCAAGCACTACAGATTCGCGAATGATTTAGAAATCTATATCCCGCCCTTCCTTTTGAGCGAACAGGATGATTAGGAATATATGATTGTCCAACATTATGACGAGGTTCTCACAACATTGTCGACAATGGATACACTCCAAGCGCATGAATCATTTTAAAAGCCACAGACAAATGCACTAACACAGTAGCACCTGCGTAGAATTGTAAAGTGGAACCTTCGTTTGAATTTGCACATCGATCTACATTAATGAACTGAAAGTAATCGGTGCCGAACAAAACCAAAAAAAAACATTTCTTGAACAGCTCTAAATGCCAATATGTAATACACACACAGACTTCATGACAGATGTTCAACACATTAACGCCGTCTGGTTTACCAAGGTGAATAAACTCAGTAGTACCGGTGCGAATTCATTAAATGGACACTCTAATGGACTTTAACCGCAGCGATCGACATTAGAGAGCTGAAATTAATCAGTTTGCAAATGCAAATCCCGCAGCGGTAGATAAAACACAAATTATCTTCCACCAACTTTGACCCGGAAGAATCCATATGTAATGGAGTTTACTAATGTAAGAAGAATTAATCGCTGAAGAGAAGGTTAGACCATAAGAAAGGTAGAGTTATTTCAAGGGCTGACCAAGAGCTAATGAGATATGTAGTCAGTTCACTTCTCAAGGTTAGTCCATTGGATGTATGTTTTAGATAAAGGAATCACCACAGCTAGAGACAGAGTTTCTTTGTTCACTGCACACCCGGGCTAGCTGTTGTGACACTGTGAGAGAAGTTGTCGAGGAGGTTAACATCAAGGTGATACTACTATGGATAGTTTAGGTAGTTGAATGTAGCATTGTCTCTAAGAGCATTATCGCTGCAGACTTTAGTTGCATTAAATTATCAATAGAATGTTGGGCCCACCTCGGGCACTGCGTGAACTTTTATGTTCAAATAGAGAAAGTTAATTGTGCGACTGACAGCATTCTCTAGATTTAGAATTATATGTTACTGGTTGCTGGGTTGTAACAGAAGTAATGCTCATATCAAAGAAACAACCATCATGCAGCATAAAATAAGCAGGACAAATCTAAAACAAGTGCAACGCGTCAAATGCTTGGGCACATGAATAGCATCAGATGGAAGATGCCCCCCATAAATAAAAAGCAGAATAGCTTTGGTCAAAATAGCATTTCAGACATTGGAAATCATCTTATACAACAAATCTATGCCGAAAGAAGTATTCTGGCCTATGGAAGCGATTCATGGACAGAAGACAATCAAATGGAAAGACGATTAGACATTACAGAGATGGGGTCTACTCAGAAAAATGTTGAAACTTCCCTGGACAGCTAAAAAGACCAAGGAAGAAAATCTCAGAGGCCAACACAAAACAGGAACTCCTAAGAAACATCAGAAAGAAACAATGAACATTTTTTGGGCACATCTTCAGAAGAGGAAAGTTTGAATATTTGGTTACAACTGCAAAATATAGGTGAAGAGAGATCGCGGACGACAAAGAGAGAAATATTGAATAGTTTGGTGTCATGGCATGGAAAACAGTCAACAACATAACTGATACGATGCACGGTAGATAGAAGATTGTGGGAGGACATTATCGCACACGTCAACCGGTATGGCACATGATGATGATGATAGGTTGTGCCTATGTGCAATCACAATTTTATTCATTGCGATATTTATACAAACAGAGGGATAAATGGTCTGGATAAGTTAGCATTTACGGATGTTCAGATGAAGCAGCGGAGGCCACGTCTCCTCTAATATTTTATCAGAATACATAACACAATCACATTCCAGCTTCTCAATGACTTAAATTTCAACGTACAATCATTCACAGTATTCCAAGTTAAGACTTAATATAGCACTAGCATTCCAACTGTTACTAATAAATAAGCTTCAATGTCCAAACACAGAAATAAAACCTACTACAACCGTACAAGAACATTTATCGATTTTGCAATCTGTATGATGTATAACACATACATTCAAACATACATCCACATACATATATACACACATACATACATACATACATACATACATACACACATACATACATACATACACTCACATACATATATATATATAAATACATACATACACACATATATACATACATACATTCATACATACACACATACATACATACATACATACATACATACATACATACATACATACATAAATACATACATACATATATACATACATACGTACATACACACATACACACATACACACGTACATACGTACATACGTACATACATACATACATACATACATACATACATACATACATACATACATACATACATAATTACATTCTTGCAGACGTACGTACACACGGACACACAAACAATACATACATACATACATACATACATACATACATACATACATACATACATACATAAATACATACATACATACATACTTACATACGTACATACGTACGAACACACGTACGCTTACATGCATAAAGAATGGTGATTTTAAAGAAAAAAACAATTTGAGAAACTCATTATAGGCAGGATCATTGACAACCCCCTGAACTGACCTATAAACAGACCCACAGACAGCTCTATAGACAACCCCTGAAACAGTCACATAGAAAGTTCCTTAGACAACTACCTTCTCAACCCCATTGACAACCCCATGAGCTGCCGCACAAACAGCCCTATAGAGATCACATCATTAGAGGTCCACAGAGACAGTCCCATAGGCAGACCTATAAACCAGTCAATAGACATTATCATATACAGTACCATAGACATTATCATATACAGTACCATAGACATTATCATAGACAGTCCTATAGGCAGACCTATAAACCGGCCCATAGACATCATAGACAGTCCCTTAGACATTA
Organism: Megaustenia siamemsis; assembly: GCA_032433765.1. NCBI lineage: Eukaryota > Metazoa > Mollusca > Gastropoda > Stylommatophora > Ariophantidae > Megaustenia > Megaustenia siamemsis. Next base: position 7,931,303 of record JAVIAB010000160.1, read on the forward strand.
TCATAGACAGTCCCATAGACATTATCATAGACATTATCATAGACAGTCCCATAGACAGCCCCATAGGCAGACCTATAAACCAGCCCATAGACATTATCATCGACAGTCCCATAGACAGTCCCATAGACAGTCCCATAGACAGTCCTATAGACAGCCCCATAGACAGTTCCATAGACATACCATAGACAGTTCCATAGACATCCCATAGACAGTTCCATAGACAGTTCCATAGACAGTTCCATAGACATCCCCATAAATAAGTTAAGACAGTAAAGACGTTTTCTAAAAGTGATCAAAGAAACAACGAGAATTTGATTTTTGGGAGGCAGCAACCATCGCTTGATGGCCATGTAGCAGGGCAACTAGAACATTATGTGATAACAACAAAATAATAAGTGGATGACGAGGCGAGGAAGAGTTAATCGGCAGGAAGATGATACAGCAAGATTACTTGGTAATTTGACATGGTATGATGACATGTTAAGATTGCAGTACTGGGTGCAGAATTAGAAAGTTGTGGAACGACATGATCACCTACGCCATCAGTCCTAGCACTTGATGAATGTAAATGACATGACCTGCAACTATTTCTCAATCTACCACATAGATCATCGCGGGTGATACGGAACTCGTGCTTATATCTGTCTGTGACGTCATCAAGGAGACTAAAGGACCCTGAGTACATTGATGATGATCGTCAAAACACAAAACAAATTAGTTTGGTTTGATGGAACCAGATTTAGGGGAAGAAATGAAATCAAAGTCAACAACAAATTAGTTTGGTTTGATGGAACCAGATTTAGGGGAAGAAATGAAATCAAAGTCAACAACAAATTAGTTTGGTTTGAAGGAACCAGATTTAGGGGAAGAAATGAAATCAAAGTCAACAACAAATTAGTTTGGTTTGAAGGAACCAGATTTAGGGGAAGAAATGAAATCAAAGTCAACAACAAATTAGTTTGGTTTGAAGGAACCAGATTTAGGGGAAGAAATGAAATCAAAGTCAACAACAAATTAGTTTGGTTTGAAGGAACCAGATTTAGGGGAAGAAATGAAATCAAAGTCAACAACAAATTAGTTTGGTTTGAAGGAACCAGATTTAGGGGAAGAAATGAAATCAAAGTCAACAACAAATTAGTTTGGTTTGAAGGAACCAGATTTAGGGGAAGAAATGAAATCAAAGTCAACAACAAATTAGTTTGGTTTGAAGGAACCAGATTTAGGGGAAGAGTTCGAATCAGATGACCAATGAATTTATCATTATATTTACAGAGTGCCGTCTCAGCATCAAAGGTTGGCTGCCATGAAGCGCCATTCCGGTCTGTCTTTTGCTTTGATGGTGCAAGTTGTCCATCTAGGACAACTGGTTGTTTGTTTGCAATTTGTTAGGCTGACTGTCCATGTAGGACAACTGGTTGTTTGTTAGGCTGACTGTCCATGTAGGACAACTGGTTGTTTGTTAGGCTGACTGTCCATGTAGGACAACTGGTTGTTTGTTAGGCTGACTGTCCATGTAGGAAAACTGGTTGTTTGTTAGACTGACTGTCCATGTAGGACAACTGGTTGTTTGTTAGACTGACTGTCCATGTAGGACAACTGGTTGTTTGTTAAATTGACTGTCCATGTAGGACAACTGGTTGTTTGTTAGACTGACTGTCCATGTAGGACAACTGGTTGTTTGTTAGACTGACTGTCCATGTAGGACAACTGGTTGTTTGTTAAATTGACTGTCCATGTAGGACAACTGGTTGTTTGTTAGACTGACTGTCCATGTAGGACAACTGGTTGTTTGTTAGACTGACTGTCCATGTAGGACAACTGGTTGTTTGTTAAATTGACTGTCCATGTAGGACAACTGGTTGTTTGTTAGGCTGACTGTCCCTGTAGGACAACTGGTTGTTTGTTAGGCTGACTGTCCATGTAGGACAACTGGTTGTTTGTTACACTGACTGTCCTTGTAGGACAACTGGTTGTTTGTTAGACTGACTGTCCATGTAAGACAACTGGTTGTTTGTTAGACTGACTGTCCATGTAGGACAACTGGTTGTTTACTAGGCTGACTGTCCATCTTGTGAAGTTAATCGTTAATGCTAGTCTTGGTCTGACTCTTTTACCTTGTATTTTTCCTTCTTAGGTTACTTCGTGTAGGCTGCTGAATCTTTTAACAAGCACAAACAATTTCATGTGTCTTATTTGAATTGTCTTTAGTAGTTTTTCTGTTCTATTATTTTCATCTTTAGTTGTTTTAAGACTTCATCGTTTGTTTTCTTGTCTTTCCATTTAATTATTCTTTTTCTTGTATAAATCCACATTTCAGAGGCTTCAGTTTTCTTTTGTGTTTCTTATCTAATGTCCACGTTTCTAAGCCATTCTGGAATGTTGAGAAGATGTATCATTTTTGTATTAACACTTTTAGCCAAGGTGTTATTGGTTTTGATGTTAGTATATTTTTCATGGCATTAACATTACTTTTTGTCATTTTTTTTCGTTTGTTTATTTCAGTTGTACATTTCCCATCACAGGTTATAGTATGTACAAGGTAGTTGTAGCTCTGAACTGTCTCCAGGTCTATTTAACCTATCATCTATAGGGGAATCTGTGTTCGTGGCTAGACAAGCACACATCTATTTTGACAACGAATTACTTACTATCATTTCTCTCCAATCGTTCTGAAAGAAAAGATATCAATTTGTAAATCCCAGACACATTTCTCAAAGTTGTTATTTAATTATCCCCTCAACGACCAGTAGAGGACATCCTGTAACATGTCAATTATGTGGTACAAGCTACTAATTTAAGTTTCAGTAAATCGGGTGGTATCTACCTGTAGTTGTGCTTTTCTTTTTGTTAATCTGTGAGCTGCATTTTTTCCTATCTTTTTTGCATTTCTAGAGAGGCCTCTTAATCTAACAATAAAGCTTAATGAGTTTAACCATACAACTTTATTAATCTAACCATACAGCTTTACGAGTCTAACCATACAGCTTTATTAATCTAGCCATACCGCTTTTTGTGAGTCTAATCATACAGCTTTATTAATCTAACCATACAGCTTTATGAGTCTAACCATACTGCTTCATTAATCTAACCATACAGCTTTATGAGTCTAACCATACAGCTTTATAACTCAGCTCTTGTAGCCTTTCAAATGTACAACGTGTTCAGAGTGGATGATTCTGCTGCTTTTGGTGTTTTACACAATCATATTTTACACTATCCCATTTTACACCATCATATTTTACACTATCCCATTTTACACCATCATATTTTACACTATCCCATTTCACACCATCGTATTTTACACTATCCAAATTTGCACCATCATATTTTACACTATCCCATTTTACACTATCATATTTTACACTATCCCATCAAACACCATCCAACCGTATACCATTCCATTTACTACCATCTCATTGTATACCATCCCATTGGACATTAAGCAAGTGCAACGCGTCAAATACTTGGACACAGTACTATCAGACAAAAGATGCACAATATAAATAACAAGTAAAATAGCTTAGGCCAAAAATAGCATTTCAAAAAGACGCTTAGACGCCATAGAGATGGCATTTCCCAGAATAGTGTTCAACGGTCCCTGAACAGTTAAAAAAGAAGAAATAAGATATTATCAAATAGGCCAACACAAAAGAAAGTTCCTAAAAAACACCAGAAAGAAACAATCCACATTTTTGGGTCATATCGTGAGGAGAGGAAAATTGGAGTATTTGATTACAACTGGCAAAATACATGGAAATTGTGAACGACAAAGAGAGAAAATACTGGATAGCTTGGTGTTATAGCATGGAAAATAGTCACTAACAGACCTGATGCGATGCACGGTAGATAGAATAGTGTGGAAGGACATGATCGCCTAAGCCAACCGGTATGGCACATGACGATTATGAGTTAAGAGAGCTAGCAAGGGTTTGGCAGCAGTGGGGGTAAAAATAGAGACAGACTGAGCAGCGTCACCTTGCTCACTTATGTCAGGGACAGATCATTTCTGTGAATAAGCACACACACTAGTTAACCTGACATGTAGGTGTGCTCGAGTTGTTAATAATTTCATCTCTTATCCCTGTGTTTATTCCTCATTGTTTCACCTGTCCCTCTCATCCTAGATGTAGCAGATTTTACTTTACTTCCTTGTTCGGTTGCGCTGTTCTTGTTTTCTGAGGAAAGCCGCATGTAGGTCACAACGTCAGTATTTTTGTGTGTCCTTGTTTGTAAAGCTGTCCCCATACCTTGTAGGAGTGTACGTTACACCACACTACTTGCTCCTGCTACCAGCTTTACCGCAGCAGTGCAATTATTTGCCTGTTCTAACTACAACAACATTCACTGACAAACATCAGTTAACATACAACATTCACTAATACGCAACAATATCCACTGACATACAACAACCAGTGACGCACCATCCGCTGACACGCAACATCCAGTCATACACAACACCTACTGGCACACACCATCCACTAACATGCAACATCCCCTGACACACAACAATATCCACTGACAAAAAACAACCACTGACACACCATACGCTGACACACAACATCCAGTCATACACAACACCAACTGGCACACACCATCCACTAACATGCAACATCCCCTGACACACAACAATATCCACTGACATAAAACAACCACTGACACACCATACGCTGACACACAACATCCAGTCATACACAACACCAACTGGCACACACCATCCACTAACATGCAACATCCTCTGACACACAACAGTTATTTATCATTTCTGTTTTTGACCTTCTGCCAAGCCATTCTCTTAAGCTGTTTGGTATCTCTTTCTCTTTGCTTCCCTCTATCTCTTCGTCCCTCATTTTTCCCAGGTAGATCAGAAGTAAGAACTGTAGGAAGTTAAAGAGAGGCAAATCTTGTATACATATACGCATATGGGCACTATTGCTACAAAGCCACTAGGCAGCCTAGTTGTGAAAACCACCCGACTAAGTTACCGACGTTCGGACATCCCGTGTTCGATTCCTGTTGGAAGCAGTGTGAATTGTACTCGTGGTTCGAAAAAAATACCCCGAGGTCGACCCAGCTGCTGGCAGAAATGGGTACCAGGGTAGTACTTTTGGAAGGTGAGGAATGCCGCCTCGCATCGTGAGTTTCGATACTTGAAGCGCCACTATCCATAAGTCTCCAAACACTTATGGATAGGCGGCAGAGCACATCTGGGTGAAAACGTGTGTGCTAAGATGTCGATTCAAGTCTCGTACTTTATACCTTTACTTGAGCAGCATTTACTTTTACTGACACTTTTAATGGTGCACATTAAACTTGGAAGATTCATTATTAACAAACAGTATAACTACGTTATCTCACTCACAAAACTCATTATATAACTTGGAAGATTCATTATTAACAAACAGTATAACTAGGTTATCTCACTCACAAAACTCATGATATAATACATCTACAAGAGAAAATGTTGCATTTTAGTTTCGGAAAATGTTGATCAACATAGATATTCATCGTTTTAATCAGCATTTTAATATTATGAGAAATTATATGGAGAATTATACATAATGGAGAAATCTCCATTGTAGCAATGTTCATTTATTCGTATTCTTGCTCCTGTTTTTAAAAAAAATGCGTTTATAGAAACGACTTTAATAGCCTAAGTACATTGACGATATAAGTATGAAGATTTAAATATGAAGATTTAAGTATGAAGATTTAAGTATGAAGATTTAAGTATGAAGATTTAAATATGAAGATTTAAGTATGAAGATTTAAATATGAAGATTTAAGTATGAAGATTTAAATATGAAGATTTAAGTATGAAGATTTAAGTATGAAGATTTAAGTATGAAGATTTAAATATGAAGATTTAAGTATGAAGATTTAAATATGAAGATTTAAGTATGAAGATTTAAATATGAAGATTTAAGTATGAAGATTTAAGTATGAAGATTTAAGTATGAAGATTTAAGTATGAAGATTTAAGTATGAAGATTTAAGTATGAAGATTTAAGTATGAAGATTTAAGTATGAAGATTTAAGTATGAAGATTTAAGTATGAAGATTTAAGTATGAAGATTTAAGTACAGTAAATTATCCCCGTTGCCCCGGCGGCTGTCGTTGGAAAAGTTTTAAAATGTTAAATTAAAATAAAAATTGTTGATATAACGCTTTCAACTTTATACCAATTAGACAATGCAGCAGCACTCAGCTTGTGCTTTTTATAACAAAACAGGTGTCACGTGTCTTTAATGTCCTCTTCTTCAACATGGAATCTGAGTTTTATTTTCAGCCACTGGTAGGATTTAGTTACCATTGTCTCCGTCTTTGATTTCATTGCAAACGTGTTCACGGCACTTGTCTGCTGACCTGGTGGTCCGAGATCAAGTCCTAACTAGAACCAACTTGTTTCCTATTGACACTGAGGGTTCCAGTCACATTTGAGAAAACGGAAACATGAAATGTGATCTCTGACAAGCTTAGTCGACCTGGCTTAACACTGACAAGGTCATCGATGTGTGCCGATGATTTTAAAATAATATTGATACTAACACCACATTCGACACTGAAAATATAAAGAAAACATAAAGAAGGAAATGAACAGCCGACAATAAATGGTGAACAGAGGAAACATTTTAACTAAACCAGAAGCACTTGACAGGCAATGCTGTTGGTACAGTCAACCTCTATATCAGCACTATACACTATCTCTAAATAGATCTCATCTATAGGAGCCAGGTAACCAAAATTGTACTAAAAGTTATACAAGGAAGGATTCAGAATAAAATTAATAATGAACTAGATGAGCAGCAATTCGGATCAAAAAAAACAGTGGGACAAAAGAAGCCATATTCAGCATGAGGACATTGATTGATAAGTACATAGAAGTAAACAAACCAATATATGCCTGCTTTATAGACTACACCAAAGCATTTGATAGAATACACCATAACCAACTTATAGACTGCCTAAAAGATATAAACCTGGATGACACAGACACACGACTGGTATGTAATTTGTATTGGGAGCAAACAGCAATAATAAAATATAACAAGGAGAACTCTACACCCATTGATATAAAAAGAGGAGTAAGACAAGGATGCATTCTATCACCAAACTTGTTCAATTTATACACTGAGCAAATCTTTAAAAACATCAATGAGATGCCAAGCCTTAATATTAATGAGAAGATAATCAATAACCTAAGATATGCTGATGATACTGTTCTACTAGCAGAAAATCCTAAAGATCTACAACAATTACTTAATGTAATAAACATGACAAGCAAAACATATGGACTAGATATGAATATCAAAAAGACTAAAACTATGATCATAAACAAAGAAAATTCTCAAGACCTACAATTAAATATCACAGTTGAGGGAATACATCTGGAGACAGTCCAGTGCTACAATACCTGGGACATACTATAACCAATGATGAAAAATGCAAAACTGAAATAAACAAAAGAATAGGTATGGGAAAAAGTAATTTTAATGCCATGAAAAATATACTAACAACAAAACAAATATCAGCAGGGCTGAAACTAAGAATGGAAAAATGTTACCTCTTCTCACTATTCCTGTATGGTGCAGAAACATGGACATTAGACAAGAAAACAGAACAGAAAATTGAAGCCTTTGAAATGTGGATTTATAGAAGAATAGGTAGAATTGGATGGGAACAAAAGATAAAACAAACGATGAAGTTTTAAAACAGCGGAAAATAAAAAGAGAACTACTAAATACAATAAAGATAAGACAAATGAAATTTTTGGGGCATGTTAAAAGACACAACAGCCTACTTAAAGTAATATTGGAAGGAAAAATACAAGGTAAAAGAGGCAGAGGCAGACCAAGACTAACATGGACGAGTGACATCAAAAGATGGACAAGTCAGTCTATGTCAGCCTGCACCATCAAAGCAAGAAACAGAGGGTAATGGCGATCCATGGTAGCCAACCTTCGTTGCGGAGAAGGCACACGATGATGATGATAGGACGTAATGGCAGCACTTTGTCGTCGTTATTTTACTTCAACAAATTTACCTTTTATTGTTCGTTTGAAACCCGGTATTACATTTATGAAGATAAGAACAGCTCATACCGTTTCATCGTCAGAGACGAGATCTTGCTACGAGATCAAACGTTCAAACCGCCTTGGTTCACAAACCGAACGTCACTAAGGTCCGCACTGATTAACGATAATTAGTTGTGTAGGACTTCTACGGTGGGCCCTAATTTTCTGCTCATGGTATTGAGAACAATACAGTGGAGTGGTAGATGGTCTGGAGACATTGATAGCTATTTGATTTATGTAAACGTTGAGTTCAACTCTGTGTCGCTGTCTAATGATGAAGACATGTTGTGTCGAAAAGCGTACAGTCGAGGTTATAAGGTACATTTGCATGTGGTTACATTTACTTTCCCTTACACAGTTTTACCACAACCATTCATAATTACACATATAAACATAGTTATGTACATGGTCGCTTCTAGCATGTTCCTTTTGTGTACGGCAGCTTTATATCTCTAGCGACGCTAAGAGCAGGTGTCCCTGCCGTATAGGCATATATTCTCTCACATGAGAGATACTCTCATTTTTATCGGCGGGAATTTTTTATTTTTTTTGGTAGATTTTCCACAACAAGTGGTAAAATTAGACCTACTCCTTTCGATTTCTAACAATACAAGGGTGTTTATACAAGAGAGATTATACAAGAGGATCTCATATTTATGGAGATTATCTGATAGGGCTTTACATCACATCTCACTACCCAACTAGAGCTTTACATCATGTCTCAATACCAAGCTAGAGCTTTACATCACATCTCACTACCCAGCTAGAGCTTTACATCACATCTCACTACCACACTAGAGCTTTACATCACATCTCACTACCCAGCTAGAGCTTTACATCACATCTCACTACCCAGCTGGAGCTTTACATCATGTTTCACTACCAAGCTAGAGCTTTATATCACATCTCACTACCCAGCTAGAGCTTTACATCACATCTCACTACCCAGCTGGAGCTTTACATCATGTTTCACTACCAAGCTAGAGCTTTACATCACATCTCACTACCCAGCTAGAGCTTTACATCACATCTCACTACCCAGCTAGAGCTTTACATCACATCTCACTACCCAGCTATAGCTTTACATCATATCTCATTACCCAACTAGAGCTTTACATCACATCTCACTACCCAGCTAGAGCTTTACATCACATCTCACTACCCAGCTAGAGCTTTACATCACATCTCACTACCCAGCTAGAGCTTTACATCACATCTCACTACCCAGCTATAGCTTTACATCATATCTCATTACCCAACTAGAGCTTTACATCACATCTCACTACCCAGCTAGAGCTTTACATCACATCTCACTACCCAGCTATAGCTTTACATCACATCTCACTACCCAGCTAGAGCTTTACATCATATCTCATTACCCAACTAGAGCTTTACATCACATCTCACTACCCAGCTAGAGCTTTACATCACATCTCATTACCCAACTAGAGCTTTACATTACATCTCATTACCCAACTAGAGCTTTACATCCCATCTCACTACCCAGCCACTTAAGGACGGTAAAACCACGAAGAAACAACTGGTTCGATTATTTAAAAATGCTCACCGCCTGTGGTTTTAACCTAGGACCTACCTGTATAGAGGTTGACGTCATACCTCTGGACCACCCAGCCAGCTTCTGCATGAACTTTGTTTCTGTGACAACCACCCTGATTGTTTCTTTAGTCCGCATATGATGTCCAGCCTCTGTAGCAGTTGTTGTGACTAGTCTCATGTTTTAAAAAAAAAGTATTTTTCTGTTTCCTGCAAAGAATTTCTAGGCTGGTGTACTATTGTCCATGATTTACTTCAATATTTCATTTAAGTCAGTTCTCTTAATTGCATTCACGGATTTACTTGTCCAGTTGTAGAAACGATGCCTGCTGTAACTTTGACAGTTGAACTTAAAAAGAGGACAAGTTGATGTTCACATACAGAATATATGGACGATTCACGTCAGATCACAAACTACAGCGTAGTACTTACCTTAAACATTTGGTTTACCATCTAGAAGAGTAAATGGTTAATTTTGAATAAAAAAAGCAGTTTACATTTTTATTTAAATTATCACATCAACTGCCTGTCCAACCACCTAGATTGCTAGATTATAAATGTTGAAATGTTTATGGATTGCCATACTCGTTGTACTTATTTTAACACGTTCTTGTCAAAGTTCGTTACTACCTACATACACATGTCCTTAATGGCTTTAGCACCTTCCCGTACACATATCATGATATCAGCACAGTGTAAGAATGTCGTTGCATCGGCGAGTATCGATGAACCATTTAACAAAAGTTAACTTCATTTCTCCCTTACATCACCGAGTTCTATTTTAGCTACATCACCGAGTTCTATTTTAGCTACATCACCGAGTTCTATTTTAGCTACATCACCGAGTTCTATTTTAGCTACATCACCGAGTTCTATTTTAGCTACATCACCGAGTTCTATTTTAGCTACATCACCGAGTTCTATTTTAGCTACATCACCGAGTTCTATTTTAGCTACATCACCGAGTTCTATTTTAGCTACATCACCGAGTTCTATTTTAGCTACATCACCGAGTTCTATTTTAGCTACATCACCGAGTTCTATTTTAGCTACATCACCTAGTTCTATTTTAGCTACATCACCGAGTTCTATTTTAGCTACATCACCGAGTTCTATTTTAGCTACATCACCGAGTTCTATTTTAGCTACATCACCGAGTTCTATTTTAGCTACATCATTCTCATTTCTTTCATTTCTTTATCTACGGATTCTCTATTTCTCAACTTACGTTGTTGACAGTGCATGTTGTTTCTAATTTGGCAAGAACCACAAAGTCACATTTTGTATCACCAATTTGTGGATGTATATATGTTATCATGATAATTATGCTAAACATTTTGGTCAGGTGACTCATAAACCCGTTTTTGTTCTGTTTCTCATATTTTATGCCAGACCAATTGTCTTTGTTATAGCTAAGGACATCACATTTGTTTACATATTGCGCATATTCCGTAATCCTTGTCTAACAGTTCTGTCTCCAACAACAAACACGTGGCCACTATACGAGAAATCTGAGACAGACCACGTGCTGCTTATGTCTTGTATTAAATAGAAACTCGGGGTAAATGATAACATTCAAACTTAATTTTAGACAAATCTAAAACAATTGGTGGGCCTAAGATCAATGGGCGGGAAAGGATGAATCGATGATTGGCAGCGTCTAGAAGATGTGAATTGAACGATTCATTTTGGAATGAGAGAGTCGAGGTGTTTCGCTGTTTTTGTGGACCTCATCAATAAATGTGTAACTCATTGACTGATTTGTGGACCCCAAATGTGTAACCCATTGACTGTTTTGTGGACCCCATCAATAAATGTGTAAACCATTGACTGTTTTGTGGACCCCAACAATAAATGTGTAACCCATTGACTGTTTTGTGGACCCCAACAATAAATGTGTAACCCATTGACTGTTTTGTGGACCCCAAATGTGTAACCCATTGACAGTTTTGTGGACCCCATCAATAATTGTGTAACCCATTGACTGTTTTGTGGACCCCATCAATAAATGTGTAACCCATTGATTGTTTTGTGGACCCCAACAATAAATGTGTAACACATTGACTGTTTTGTGGACGCCATCAATAAATGTGAAACCCATTGACTGTTTTGTGGACTTGAACAATAAATGTGTACCCATTGATTGTTTTGTGGACCCAACAATAAATGTGTAACCCATTGACTGTTTTGTGAGCCTGGGCCTAGCTGAAGACAGCAACACTTGAGTAAACAAACAGTCTAACAATAGCAGGTTTGTAGAACACTTATATTTAAACTGTTTACTTGTGATATTGGGACAAAATGGTGGCACGTAAACACTGTATATCAATATGGCGGTTTAACACTTCCAATGGTGAGTGGACTGTACAGCTGCTGTCGACTGTACGGCTGCTGTCGAGTGTACAGCTGCTGTCGACTGTACGGCTGTCAGTCACTGATTTTTTGTTTGTTTTGTTACTTGCTTATTTAGACACTTTTTTAAAAGTTGAAACAAGTTAAAATCTCTAGCAAAGTGTTAATTTTTTTTACAGAATTTGACATTAGGCATTGGTATTTGATAACCTTTTTAGTAAAAATAAAAAGATTTTCGTGAGATATCATTTTTCTTTACTCTAAGAGACAATCCTTCGAAATCGCCTCATTTCACAAGACGATTGACATCGAGATATTTATTGCAAGCAATTTTATAATCGATTCTATTCTTTGTAAGGAATCAGAGCATAACGTTTTGTTTTTATTTTTAGATTACGGTTTAGTCACGGAGTGAATAATAAAGCAGCTCTTTTTTAAAACTCAATCCTAATGATCTATCAATCCTAATATGTTATGTTATGTAATTTACTTTGGGGTAGCCACACACGTAAGAGGTGTAGGCATCATGTTAGATAGCGAAATAAGCAAAACAGTGAAAGGATTTTGGCCAGTATCAGACAGAATTCTGCTAGTAAAATTGAGAGGTAGACCAATGGATATCAACATAATTCAAGTTTATGTACCAACAAGTAATAGCGAAGAAGAAGACATTGACACTGTTAACAATGAGCTAGAGATGACCATGGAACAGTGTAAATCCCAAGAAATAACTATTATATTAGGGGATTTCAATGCATAGGTAGGAACAGCTAAAGTGCAAAATGTGACTGTGGGGCATGGCCTTGGGGAGACGAAGGACAGATAGGATAGATTAACAGATTGGGCAAAGACACATGAAATGATTATAGGTAACACCTGGTTCAAACACCCTAGACGACTATGGACATGGCAAAGCCCAGACAAAAAAGTAAACAATCGAATTGATTTTATATTGGTACAGAGAAGATTCAGGAATGTGCTAACATCTGTTAAAACAAGACCAGGATTTAGCAGATTGCAATAGTAATCATGTACCAGTAGTTGGAAAGATAAGAATAAAACTCCGGAAAGCACAGAAATCCCAAAGAAATATAAATTTAAAGGTAGATATGCTTAGAGTAGATAAACAGATGAGTGATAAGTACAGCACGATAGTACAAAATAGATATAATGCTATTGAGAAAATACAGGACATTGATGAACAGTTGGAAATGCTCAAACAATCGATTCAACAAACATCAAAAGAAGTAATACCAGTGACTAAAAGAATCAACAAAAAGAAATGCATGACAGAAAAAATATTACAACTAATGGACGAAAGAAGAAAACATAAGTAAGAAGAACGGACATACAAAATATTGCCCAAAGAGATCCAAAACAAATGCAGAGAAGCAAAGGAAGGATGGTTAAAACAGAAATGTGAAGAAATGGAAAAACAACAAAAGAAAGACTCAAAATGTATGCACAATCAGTTAAATGATTTAACAGGAAGAAACGGAGTCAAAGTTTCAGGATGTGTGAAATCAAAGGAAGAAAATATGATAATGGGACAGGAGAAGACAATGGAAAGATGGACAGAATATATCAGTCAACTCTATGATGATGAAAGACCAGAATTAAACAATTCAAATGAAGACACAGGGCCACCAATAATGCAGAGTGAAGTGGAGGACGCAATTCAACACATGAAAAGAGGCAAAGCTCCAGGTCCCGACAATATAACAATCGAAGAGATAAATGCGTTAGGGGAGCTGGGAGTACAAGTCATAACAAAACTACTCAATGACACATATAAAACTGGGCACATACCCAAAGATCTAATAAAATATATCTTTGTAGCCATACCGAAGAAGTCAGGCGCCACTGATTGTGAAAACCATCGCACTATTAGTCTCATGAGCCATATGACGAGAATGTTACTAAGAATCATCATGAGACGTGTAAGAAATAAAATAAAACCAGAAATTAGTGAGGAGCAATGTGGATTTGTGGAAGGAAAGGGCACCAATAATGCAATATACATCTTATGAACATTATTAGAAAGATCTATAGAGTTAAAGAAAGATCTATATATGTGCTTTACAGACTACAATACAGCATAAAAATAAACGGGACAAATCTGAAACAAGTGCAACGTTTGAAATACGTGGGCGCAATAATAACATCATATGGGAGATGCACCACAGAAATAAAAAGCAGATTAGCTCAGGCCAAAATATCATTTCAGAAAATGAAAATTATCTTATGCAACAAATCTATGTCAATAAACATGAGAAAGAGAGTTCATCGGTGCTATAAAGAAACAATTCTGACCTATGGAAGCGAATCATGGACAGTAGACAAACAAATGAAACGACGATCAGAGGCCACAGAGATGGGATTTCTCAGAAGAATGTTGAAAGTTCCCTGGACAGATAAAAAGACCAATTGGGAAGTTCTCAATGAGGCCAGCACAAAAAGGGAGCTCATAAAAAACATCTGAAAGAAACAATCAACATTTTTCGGGCACATCGTGAGAAGAGGAAAGTTGTAATACTTGGTAACAACTGGCCATAAAAAGGAAAGATATCGCGGACGACAAAATGAGAAAATACTGGGAGCCTGCAGCGGTGTGTGATAAACACTCCAAGGTATGGTCACAGCTTTTCTAGGAAGGAACACAAGACAATACTGTCGTTTCTGTCTGTGACCTTCTTCAGAATACAGGGACAACGACAACAAACGGTGAAGCACAATTATCTATAACTACATGTTGGATGATCAAATGAATGGAGGGGTGGACAGAAAAGAGGAAAGTAAGAAGATGAAATAAGAAAGGAGGCTACATGAGGGGAGGTAGGATGAGCGTCCAGATGTATAAAATAGAAAGATTAGAAAAATAAGGAAGATCTTGAGATGTAAATAGTAAAAAGTGAATAATGTAATCATAAAACGTATATGAAAATGACTTGGCTTAAACAACTGGTCTGTCCGCCGTGATGGAATTCGAATGAATGACTGTATGTATGGCAATACCCGGAAAGCATCACGTGGCGTAAGCACGCAGGTTGAGAAAGACAAAGGTCGTGGGATAAAAAAATGTGAAGGGTAGGGTGGTTGGGGGGAGAAGAAATGACGAGTCAGTCAGACCACTGTGTAAACAAAGACCAGAAGAAATATAGAAACCCAAAACATTAGCCCGGGTAGGGCATGTCTGCGTGCAAACAAAGAGCGCCGGGGAGTGGGAAGGGAGAGGATAAGTGGCCTCATGAATCTACTAGAACAATGCAGGATGGTAATCCATACAAGAGGTTCAAAGACGGGGTGAATCAAAAGACAAGGGAGTAAACTGGGAGATGAGCAAGAGAGATAGTCTGTGGGTGGGTTGGAAATGGATGAATACAGAGGTAGATCAAAGAGGAGAGAGAGGGGGAGGAATAATAACCTGAGGAAGAATAAGAAAACAGGTATAAGTAAAGTGGGTAGGGAGAAGGGCGGTAGAAGTAGAGTGATGGAAGTGTGGTGTGCAGGTAGTTGGTACATAGAGAGGTAGAGAAGTATCATAGGAGGAGATATGGAGAGGATGGGTAAGAATCAGGTATGTGAAAAGTGGATAGGAGGAGAGGCGGTGGGTCAGACGTGAATAGATAAATAGGGAGTATGAAAGAAGTGGAGTAATAGAGGAATGATACGCAGGAAGTTAGTGCATAGAGAGGTAGAGAAGTGGGAAAACGGGGGATACAAAGAGAGGGGGATACAAAGAGAGGTGGTGTCTGAGTGACTTGTGAACAGACAAGTGGAGTCCTAGAAGAGTACTAAGAGTGGACAGCCAGATAAGGAAGGTGGTACTAGAATAGTAGGGGTAGAGAAGTGGTGACACAAGGGAATACAGAAGTATATAGAGATGGAAGGGGTGAGCTGGGAGTAGCACCAATAGAAGTGCGCGGAGAGATGGTACAACCCTCAAAGAGAGGTAGTATACTAGCAGTGTGAATATAAGGGGGCTGAGGGAGTATACACCAGAGGAGGAGATATGGACAGGAAGAATAGGAAACAGGTAAGTATAAAGTGCATAAGAGGAGGGGCTGTGGGCCGGAAGTGGATGTGGAGAGGAAGAATAGGAGACAGGTGTATATATAAAGTGGATGGGAGGAGAGGCCAGAAGTGGTAAGAAGGAGGAGTTGGTACGAAGTAGAGTAATAGGATTGGCGTGCAGGAGTTTTGTAGATGAAGAGGTAAAGAAGTAGGAAAATAATGGAACAGGGGGCGGGGAAATAAGGGTCCAAGAAGAGGAATAAAAGAGGACATCGGGTAGAGAGGAAATATAGTGATACGGAGGTGATGGACATATAGGTAGTACCCCAGAGGGAGGGGGGGGGTTAATTAGATGAAGAAGGCAAGATGAGTGGTTTCTAAAAGTGGATAGGAAAAGAAAGGATGGACTAGGAGTAGACGAACAGAGAGTTGAAATAGAGAGAGGAGTACAGAGGTGGAAGAATGGAGTCGGAGGAAGAAGGGTCCTCAGAGGCACAAGGAAACATTGATGCCACGGGGATGAGGCAACCCCAACGAGCGATCAGACGGTTTTCAAGAGTGAGACGACTGGTTATCAGAGGAGCATGATACTAGGCCGGTGACCAAGACATCAGCCCTCCCCCGATGGCCCCTCGAGTTAAAGTGGACTGCTACATGGGTGCCCTCATTTCGGGTAATGTCGTATAGGTGTTCACTGCACCCACCCCGATACGTTGTCCAGATTGACCGATGTAGGTCAGTTGCATCGCTTACAGATGATGACATAGATGATGCTACAAGTGAATCCCTCTCTGATCTCGAAAGGACAATTTGGGAAGAGGACAGTATCGGTCTGGAGAACGTGGTCACAAGTATAGCATACTCTGCGGTTGCAGCGGATAGTACCTCGAAGGCTAAAGGGGGCAGCAGGAAGACAGCCCCTGGCAAGAAAGTCACGGAGGTTCCGGTCACGTCTAAAGGCCACCAGTGGTGGGTCGGGGAAGAGAGACGAGTAGTAGGGTCAGATCGGAGAATAGGGAGGTAGCGATGGATGGTCCTAATTACAGCGTAGTGGTAAGGGTGATAGGTGAGGGCGAGTAGTAGGGTCAGATCGGAGAATAGGGAGGTAGCGGTGGATGGTCCTAATCACAGCGTAGTGGTGAGGGTGATAGGTGAGGGCGAGTAGTAGGGTCAGATCGGAGAATAGGGAGGTAGCGGTGGATGGTCCTAATCACAGCGTAGTGGTGAGGGTGATAGGTGAGGACGATTACTACTCTATCTCAGGGGAGATGAGTAGAGGGGGTAAGAGCAGACTGACATGAAGTGTTGAGAACTCGACGCAGGGCAGGGAGGAGAGCTGCTTCTGGATATAGGCGTCGGCGGAAGAAATCAAGCATGAGGTGGGCGTTGTGTAGGAAATCTTTATCGTCTCGGCAAAGGCGACGAAGTCTAAGAAGATGAGAATAGGGAAGAGAGTTCGTCCTACATCCTGTAAGAACAGTTTTTATCCCACGACCTCTGTCTTTCTCAACCAGCGTGCGTACACCACGTGATGCTTTCCGGTTATAGCCATACATACAGTCATTCATTCGAATTCCATCACGGCGGACAGACCAAATGTTTAAGCCAAGTCATTTTCATAAACGTTTTATGATTACATTATTCACTTTTTACTATTTACATCTCGAGATCTTCCTCAATTTTCTAATCTTTCTATTGTATACATCTGGACGCTCATCCTACCTCCCCTCATGTAGCCTCCTTTCTTATTTCATCATCTTACTCTCCTCTTTTCTGTCCACCTCTCCATTCACTTGGTTATGCAACATGTAGTTATAGATAATTGTGCTTCACCGTTTGTTGTCGTTGTCCCTGTATTCCGAAGAAAGCCCCAGGCCGAAACGTCAGTATTGTGTTGTGTTCCTTCCTTGTAAACCTGTCACCGAAGCTTTGAGTGTTTGGCATGTTGTATGGCACATAACGTTATAAACATACAAACATACTACGTTTTTTTTAGCTTTTTTTCTGCTAAATGTGCAAGAAAATGGTGTGTGTGCTCAAAATTATTATTGCAGAACGGATTTAATTATAACGACAACGCGAATATGATCGACTGCAAGATCTGGTAAGTGAGGTGAGGGAAAAAATCTGTATTCATCATAGATTCTGAGATATTTTTCTATAGATCTTCTTTCTTTATAACTATTATATTATTTTAACATTTTTACTGCATATTCTTACTTCAATTTTCTTATATTTGATATATTAGAAATGCAGATTTTTGTCTCTGTTTGTTTTGTCTAAGGCAGCTTTATATCTCTAGCAATGTTCAGAGCGGCTGAATTTTGAGCTAGGTCATTCTCCCTAGGTCATTCTCCCTAAGTCATTCTCCCTCACTCTATTTTTCATACCAGCAGCTGTATACTCAGGTGTCCCTCGCCATACTGGCCATATTCTCCAACTTCAGATATACTCTCATTTTTATAGGGCAATGTTTTTGGCTTTCTCTTTTACATGGCTCATGCAAAAGGGGAACCTGGAAAACATTAAGTAGAAAAAAAAATGATTGATTTACATTATTGGGACCGTGTGAAATGAGATAAACTGGGTCAGGAGAGATATATTCTGATGAACATAAAATCATCTATTCTCGAGGATTTGATACTCAAAGATGAGTAGGTATCATCTTGGATGCAAAAATAGCAAGACCAGTGAAAGACTTTTGGGTAATATCTGATAGAGTGCTTTTAGTGAAATTGAATGGAAAGCCAATAGATACTAACCTCACACAGGTTTATGCACCAATAGAAGACACTCCAGTTGATAAATTTTACCACGAGCTTGGTTTGGCACTTCATCAATGTAAACCACACAAAACACCATAGTTCTAGGGTATCTCAACACAAAAGTAAGAAAGGTAAGAGTTGAAGAAGTGGTTGTCTATTATGACTTATGAGAGAGGGATGAAGGAGGTGACAAACGTATTAGCTGGACAAGAACACACAACATGATGATAAGAAATACCTGGCATAATAAGCAATATCCAAGACGATTGTGGACGTGGAAAAGCCTAGGAGACAACGCGCGTAATTAAATAGACTACATAATGATAAGCAATAGATTTAGAAATTGTCTGGTGTGTGTGAAAACTCGACCAGGGTCTGATTACAATAGTGATCATGTACCAGTTGTGTGAAAACTAGACCATGGGCTGATTGCAATAGTGATCATGTACCAGTTGTGTGAAAACTAGACCAGGGGCAGATTGCAATAGTGATCATGTACCAGTTGTGTGAAAACTAGACCAGGGGCAGATTGCAATAGTGATCATGTACCAGTTGTGGGAAAGCTAGACCAGGGGCTGATTGCAATAGTGATCATGTACCAGTTGTGGGAAAGCTAGACCAGGGGCAGATTGCAATAGTGATCATGAACCAGTTGTGTGAAAACTAGACCAGGGGCAGATTGCAATAGTGATCATGTACCAGTTGTGTGAAAACTAGACCAGGGGCAGATTGCAACAGTGATCATGTACCAGTTGTGTGAGAACTAGACCAGGGGCAGATTGCAATAGTGATCATGTACCAGTTGTGGCAAAGCTAGACCAGGGGCTGATTGCAATAGTGATCATGTACCAGTTGTGTGAAAACTAGACCAGGGGCAGATTGCAATAGTGATCATGTACCAGTTGTGGGAAAGCTAGACCAGGGGCAGATTACAACAGTGATCATGTACCAGTTGTGGGAAAACTAGACCAGGGGTTGATTACAACAGTGATCATGTACCAGTTGTAGGAAAGCTAGACCAGGGGCAGATTACAACAGTGATCATGTACCAGTTGTGGGAAAACTAGACCAGGGGCAGATTACAACAGTGATCATGTACCAGTTGTGGGAAAACTAGACCAGGGGCAGATTACAACAGTGATCATGTACCAGTTGTGGGAAAGCTAGACCAGGGGCAGATTACAACAGTGATCATGTACCAGTTGTGTGACAACTAGACCAGGGGCAGATTACAACAGTGATCATGTACCAGTTGTGTGACAACTAGACCAGGGGTTGATTACAACAGTGATCATGTACCAGTTGTGGGAAAGCTAGACCAGGGGCTGATTACAACAGTGATCATGTACCAGTTGTGTGACAACTAGACCAGGGGCAGATTACAACAGTGATCATGTACCAGTTGTGTGACAACTAGACCAGGGGCTGATTACAACAGTGATCATGTACCAGTTGTTGGAAAGCTAGACCAGGGGCAGATTACAACAGTGATCATGTACCAGTTGTGGGAAAGCTAGACCAGGGGCAGATTACAACAGTGATCATGTACCAGTTGTGGGAAAGCTAGACCAGGGGCTTATTACAACAGTGATCATGTACCAGTTGTGTGACAACTAGACCAGGGGCAGATTACAACAGTGATCATGTACCAGTTGTGTGACAACTAGACCAGGGGCAGATTACAACAGTGATCATGTACCAGTTGTGTGACAACTAGACCAGGGGCAGATTACAACAGTGATCATGTACCAGTTGTGTGACAACTAGATCAGGGGCAGATTACAACAGTGATCATGTACCAGTTGTGTGACAACTAGACCAGGGGCTGATTACAACAGTGATCATGTACCAGTTGTGGGAAAGCTAGACCAGGGGCAGATTACAACAGTGATCATGTACCAGTTGTGGGAAAGCTAGACCAGGGGCTGATTACAACAGTGATCTTATACCAGTTGTGTGACAACTAGACCAGGGGCAGATTACAACAGTGATCATGTACCAGTTGTGTGACAACTAGACCAGGGGCAGATTACAACAGTGATCATGTACCAGTTGTGTGACAACTAGACCAGGGGCTGATTACAACAGTGATCATGTACCAGTTGTGGGAAAGCTAGACCAGGGGCAGATTACAACAGTGATCATGTACCAGTTGTGGGAAAGCTAGACCAGGGGCTGATTACAACAGTGATCATGTAACAGTTGTGTGACAACTAGACCAGGGGCAGATTACAACAGTGATCATGTACCAGTTGTGTGACAACTAGACCAGGGGCAGATTACAACAGTGATCATGTACCAGTTGTGTGACAACTAGACCAGGGGCAGATTACAACAGTGATCATGTACCAGTTGTGTGACAACTAGACCAGGGGCAGATTACAACAGTGATCATGTACCAGTTGTGTGACAACTAGACCAGGGGCAGATTACAACAGTGATCATGTACCAGTTGTGTGACAACTAGACCAGGGGCAGATTACAACAGTGATCATGTACCAGTTGTGTGACAACTAGACCAGGGGCAGATTACAACAGTGATCATGTACCAGTTGTGTGACAACTAGACCAGGGGCAGATTACAACAGTGATCATGTACCAGTTGTGTGACAACTAGACCAGGGGCAGATTACAACAGTGATCATGTACCAGTTGTGTGACAACTAGACCAGGGGCAGATTACAACAGTGATCATGTACCAGTTGTGTGACAACTAGACCAGGGGCAGATTACAACAGTGATCATGTACCAGTTGTGTGACAACTAGACCAGGGGCAGATTACAACAGTGATCATGTACCAGTTGTGTGACAACTAGACCAGGGGCAGATTACAACAGTGATCATGTACCAGTTGTGTGACAACTAGACCAGGGGCAGATTACAACAGTGATCATGTACCAGTTGTGGGAAACTAGACCAGGGGCAGATTACAACAGTGATCATGTACCAGTTGTGGGAAAGCTAGACCAGGGGCTGATTACAACAGTGATCATGTACCAGTTGTGTGACAACTAGACCAGGGGCAGATTACAACAGTGATCATGTACCAGTTGTGTGACAACTAGACCAGGGGCAGATTACAACAGTGATCATGTACCAGTTGTGTGACAACTAGACCAGGGGCAGATTACAACAGTGATCATGTACCAGTTGTGTGACAACTAGACCAGGGGCAGATTACAACAGTGATCATGTACCAGTTGTGTGACAACTAGACCAGGGGCTGATTACAACAGTGATCATGTACCAGTTGTGGGAAAGCTAGACCAGGGGCTGATTACAACAGTGATCATGTACCAGTTGTGGGAAAGCTAGACCAGGGGCTGATTACAACAGTGATCATGTACCAGTTGTGTGAAACTAGACCAGGGGCAGATTACAACAGTGATCATGTACCAGTTGTGTGACAACTAGACCAGGGGCAGATTACAACAGTGATCATGTACCAGTTGTGTGACAACTAGACCAGGGGCAGATTACAACAGTGATCATGTACCAGTTGTGTGACAACTAGACCAGGGGCAGATTACAACAGTGATCATGTACCAGTTGTGTGACAACTAGACCAGTGGCTGATTACAACAGTGATCATGTACCAGTTGTGGGAAAGCTAGACCAGGGGCAGATTACAACAGTGATCATGTACCAGTTGTGGGAAAGCTAGACCATGGGCAGATTACAACAGTGATCATGTACCAGTTGTGGGAAAGCTAGACCAGGGGCTGATTACAACAGTGATCATGTACCAGTTGTGTGACAACTAGACCAGGGGCAGATTACAACAGTGATCATGTACCAGTTGTGTGACAACTAGACCAGGGGCAGATTACAACAGTGATCATGTACCAGTTGTGTGACAACTAGACCAGGGGCTGATTACAACAGTGATCATGTACCAGTTGTGTGACAACTAGACCAGTGGCAGATTACAACAGTGATCATGTACCAGTTGTGTGAAAGCTAGACCAGGGGCAGATTACAACAGTGATCATGTACCAGTTGTGTGTCAACTAGACCAGGGGCAGATTACAACAGCGATCATGTACCAGTTGTGTGACAACTGGACCAGGGGCTGATTACAACAGTGATCATGTACCAGTTGTGTGACAACTAGACCAGGGGCAGATTACAACAGTGATCATGTACCAGTTGTGTGACAACTAGACAAGGGGCAGATTACAACAGTGATCATGTACCAGTTGTGTGACAACTAGACCAGGGGCAGATTACAACAGTGATCATGTACCAGTTGTGTGACAACTAGACCAGGGTCAGATTACAACAGTGATCATGTACCAGTTGTGTGACAACTAGACCAGGGGCAGATTACAACAGTGATCATATACCAGTTGTGTGACAACTAGACCAGGGGCAGATTACAACAGTGATCATGTACCAGTTGTGTGACAACTAGACCAGGGGCAGATTACAACAGTGATCATGTACCAGTTGTGTGACAACTAGACCAGGGGCTGATTACAACAGTGATCATGTACCAGTTGTGTGACAACTAGACCAGGGGCAGATTGCAACAGTGATCATGTACCAGTTGTGTGACAACTAAACCAGGGGCAGATTACAACAGTGATCATGTACCAGTTGTGTGACAACTAGACCAGGGGCAGATTACAACAGTGATCATGTACCAGTTGTGTGACAACTAGACCAGGGGCAGATTACAACAGTGATCATGTACCAGTTGTGTGACAACTAGACCAGGGGCACATTACAACAGTGATCATGTACCAGTTGTGTGACAACTAGACCAGGGGTTGGTTACAACAGTGATCATGTACCAGTTGTGGGAAAGCTAGACCAGGGGCTGATTACAACAGTGATCATGTACCAGTTGTGGGAAAGCTAGACCAGGGGCTGATTACAACAGTGATCATGTACCAGTTGTGTGACAACTAGACCAGGGGCAGATTACAACAGTGATCATGTACCAGTTGTGGGAAAGCTAGACCAGGGGCTGATTACAATAGTGATCATGTACCAGTTGTGTGACAACTAGACCAGGGGTTGATTACAACAGTGATCATGTACCAGTTGTGGGAAAGCTAGACCAGGGGCTGATTACAACAGTGATCATGTACCAGTTGTGTGACAACTAGACCAGGGGTTGATTACAACAGTGATCATGTACCAGTTGTGGGAAAGCTAGACCAGGGGCTGATTACAACAGTGATCATGTACCAGTTGTGGGAAAGCTAGACCAGGGGCTGATTACAACAGTGATCATGTACCAGTTGTGGGAAAGCTAGACCAGGGGCAGATTACAACAGTGATCATGTACCAGTTGTGGGAAAGCTAGACCAGGGGCTGATTACAACAGTGATCATGTACCAGTTGTGGGAAAACTAGACCAGGGGTTGATTACAACAGTGATCATGTACCAGTTGTAGGAAAGCTAGACCAGGGGCAGATTACAACAGTGATCATGTACCAGTTGTGGGAAAACTAGACCAGGGGCAGATTACAACAGTGATCATGTACCAGTTGTGGGAAAACTAGACCAGGGGCAGATTACAACAGTGATCATGTACCAGTTGTGGGAAAGCTAGACCAGGGGCAGATTACAACAGTGATCATGTACCAGTTGTGTGACAACTAGACCAGGGGCAGATTACAACAGTGATCATGTACCAGTTGTGTGACAACTAGACCAGGGGTTGATTACAACAGTGATCATGTACCAGTTGTGGGAAAGCTAGACCAGGGGCTGATTACAACAGTGATCATGTACCAGTTGTGTGACAACTAGACCAGGGGCAGATTACAACAGTGATCATGTACCAGTTGTGTGACAACTAGACCAGGGGCAGATTACAACAGTGATCATGTACCAGTTGTTGGAAAGCTAGACCAGGGGCAGATTACAACAGTGATCATGTACCAGTTGTGGGAAAGCTAGACCAGGGGCAGATTACAACAGTGATCATGTACCAGTTGTGGGAAAGCTAGACCAGGGGCTTATTACAACAGTGATCATGTACCAGTTGTGTGACAACTAGACCAGGGGCAGATTACAACAGTGATCATGTACCAGTTGTGTGACAACTAGACCAGGGGCAGATTACAACAGTGATCATGTACCAGTTGTGTGACAACTAGACCAGGGGCAGATTACAACAGTGATCATGTACCAGTTGTGTGACAACTAGACCAGGGGCAGATTACAACAGTGATCATGTACCAGTTGTGTGACAACTAGACCAGGGGCTGATTACAACAGTGATCATGTACCAGTTGTGGGAAAGCTAGACCAGGGGCAGATTACAACAGTGATCATGTACCAGTTGTGTGAAAGCTAGACCAGGGGCTGATTACAACAGTGATCATGTACCAGTTGTGTGACAACTAGACCAGGGGCAGATTACAACAGTGATCATGTACCAGTTGTGTGACAACTAGACCAGGGGCAGATTACAACAGTGATCATGTACCAGTTGTGTGACAACTAGACCAGGGGCAGATTACAACAGTGATCATGTACCAGTTGTGTGACAACTAGACCAGGGGCAGATTACAACAGTGATCATGTACCAGTTGTGTGACAACTAGACCAGGGGCAGATTACAACAGTGATCATGTACCAGTTGTGTGACAACTAGACCAGGGGCAGATTACAACAGTGATCATGTACCAGTTGTGTGACAACTAGACCAGGGGCAGATTACAACAGTGATCATGTACCAGTTGTGTGACAACTAGACCAGGGGCAGATTACAACAGTGATCATGTACCAGTTGTGTGACAACTAGACCAGGGGCAGATTACAACAGTGATCATGTACCAGTTGTGTGACAACTAGACCAGGGGCAGATTACAACAGTGATCATGTACCAGTTGTGTGACAACTAGACCAGGGGCAGATTACAACAGTGATCATGTACCAGTTGTGTGACAACTAGACCAGGGGCAGATTACAACAGTGATCATGTACCAGTTGTGTGACAACTAGACCAGGGGCTGATTACAACAGTGATCTTGTACCAGTTGTGGGAAAGCTAGACCAGGGGCAGATTACAACAGTATCATGTACCAGTTGTGGGAAAGCTAGACCAGGGGCTGATTACAACAGTGATCATGTACCAGTTGTGTGACAACTAGACCAGGGGCAGATTACAACAGTGATCATGTACCAGTTGTGTGACAACTAGACCAGGGGCAGATTACAACAGTGATCATGTACCAGTTGTGTGACAACTAGACCAGGGGCAGATTACAACAGTGATCATGTACCAGTTGTGTGACAACTAGACCAGGGGCAGATTGCAACAGTGATCATGTACCAGTTGTGTGACAACTAGACCAGGGGCAGATTGCAACAGTGATCATGTACCAGTTGTGGGAAAGCTAGACCAGGGGCTGATTACAACAGTGATCATGTACCAGTTGTGGGAAAGCTAGACCAGGGGCTGATTACAACAGTGATCATGTACCAGTTGTGTGACAACTAGACCAGGGGCAGATTACAACAGTGATCATGTACCAGTTGTGTGACAACTAGACCAGGGGCAGATTACAACAGTGATCATGTACCAGTTGTGTGACAACTAGACCAGGGGCAGATTACAACAGTGATCATGTACCAGTTGTGTGACAACTAGACCAGGGGCAGATTACAACAGTGATCATGTACCAGTTGTGTGACAACTAGACCAGTGGCTGATTACAACAGTGATCATGTACCAGTTGTGGGAAAGCTAGACCAGGGGCAGATTACAACAGTGATCATGTACCAGTTGTGGGAAAGCTAGACCATGGGCAGATTACAACAGTGATCATGTACCAGTTGTGGGAAAGCTAGACCAGGGGCTGATTACAACAGTGATCATGTACCAGTTGTGTGACAACTAGACCAGGGGCAGATTACAACAGTGATCATGTACCAGTTGTGTGACAACTAGACCAGGGGCAGATTACAACAGTGATCATGTACCAGTTGTGTGACAACTAGACCAGGGGCTGATTACAACAGTGATCATGTACCAGTTGTGTGACAACTAGACCAGTGGCAGATTACAACAGTGATCATGTACCAGTTGTGTGAAAACTAGACCAGGGGCAGATTACAACAGTGATCATGTACCAGTTGTGTGTCAACTAGACCAGGGGCAGATTACAACAGTGATCATGTACCAGTTGTGTGACAACTGGACCAGGGGCTGATTACAACAGTGATCATGTACCAGTTGTGTGACAACTAGACCAGGGGCAGATTACAACAGTGATCATGTACCAGTTGTGTGACAACTAGACAGGGGCAGATTACAACAGTGATCATGTACCAGTTGTGTGACAACTAGACCAGGGGCAGATTACAACAGTGATCACGTACCAGTTGTGTGACAACTAGACCAGGGTCAGATTACAACAGTGATCATGTACCAGTTGTGTGACAACTAGACCAGGGGCAGATTACAACAGTGATCATGTACCAGTTGTGTGACAACTAGACCAGGGGCAGATTACAACAGTGATCATGTACCAGTTGTGTGACAACTAGACCAGGGGCAGATTACAACAGTGATCATGTACCAGTTGTGTGACAACTAGACCAGGGGCTGATTACAACAGTGATCATGTACCAGTTGTGTGACAACTAGACCAGGGGCAGATTGCAACAGTGATCATGTACCAGTTGTGTGACAACTAAACCAGGGGCAGATTACAACAGTGATCATGTACCAGTTGTGTGACAACTAGACCAGGGGCAGATTACAACAGTGATCATGTACCAGTTGTGTGACAACTAGACCAGGGGCAGATTACAACAGTGATCATGTACCAGTTGTGTGACAACTAGACCAGGGGCACATTACAACAGTGATCATGTACCAGTTGTGTGACAACTAGACCAGGGGTTGGTTACAACAGTGATCATGTACCAGTTGTGGGAAAGCTAGACCAGGGGCTGATTACAACAGTGATCATGTACCAGTTGTGGGAAAGCTAGACCAGGGGCTGATTACAACAGTGATCATGTACCAGTTGTGTGACAACTAGACCAGGGGCAGATTACAACAGTGATCATGTACCAGTTGTGGGAAAGCTAGACCAGGGGCTGATTACAATAGTGATCATGTACCAGTTGTGTGACAACTAGACCAGGGGTTGGTTACAACAGTGATCATGTAGCAGTTGTGGGAAAGCTAGACCAGGGGCTGATTACAACAGTGATCATGTACCAGTTGTGTGACAACTAGACCAGGGGTTGGTTACAACAGTGATCATGTACCAGTTGTGGGAAAGCTAGACCAGGGGCTGATTACAACAGTGATCATGTACCAGTTGTGGGAAAGCTAGACCAGGGGCTGATTACAACAGTGATCATGTACCAGTTGTGGGAAAGCTAGACCAGGGGCAGATTACAACAGTGATCATGTAGCAGTTGTGGGAAAGCTAGACCAGGGGCTGATTACAACAGTGATCATGTACCAGTTGTGGGAAAACTAGACCAGGGGTTGATTACAACAGTGATCATGTACCAGTTGTGGACAGCTAGACCAGGGGCAGATTACAACAGTGATCATGTACCAGTTGTGGGAAAACTAGACCAGGGGCAGATTACAACAGTGATCATGTACCAGTTGTGGAAAACTAGACCAGGGGCAGATTACAACAGTGATCATGTACCAGTTGTGGGAAAGCTAGACCAGGGGCAGATTACAACAGTGATCATGTACCAGTTGTGTGACAACTAGACCAGGGGCAGATTACAACAGTGATCATGTACCAGTTGTGTGACAACTAGACCAGGGGTTGATTACAACAGTGATCATGTACCAGTTGTGGGAAAGCTAGACCAGGGGCTGATTACAACAGTGATCATGTACCAGTTGTGTGACAACTAGACCAGGGGCAGATTACAACAGTGATCATGTACCAGTTGTGTGACAACTAGACCAGGGGCTGATTACAACAGTGATCATGTACCAGTTGTTGGAAAGCTAGACCAGGGGCAGATTACAACAGTGATCATGTACCAGTTGTGGGAAAGCTAGACCAGGGGCAGATTACAACAGTGATCATGTACCAGTTGTGGGAAAGCTAGACCAGGGGCTTATTACAACAGTGATCATGTACCAGTTGTGTGACAACTAGACCAGGGGCAGATTACAACAGTGATCATGTACCAGTTGTGTGACAACTAGACCAGGGGCAGATTACAACAGTGATCATGTACCAGTTGTGTGACAACTAGACCAGGGGCAGATTACAACAGTGATCATGTACCAGTTGTGTGACAACTAGACCAGGGGCAGATTACAACAGTGATCATGTACCAGTTGTGTGACAACTAGACCAGGGGCAGATTACAACAGTGATCATGTACCAGTTGTGTGACAACTAGACCAGGGGCAGATTACAACAGTGATCATGTACCAGTTGTGTGACAACTAGACCAGGGGCAGATTACAACAGTGATCATGTACCAGTTGTGTGACAACTAGACCAGGGGCAGATTACAACAGTGATCATGTACCAGTTGTGTGACAACTAGACCAGGGGCAGATTACAACAGTGATCATGTACCAGTTGTGTGACAACTAGACCAGGGGCAGATTACAACAGTGATCATGTACCAGTTGTGTGACAACTAGACCAGGGGCAGATTACAACAGTGATCATGTACCAGTTGTGTGACAACTAGACCAGGGGCTGATTACAACAGTGATCATGTACCAGTTGTGTGACAACTAGACCAGGGGCAGATTACAACAGTGATCATGTACCAGTTGTGTGACAACTAGACCAGGGGCAGATTACAACAGTGATCATGTACCAGTTGTGTGACAACTAGACCAGGGGCAGATTACAACAGTGATCATGTACCAGTTGTGTGACAACTAGACCAGGGGCAGATTACAACAGTGATCATGTACCAGTTGTGTGACAACTAGACCAGGGGCAGATTACAACAGTGATCATGTACCAGTTGTGTGACAACTAGACCAGGGGCAGATTACAACAGTGATCATGTACCAGTTGTGTGAAAGCTAGACCAGGGGCTGATTACAACAGTGATCATGTACCAGTTGTGTGACAACTAGACCAGGGGCAGATTACAACAGTGATCATGTACCAGTTGTGTGACAACTAGACCAGGGGCAGATTACAACAGTGATCATGTACCAGTTGTGTGACAACTAGACCAGGGGCTGATTACAACAGTGATCATGTACCAGTTGTGTGACAACTAGACCAGGGGCAGATTACAACAGTGATCATGTACCAGTTGTGTGAAACTAGACCAGGGGCTGATTACAACAGTGATCATGTACCAGTTGTGTGACAACTAGACCAGGGGCAGATTACAACAGTGATCATGTACCAGTTGTGTGACAACTAGACCAGGGGCAGATTACAACAGTGATCATGTACCAGTTGTGGGAAAGCTAGACCAGGGGCAGATTACAACAGTGATCATGTACCAGTTGTGGGAAAGCTAGACCAGGGGCAGATTACAACAGTGATCATGTACCAGTTGTGGGAAAGCTAGACCAGGGGCTGATTACAACAGTGATCATGTACCAGTTGTGTGAAACTAGACCAGGGGCAGATTACAACAGTGATCATGTACCAGTTGTGGAAAGCTAGACCAGGGGCAGATTACAACAGTGATCATGTACCAGTTGTGTGACAACTAGACCAGGGGCAGATTACAACAGTGATCATGTACCAGTTGTGTGACAACTAGACCAGGGGCAGATTACAACAGTGATCATGTACCAGTTGTGTGAAAGCTAGACCAGGGGCAGATTACAACAGTGATCATGTACCAGTTGTGTGACAACTAGACCAGGGGCAGATTACAACAGTGATCATGTACCAGTTGTGTGACAACTAGACCAGGGGCTGATTACAACAGTGATCATGTACCAGTTGTGGGAAAGCTAGACCAGGGGCAGATTACAACAGTGATCATGTACCAGTTGTGTGACAACTAGACCAGGGGCAGATTACAACAGTGATCATGTACCAGTTGTGTGACAACTAGACCAGGGGCAGATTACAACAGTGATCATGTACCAGTTGTGTGACAACTAGACCAGGGGCAGATTACAACAGTGATCATGTACCAGTTGTGTGACAACTAGACCAGGGGCAGATTACAACAGTGATCATGTACCAGTTGTGTGACAACTAGACCAGGGGCAGATTACAACAGTGATCATGTACCAGTTGTGTGACAACTAGACCAGGGGCAGATTACAACAGTGATCATGTACCAGTTGTGTGACAACTAGACCAGGGGCAGATTACAACAGTGATCATGTACCAGTTGTGTGACAACTAGACCAGGGGCAGATTACAACAGTGATCATGTACCAGTTGTGTGACAACTAGACCAGGGGCAGATTACAACAGTGATCATGTACCAGTTGTGTGACAACTAGACCAGGGGCAGATTACAACAGTGATCATGTACCAGTTGTGTGACAACTAGACCAGGGGCAGATTACAACAGTGATCATGTACCAGTTGTGTGACAACTAGACCAGGGGCAGATTACAACAGTGATCATGTACCAGTTGTGTGACAACTAGACCAGGGGCAGATTACAACAGTGATCATGTACCAGTTGTGGGAAACTAGACCAGGGGCTGATTACAACAGTGATCATGTACCAGTTGTGGGACAACTAGACCAGGGGCAGATTACAACAGTGATCATGTACCAGTTGTGTGACAACTAGACCAGGGGCAGATTACAACAGTGATCATGTACCAGTTGTGTGACAACTAGACCAGGGGCTGATTACAACAGTGATCATGTACCAGTTGTGTGACAACTAGACCAGGGGCAGATTACAACAGTGATCATGTACCAGTTGTGTGAAAGCTAGACCAGGGGCTGATTACAACAGTGATCATGTACCAGTTGTGTGACAACTAGACCAGGGGCAGATTACAACAGTGATCATGTACCAGTTGTGTGACAACTAGACCAGGGGCTGATTACAACAGTGATCATGTACCAGTTGTGTGACAACTAGACCAGGGGCAGATTACAACAGTGATCATGTACCAGTTGTGTGACAACTAGACCAGGGGCAGATTACAACAGTGATCATGTACCAGTTGTGTGACAACTAGACCAGGGGCAGATTACAACAGTGATCATGTACCAGTTGTGTGACAACTAGACCAGGGGCAGATTACAACAGTGATCATGTACCAGTTGTGTGACAACTAGACCAGGGGCAGATTACAACAGTGATCATGTACCAGTTGTGTGACAACTAGACCAGGGGCAGATTACAACAGTGATCATGTACCAGTTGTGTGACAACTAGACCAGGGGCAGATTACAACAGTGATCATGTACCAGTTGTGTGACAACTAGACCAGGGGCAGATTACAACAGTGATCATGTACCAGTTGTGGGAAAGCTAGACCAGGGGCAGATTACAACAGTGATCATGTACCAGTTGTGTGACAACTAGACCAGGGGCAGATTACAACAGTGATCATGTACCAGTTGTGTGACAACTAGACCAGGGGCAGATTACAACAGTGATCATGTACCAGTTGTGTGACAACTAGACCAGGGGCAGATTACAACAGTGATCATGTACCAGTTGTGTGAAACTAGACCAGGGGCTGATTACAACAGTGATCATGTACCAGTTGTGTGACAACTAGACCAGGGGCAGATTACAACAGTGATCATGTACCAGTTGTGGGAAAGCTAGACCAGGGGCAGATTACAACAGTGATCATGTACCAGTTGTGGGAAAGCTAGACCAGGGGCAGATTACAACAGTGATCATGTACCAGTTGTGTGACAACTAGACCAGGGGCAGATTACAACAGTGATCATGTACCAGTTGTGTGACAACTAGACCAGGGGCAGATTACAACAGTGATCATGTACCAGTTGTGTGACAACTAGACCAGGGGCAGATTACAACAGTGATCATGTACCAGTTGTGTGACAACTAGACCAGGGGCAGATTACAACAGTGATCATGTACCAGTTGTGTGACAACTAGACCAGGGGCAGATTACAACAGTGATCATGTACCAGTTGTGGGAAAGCTAGACCAGGGGCTGATTACAACAGTGATCATGTACCAGTTGTGGGACAAGCTAGACCAGGGGCTGATTACAACAGTGATCATGTACCAGTTGTGTGACAACTAGACCAGGGGCAGATTACAACAGTGATCATGTACCAGTTGTGGGAAAGCTAGACCAGGGGCTGATTACAACAGTGATCATGTACCAGTTGTGTGACAACTAGACCAGGGGCAGATTACAACAGTGATCATGTACCAGTTGTGTGACAACTAGACCAGGGGCAGATTACAACAGTGATCATGTACCAGTTGTGTGACAACTAGACCAGGGGCAGATTACAACAGTGATCATGTACCAGTTGTGGGAAAGCTAGACCAGGGGCAGATTACAACAGTGATCATGTACCAGTTGTGTGACAACTAGACCAGGGGCAGATTACAACAGTGATCATGTACCAGTTGTGTGACAACTAGACCAGGGGCTGATTACAACAGTGATCATGTACCAGTTGTGTGACAACTAGACCAGGGGCTGATTACAACAGTGATCATGTACCAGTTGTGGGAAAGCTAGACCAGGGGCTGATTACAACAGTGATCATGTACCAGTTGTGTGACAACTAGACCAGGGGCAGATTACAACAGTGATCATGTACCAGTTGTGGGACAACTAGACCAGGGGCTGATTACAACAGTGATCATGTACCAGTTGTGTGACAACTAGACCAGGGGCTGATTACAACAGTGATCATGTACCAGTTGTGGGAAAGCTAGACCAGGGGCAGATTACAACAGTGATCATGTACCAGTTGTGTGACAACTAGACCAGGGGCTGATTACAACAGTGATCATGTACCAGTTGTGTGACAACTAGACCAGGGGTAGATTACAACAGTGATCATGTACCAGTTGTGTGACAACTAGACCAGGGGTAGATTACAACAGTGATCATGTACCAGTTGTGGGAAAGCTAGACCAGGGGCAGATTACAACAGTGATCATGTACCAGTTGTGGGAAAGCTAGACCAGGGGCTGATTACAACAGTGATCATGTACCAGTTGTGTGACAACTAGACCAGGGGTAGATTACAACAGTGATCATGTACCAGTTGTGTGACAACTAGACCAGGGGCAGATTACAACAGTGATCATGTACCAGTTGTGGGAAAGCTAGACCAGGGGCAGATTACAACAGTGATCATGTACCAGTTGTGTGACAACTAGACCAGGGGCAGATTACAACAGTGATCATGTACCAGTTGTGTGACAACTAGACCAGGGGCAGATTACAACAGTGATCATGTACCAGTTGTGGGAAAGCTAGACCAGGGGCAGATTACAACAGTGATCATGTACCAGTTGTGTGAAACTAGACCAGGGGCTGATTACAACAGTGATCATGTACCAGTTGTGTGACAACTAGACCAGGGGCAGATTACAACAGTGATCATGTACCAGTTGTGGGACAACTAGACCAGGGGCAGATTACAACAGTGATCATGTACCAGTTGTGGGAAAGCTAGACCAGGGGCAGATTACAACAGTGATCATGTACCAGTTGTGTGAAACTAGACCAGGGGCAGATTACAACAGTGATCATGTACCAGTTGTGGGAAACTAGACCAGGGGCAGATTACAACAGTGATCATGTACCAGTTGTGTGACAACTAGACCAGGGGTAGATTACAACAGTGATCATGTACCAGTTGTGTGACAACTAGACCAGGGGTAGATTACAACAGTGATCATGTACCAGTTGTGTGACAACTAGACCAGGGGTAGATTACAACAGTGATCATGTACCAGTTGTGGGAAAGCTAGACCAGGGGCAGATTACAACAGTGATCATGTACCAGTTGTGGGAAAGCTAGACCAGGGGCTGATTACAACAGTGATCATGTACCAGTTGTGTGACAACTAGACCAGGGGTAGATTACAACAGTGATCATGTACCAGTTGTGTGACAACTAGACCAGGGGCAGATTACAACAGTGATCATGTACCAGTTGTGTGACAACTAGACCAGGGGTGATTACAACAGTGATCATGTACCAGTTGTGTGACAACTAGACCAGGGGCAGATTACAACAGTGATCATGTACCAGTTGTGTGACAACTAGACCAGGGGCAGATTACAACAGTGATCATGTACCAGTTGTGGGAAAGCTAGACCAGGGGCAGATTACAACAGTGATCATGTACCAGTTGTGGGAAAGCTAGACCAGGGGTGATTACAACAGTGATCATGTACCAGTTGTGTGACAACTAGACCAGGGGCAGATTACAACAGTGATCATGTACCAGTTGTGGGAAAGCTAGACCAGGGGTAGATTACAACAGTGATCATGTACCAGTTGTGTGACAACTAGACCAGGGGCAGATTACAACAGTGATCATGTACCAGTTGTGTGACAACTAGACCAGGGGCAGATTACAACAGTGATCATGTACCAGTTGTGTGACAACTAGACCAGGGGCAGATTACAACAGTGATCATGTACCAGTTGTGTGACAACTAGACCAGGGGTAGATTACAACAGTGATCATGTACCAGTTGTGTGACAACTAGACCAGGGGTAGATTACAACAGTGATCATGTACCAGTTGTGTGACAACTAGACCAGGGGTAGATTACAACAGTGATCATGTACCAGTTGTGTGACAACTAGACCAGGGGTAGATTACAACAGTGATCATGTACCAGTTGTGGGAAAGCTAGACCAGGGGTAGATTACAACAGTGATCATGTACCAGTTGTGTGACAACTAGACCAGGGGCAGATTACAACAGTGATCATGTACCAGTTGTGTGACAACTAGACCAGGGGCAGATTACAACAGTGATCATGTACCAGTTGTGTGACAACTAGACCAGGGGTAGATTACAACAGTGATCATGTACCAGTTGTGTGACAACTAGACCAGGGGCAGATTACAACAGTGATCATGTACCAGTTGTGTGACAACTAGACCAGGGGCAGATTACAACAGTGATCATGTACCAGTTGTGTGACAACTAGACCAGGGGTAGATTACAACAGTGATCATGTACCAGTTGTGTGACAACTAGACCAGGGGTAGATTACAACAGTGATCATGTACCAGTTGTGTGACAACTAGACCAGGGGTAGATTACAACAGTGATCATGTACCAGTTGTGGACAACTAGACCAGGGGTAGATTACAACAGTGATCATGTACCAGTTGTGTGACAACTAGACCAGGGGTAGATTACAACAGTGATCATGTACCAGTTGTGGGACAACTAGACCAGGGGCAGATTACAACAGTGATCATGTACCAGTTGTGTGACAACTAGACCAGGGGTAGATTACAACAGTGATCATGTACCAGTTGTGTGACAACTAGACCAGGGGTAGATTACAACAGTGATCATGTACCAGTTGTGTGACAACTAGACCAGGGGTAGATTACAACAGTGATCATGTACCAGTTGTGTGACAACTAGACCAGGGGCAGATTACAACAGTGATCATGTACCAGTTGTGGGAAAGCTAGACCAGGGGCAGATTACAACAGTGATCATGTACCAGTTGTGGGAAAGCTAGACCAGGGGCAGATTACAACAGTGATCATGTACCAGTTGTGTGACAACTAGACCAGGGGCAGATTACAACAGTGATCATGTACCAGTTGTGTGACAACTAGACCAGGGGCAGATTACAACAGTGATCATGTACCAGTTGTGTGACAACTAGACCAGGGGTTGATTACAACAGTGATCATGTACCAGTTGTGGGAAAGCTAGACCAGGGGCTGATTACAACAGTGATCATGTACCAGTTGTGGGAAAGCTAGACCAGGGGCTGATTACAACAGTGATCATGTACCAGTTGTGTGACAACTAGACCAGGGGCAGATTACAACAGTGATCATGTACCAGTTGTGGGAAAGCTAGACCAGGGGCTGATTACAACAGTGATCATGTACCAGTTGTGTGACAACTAGACCAGGGGTTGATTACAACAGTGATCATGTACCAGTTGTGGGAAAGCTAGACCAGGGGCTGATTACAACAGTGATCATGTACCAGTTGTGTGACAACTAGACCAGGGGTTGATTACAACAGTGATCATGTACCAGTTGTGGAAAGCTAGACCAGGGGCTGATTACAACAGTGATCATGTACCAGTTGTGGGAAAGCTAGACCAGGGGCTGATTACAACAGTGATCATGTACCAGTTGTGGGAAAGCTAGACCAGGGGCAGATTACAACAGTGATCATGTACCAGTTGTGGGAAAGCTAGACCAGGGGCTGATTACAACAGTGATCATGTACCAGTTGTGTGACAACTAGACCAGGGGTAGATTACAACAGTGATCATGTACCAGTTGTGTGACAACTAGACCAGGGGTAGATTACAACAGTGATCATGTACCAGTTGTGGGAAAGCTAGACCAGGGGCAGATTACAACAGTGATCATGTACCAGTTGTGGGAAAGCTAGACCAGGGGCTGATTACAACAGTGATCATGTACCAGTTGTGGGAAAGCTAGACCAGGGGCAGATTACAACAGTGATCATGTACCAGTTGTGTGACAACTAGACCAGGGGCAGATTACAACAGTGATCATGTACCAGTTGTGTGACAACTAGACCAGGGGTAGATTACAACAGTGATCATGTACCAGTTGTGTGACAACTAGACCAGGGGCAGATTACAACAGTGATCATGTACCAGTTGTGTGACAACTAGACCAGGGGCAGATTACAACAGTGATCATGTACCAGTTGTGGGACAACTAGACCAGGGGTAGATTACAACAGTGATCATGTACCAGTTGTGTGACAACTAGACCAGGGGCAGATTACAACAGTGATCATGTACCAGTTGTGGGAAACTAGACCAGGGGTAGATTACAACAGTGATCATGTACCAGTTGTGTGACAACTAGACCAGGGGTAGATTACAACAGTGATCATGTACCAGTTGTGTGACAACTAGACCAGGGGCAGATTACAACAGTGATCATGTACCAGTTGTGTGACAACTAGACCAGGGGTAGATTACAACAGTGATCATGTACCAGTTGTGTGACAACTAGACCAGGGGCAGATTACAACAGTGATCATGTACCAGTTGTG
The DNA here is from genome assembly GCA_032433765.1 of Megaustenia siamemsis. Taxonomy (NCBI): domain Eukaryota; kingdom Metazoa; phylum Mollusca; class Gastropoda; order Stylommatophora; family Ariophantidae; genus Megaustenia; species Megaustenia siamemsis. The sequence goes on from JAVIAB010000160.1 coordinate 7,969,199, forward strand.
TGACAACTAGACCAGGGGCAGATTACAACAGTGATCATGTACCAGTTGTGTGACAACTAGACCAGGGGCAGATTACAACAGTGATCATGTACCAGTTGTGTGACAACTAGACCAGGGGCTGATTACAACAGTGATCATGTACCAGTTGTGGGAAAGCTAGACCAGGGGCAGATTACAACAGTGATCATGTACCAGTTGTGGGAAAGCTAGACCAGGGGCTGATTACAACAGTGATCATGTACCAGTTGTGTGACAACTAGACCAGGGGCAGATTACAACAGTGATCATGTACCAGTTGTGTGACAACTAGACCAGGGGCAGATTACAACAGTGATCATGTACCAGTTGTGTGACAACTAGACCAGGGGCAGATTACAACAGTGATCATGTACCAGTTGTGTGACAACTAGACCAGGGGCAGATTACAACAGTGATCATGTACCAGTTGTGTGACAACTAGACCAGGGGCTGATTACAACAGTGATCATGTACCAGTTGTGGGAAAGCTAGACCAGGGGCTGATTACAACAGTGATCATGTACCAGTTGTGTGACAACTAGACCAGGGGTTGGTTACAACAGTGATCATGTACCAGTTGTGGGAAAGCTAGACCAGGGGCTGATTACAACAGTGATCATGTACCAGTTGTGGGAAAGCTAGACCAGGGGTGATTACAACAGTGATCATGTACCAGTTGTGTGAAAGCTAGACCAGGGGCAGATTACAACAGTGATCATGTACCAGTTGTGGGAAAGCTAGACCAGGGGCTGATTACAACAGTGATCATGTACCAGTTGTGTGACAACTAGACCAGGGGTAGATTACAACAGTGATCATGTACCAGTTGTGTGACAACTAGACCAGGGGTAGATTACAACAGTGATCATGTACCAGTTGTGGGAAAGCTAGACCAGGGCAGATTACAACAGTGATCATGTACCAGTTGTGGAAAGCTAGACCAGGGGCTGATTACAACAGTGATCATGTACCAGTTGTGTGACAACTAGACCAGGGGCAGATTACAACAGTGATCATGTACCAGTTGTGGGAAAGCTAGACCAGGGCTGATTACAACAGTGATCATGTACCAGTTGTGTGACAACTAGACCAGGGGTTGATTACAACAGTGATCATGTACCAGTTGTGGGAAAGCTAGACCAGGGGCTGATTACAACAGTGATCATGTACCAGTTGTGTGACAACTAGACCAGGGGTTGATTACAACAGTGATCATGTACCAGTTGTGGGAAAGCTAGACCAGGGGCTGATTACAACAGTGATCATGTACCAGTTGTGGGAAAGCTAGACCAGGGGCTGATTACAACAGTGATCATGTACCAGTGGGAAAGCTAGACCAGGGGCAGATTACAACAGTGATCATGTACCAGTTGTGGGAAAGCTAGACCAGGGGCTGATTACAACAGTGATCATGTACCAGTTGTGTGACAACTAGACCAGGGGTAGATTACAACAGTGATCATGTACCAGTTGTGTGACAACTAGACCAGGGGTAGATTACAACAGTGATCATGTACCAGTTGTGGGAAAGCTAGACCAGGGGCAGATTACAACAGTGATCATGTACCAGTTGTGGGAAAGCTAGACCAGGGGCTGATTACAACAGTGATCATGTACCAGTTGTGTGACAACTAGACCAGGGGTAGATTACAACAGTGATCATGTACCAGTTCTGGGAAAGCTAGACCAGGGGCATATTACAACAGTGATCATGTACCAGTTGTGGGAAAGCTAGACCAGGGGCTGATTACAACAGTGATCATGTACCAGTTGTGTGACAACTAGACCAGGGGCAGATTACAACAGTGATCATGTACCAGTTGTGGGAAAGCTAGACCAGGGGCAGATTACAACAGTGATCATGTACCAGTTGTGGGAAAGCTAGACCAGGGGCAGATTACAACAGTGATCATGTACCAGTTGTGGGAAAGCTAGACCAGGGGCTGATTACAACAGTGATCATGTACCAGTTGTGTGACAACTAGACCAGGGGCAGATTACAACAGTGATCATGTACCAGTTGTGGGAAAGCTAGACCAGGGGCAGATTACAACAGTGATCATGTACCAGTTGTGGGAAAGCTAGACCAGGGGCAGATTACAACAGTGATCATGTACCAGTTGTGTGACAACTAGACCAGGGGCAGATTACAACAATGATCATGTACCAGTTGTGTGACAACTAGACCAGGGGCAGATTACAACATTGATCATGTACCAGTTGTGTGACAACTAGACCAGGGGTAGATTACAACAGTGATCATGTACCAGTTGTGTGACAACTAGACCAGGGGTAGATTACAACATTGATCATGTACCAGTTGTGGGACAACTAGACCAGGGGTAGATTACAACAGTGATCATGTACCAGTTGTGTGACAACTAGACCAGGGGTAGATTACAACATTGATCATGTACCAGTTGTGGGAAAGCTAGACCAGGGGTAGATTACAACAGTGATCATGTACCAGTTGTGTGACAACTAGACCAGGAGTAGATTACAACATTGATCATGTACCAGTTGTGTGACAACTAGACCAGGGGCAGATTACAACAGTGATCATGTACCAGTTGTGTGACAACTAGACCAGGGGTAGATTACAACAGTGATCATGTACCAGTTGTGTGACAACTAGACCAGGGGCAGATTACAACAGTGATCATGTACCAGTTGTGTGACAACTAGACCAGGGGCAGATTACAACAGTGATCATGTACCAGTTGTGTGACAACTAGACCAGGGGTAGATTACAACATTGATCATGTACCAGTTGTGTGACAACTAGACCAGGGGTAGATTACAACAGTGATCATGTACCAGTTGTGTGACAACTAGACCAGGGGTAGATTACAACATTGATCATGTACCAGTTGTGGGACAACTAGACCAGGGGTAGATTACAACAGTGATCATGTACCAGTTGTGTGACAACTAGACCAGGGGTAGATTACAACAGTGATCATGTACCAGTTGTGGGACAACTAGACCAGGGGTAGATTACAACAGTGATCATGTACCAGTTGTGTGACAACTAGACCAGGGGTAGATTACAACAGTGATCATGTACCAGTTGTGTGACAACTAGACCAGGGGTAGATTACAACATTGATCATGTACCAGTTGTGGGACAACTAGACCAGGGGTAGATTACAACATTGATCATGTACCAGTTGTGTGACAACTAGACCAGGGGCAGATTACAACAGTGATCATGTACCAGTTGTGGGAAAGCTAGACCAGGGGCAGATTACAACAGTGATCATGTACCAGTTGTGGGAAAGCTAGACCAGGGGCTGATTACAACAGTGATCATGTACCAGTTGTGTGACAACTAGACCAGGGGCAGATTACAACAGTGATCATGTACCAGTTGTGTGACAACTAGACCAGGGGCAGATTACAACAGTGATCATGTACCAGTTGTGTGACAACTAGACCAGGGGTTGGTTACAACAGTGATCATGTACCAGTTGTGGGAAAGCTAGACCAGGGGCTGATTACAACAGTGATCATGTACCAGTTGTGGGAAAGCTAGACCAGGGGCTGATTACAACAGTGATCATGTACCAGTTGTGTGACAACTAGACCAGGGGCAGATTACAACAGTGATCATGTACCAGTTGTGGGAAAGCTAGACCAGGGGCTGATTACAACAGTGATCATGTACCAGTTGTGTGACAACTAGACCAGGGGTTGGTTACAACAGTGATCATGTAGCAGTTGTGGGAAAGCTAGACCAGGGGCTGATTACAACAGTGATCATGTACCAGTTGTGTGACAACAAGACCAGGGGTTGGTTACAACAGTGATCATGTACCAGTTGTGGGAAAGCTAGACCAGGGGCTGATTACAACAGTGATCATGTACCAGTTGTGGGAAAGCTAGACCAGGGGCTGATTACAACAGTGATCATGTACCAGTTGTGGGAAAGCTAGACCAGGGGCAGATTACAACAGTGATCATGTAGCAGTTGTGGGAAAGCTAGACCAGGGGCTGATTACAACAGTGATCATGTACCAGTTGTGTGACAACTAGACCAGGGGTAGATTACAACAGTGATCATGTACCAGTTGTGTGACAACTAGACCAGGGGTAGATTACAACAGTGATCATGTACCAGTTGTGGAAAGCTAGACCAGGGCAGATTACAACAGTGATCATGTACCAGTTGTGGGAAAGCTAGACCAGGGCTGATTACAACAGTGATCATGTACCAGTTGTGTGACAACTAGACCAGGGGCAGATTACAACAGTGATCATGTACCAGTTGTGGGAAAGCTAGACCAGGGGCTGATTACAACAGTGATCATGTACCAGTTGTGTGACAACTAGACCAGGGGTTGGTTACAACAGTGATCATGTACCAGTTGTGGGAAAGCTAGACCAGGGGCTGATTACAACAGTGATCATGTACCAGTTGTGGGAAAGCTAGACCAGGGCTGATTACAACAGTGATCATGTACCAGTTGTGGGAAAGCTAGACCAGGGGCAGATTACAACAGTGATCATGTACCAGTTGTGTGACAACTAGACCAGGGGCAGATTACAACAATGATCATGTACCAGTTGTGTGACAACTAGACCAGGGGTAGATTACAACAGTGATCATGTACCAGTTGTGTGACAACTAGACCAGGGGTAGATTACAACAGTGATCATGTACCAGTTGTGTGACAACTAGACCAGGGGTAGATTACAACAGTGATCATGTACCAGTTGTGGGACAACTAGACCAGGGGTAGATTACAACAGTGATCATGTACCAGTTGTGTGACAACTAGACCAGGGGTAGATTACAACATTGATCATGTACCAGTTGTGGGAAAGCTAGACCAGGGGTAGATTACAACAGTGATCATGTACCAGTTGTGTGACAACTAGACCAGGAGTAGATTACAACATTGATCATGTACCAGTTGTGTGACAACTAGACCAGGGGCAGATTACAACAGTGATCATGTACCAGTTGTGTGACAACTAGACCAGGGGTAGATTACAACAGTGATCATGTACCAGTTGTGTGACAACTAGACCAGGGGCAGATTACAACAGTGATCATGTACCAGTTGTGTGACAACTAGACCAGGGGCAGATTACAACAGTGATCATGTACCAGTTGTGTGACAACTAGACCAGGGGCAGATTACAACAGTGATCATGTACCAGTTGTGTGACAACTAGACCAGGGGCTGATTACAACAGTGATCATGTACCAGTTGTGGGAAAGCTAGACCAGGGGCAGATTACAACAGTGATCATGTACCAGTTGTGGGAAAGCTAGACCAGGGGCTGATTACAACAGTGATCATGTACCAGTTGTGTGACAACTAGACCAGGGGCAGATTACAACAGTGATCATGTACCAGTTGTGTGACAACTAGACCAGGGGCAGATTACAACAGTGATCATGTACCAGTTGTGTGACAACTAGACCAGGGGCAGATTACAACAGTGATCATGTACCAGTTGTGTGACAACTAGACCAGGGGCAGATTGCAACAGTGATCATGTACCAGTTGTGTGACAACTAGACCAGGGGCTGATTACAACAGTGATCATGTACCAGTTGTGGGAAAGCTAGACCAGGGGCTGATTACAACAGTGATCATGTACCAGTTGTGGGAAAGCTAGACCAGGGGCTGATTACAACAGTGATCATGTACCAGTTGTGTGACAACTAGACCAGGGGCAGATTACAACAGTGATCATGTACCAGTTGTGTGACAACTAGACCAGGGGCATATTACAACAGTGATCATGTACCAGTTGTGTGACAACTAGACCAGGGGCAGATTACAACAGTGATCATGTACCAGTTGTGTGACAACTAGACCAGGGGCAGATTACAACAGTGATCATGTACCAGTTGTGTGACAACTAGACCAGGGGCAGATTACAACAGTGATCATGTACCAGTTGTGTGACAACTAGACCAGTGGCTGATTACAACAGTGATCATGTACCAGTTGTGGGAAAGCTAGACCAGGGGCAGATTACAACAGTGATCATGTACCAGTTGTGGGAAAGCTAGACCAGGGGCAGATTACAACAGTGATCATGTACCAGTTGTGGGAAAGCTAGACCAGGGGCTGATTACAACAGTGATCATGTACCAGTTGTGTGACAACTAGACCAGGGGCAGATTACAACAGTGATCATGTACCAGTTGTGTGACAACTAGACCAGGGGCAGATTACAACAGTGATCATGTACCAGTTGTGTGACAACTAGACCAGGGGCTGATTACAACAGTGATCATGTACCAGTTGTGTGACAACTAGACCAGTGGCAGATTACAACAGTGATCATGTACCAGTTGTGTGAAAGCTAGACCAGGGGCAGATTACAACAGTGATCATGTACCAGTTGTGTGTCAACTAGACCAGGGGCAGATTACAACAGTGATCATGTACCAGTTGTGTGACAACTAGACCAGGGGCTGATTACAACAGTGATCATGTACCAGTTGTGTGACAACTAGACCAGGGGCAGATTACAACAGTGATCATGTACCAGTTGTGTGACAACTAGACAAGGGGCAGATTACAACAGTGATCATGTACCAGTTGTGTGACAACTAGACCAGGGCAGATTACAACAGTGATCACGTACCAGTTGTGTGACAACTAGACCAGGGTCAGATTACAACAGTGATCATGTACCAGTTGTGTGACAACTAGACCAGGGGCAGATTACAACAGTGATCATGTACCAGTTGTGTGACAACTAGACCAGGGGCAGATTACAACAGTGATCATGTACCAGTTGTGTGACAACTAGACCAGGGCAGATTACAACAGTGATCATGTACCAGTTGTGTGACAACTAGACCAGGGGCTGATTACAACAGTGATCATGTACCAGTTGTGTGACAACTAGACCAGGGGCAGATTACAACAGTGATCATGTACCAGTTGTGTGACAACTAGACCAGGGGCAGATTACAACAGTGATCATGTACCAGTTGTGTGACAACTAGACCAGGGGCAGATTACAACAGTGATCATGTACCAGTTGTGTGACAACTAGACCAGGGGCAGATTACAACAGTGATCATGTACCAGTTGTGTGACAACTAGACCAGGGGCACATTACAACAGTGATCATGTACCAGTTGTGTGACAACTAGACCAGGGGTTGGTTACAACAGTGATCATGTACCAGTTGTGGGAAAGCTAGACCAGGGGCTGATTACAACAGTGATCATGTACCAGTTGTGGGAAAGCTAGACCAGGGCTGATTACAACAGTGATCATGTACCAGTTGTGTGACAACTAGACCAGGGGCAGATTACAACAGTGATCATGTACCAGTTGTGGGAAAGCTAGACCAGGGGCTGATTACAACAGTGATCATGTACCAGTTGTGTGACAACTAGACCAGGGGTTGGTTACAACAGTGATCATGTAGCAGTTGTGGGAAAGCTAGACCAGGGGCTGATTACAACAGTGATCATGTACCAGTTGTGTGACAACAAGACCAGGGGTTGGTTACAACAGTGATCATGTACCAGTTGTGGGAAAGCTAGACCAGGGGCTGATTACAACAGTGATCATGTACCAGTTGTGGGAAAGCTAGACCAGGGGCTGATTACAACAGTGATCATGTACCAGTTGTGGGAAAGCTAGACCAGGGGCAGATTACAACAGTGATCATGTAGCAGTTGTGGGAAAGCTAGACCAGGGGCTGATTACAACAGTGATCATGTACCAGTTGTGTGACAACTAGACCAGGGGTAGATTACAACAGTGATCATGTACCAGTTGTGTGACAACTAGACCAGGGGTAGATTACAACAGTGATCATGTACCAGTTGTGGGAAAGCTAGACCAGCGGCAGATTACAACAGTGATCATGTACCAGTTGTGGGAAAGCTAGACCAGTGGCTGATTACAACAGTGATCATGTACCAGTTGTGTGACAACTAGACCAGGGGTTGGTTACAACAGTGATCATGTACCAGTTGTGGGAAAGCTAGACCAGGGGCTGATTACAACAGTGATCATGTACCAGTTGTGTGACAACTAGACCAGGGGTTGGTTACAACAGTGATCATGTACCAGTTGTGGGAAAGCTAGACCAGGGGCTGATTACAACAGTGATCATGTACCAGTTGTGTGACAACTAGACCAGGGGTAGATTACAACAGTGATCATGTACCAGTTGTGTGACAACTAGACCAGGGGTAGATTACAACAGTGATTATGTACCAGTTGTGGGAAAGCTAGACCAGGGGCAGATTACAACAGTGATCATGTACCAGTTGTGGGAAAGCTAGACCAGGGGCTGATTACAACAGTGATCATGTACCAGTTGTGTGACAACTAGACCGGGGTAGATTACAACAGTGATCATGTACCAGTTGTGGGAAAGCTAGACCAGGGGCAGATTACAACAGTGATCATGTACCAGTTGTGGGAAAGCTAGACCAGGGGCTGATTACAACAGTGATCATGTACCAGTTGTGTGACAACTAGACCAGGGGCAGATTACAACAGTGATCATGTACCAGTTGTGGGAAAGCTAGACCAGGGGCAGATTACAACAGTGATCATGTACCAGTTGTGGGAAAGCTAGACCAGGGGCAGATTACAACAGTGATCATGTACCAGTTGTGGGAAAGCTAGACCAGGGGCTGATTACAACAGTGATCATGTACCAGTTGTGTGACAACTAGACCAGGGGCAGATTACAACAGTGATCATGTACCAGTTGTGGGAAAGCTAGACCAGGGGCAGATTACAACAGTGATCATGTACCAGTTGTGGGAAAGCTAGACCAGGGGCAGATTACAACAGTGATCATGTACCAGTTGTGTGACAACTAGACCAGGGGCAGATTACAACAATGATCATGTACCAGTTGTGTGACAACTAGACCAGGGGTAGATTACAACATTGATCATGTACCAGTTGTGTGACAACTAGACCAGGGGTAGATTACAACAGTGATCATGTACCAGTTGTGTGACAACTAGACCAGGGGTAGATTACAACATTGATCATGTACCAGTTGTGGGACAACTAGACCAGGGGTAGATTACAACAGTGATCATGTACCAGTTGTGTGACAACTAGACCAGGGGTAGATTACAACATTGATCATGTACCAGTTGTGGGAAAGCTAGACCAGGGGTAGATTACAACAGTGATCATGTACCAGTTGTGTGACAACTAGACCAGGAGTAGATTACAACATTGATCATGTACCAGTTGTGTGACAACTAGACCAGGGGCAGATTACAACAGTGATCATGTACCAGTTGTGTGACAACTAGACCAGGGGTAGATTACAACAGTGATCATGTACCAGTTGTGTGACAACTAGACCAGGGGCAGATTACAACAGTGATCATGTACCAGTTGTGTGACAACTAGACCAGGGGCAGATTACAACAGTGATCATGTACCAGTTGTGTGACAACTAGACCAGGGGTAGATTACAACATTGATCATGTACCAGTTGTGTGACAACTAGACCAGGGGTAGATTACGACAGTGATCATGTACCAGTTGTGTGACAACTAGACCAGGGGTAGATTACAACATTGATCATGTACCAGTTGTGGGACAACTAGACCAGGGGTAGATTACAACAGTGATCATGTACCAGTTGTGTGACAACTAGACCAGGGGTAGATTACAACAGTGATCATGTACCAGTTGTGGGACAACTAGACCAGGGGTAGATTACAACAGTGATCATGTACCAGTTGTGTGACAACTAGACCAGGGGTAGATTACAACATTGATCATGTACCAGTTGTGTGACAACTAGACCAGGGGTAGATTACAACATTGATCATGTACCAGTTGTGGGACAACTAGACCAGGGGTAGATTACAACATTGATCATGTACCAGTTGTGTGACAACTAGACCAGGGGCAGATTACAACATTGATCATGTACCAGTTGTGGGAAAGCTAGACCAGGGGCAGATTACAACAGTGATCATGTACCAGTTGTGGGAAAGCTAGACCAGGGGCTGATTACAACAGTGATCATGTACCAGTTGTGTGACAACTAGACCAGGGGCAGATTACAACAGTGATCATGTACCAGTTGTGTGACAACTAGACCAGGGGCAGATTACAACAGTGATCATGTACCAGTTGTGTGACAACTAGACCAGGGCAGATTACAACAGTGATCATGTACCAGTTGTGTGACAACTAGACCAGGGGCTGATTACAACAGTGATCATGTACCAGTTGTGTGACAACTAGACCAGGGGCAGATTGCAACAGTGATCATGTACCAGTTGTGTGACAACTAGACCAGGGGCACATTACAACAGTGATCATGTACCAGTTGTGTGACAACTAGACCAGGGGTTGGTTACAACAGTGATCATGTACCAGTTGTGGGAAAGCTAGACCAGGGGCTGATTACAACAGTGATCATGTACCAGTTGTGGGAAAGCTAGACCAGGGGCTGATTACAACAGTGATCATGTACCAGTTGTGTGACAACTAGACCAGGGGCAGATTACAACAGTGATCATGTACCAGTTGTGGGAAAGCTAGACCAGGGGCTGATTACAATAGTGATCATGTACCAGTTGTGTGACAACTAGACCAGGGGTTGGTTACAACAGTGATCATGTAGCAGTTGTGGGAAAGCTAGACCAGGGGCTGATTACAACAGTGATCATGTACCAGTTGTGTGACAACTAGACCAGGGGTTGGTTACAACAGTGATCATGTACCAGTTGTGGGAAAGCTAGACCAGGGGCTGATTACAACAGTGATCATGTACCAGTTGGGAAAGCTAGACCAGGGGCTGATTACAACAGTGATCATGTACCAGTTGTGGGAAAGCTAGACCAGGGGCAGATTACAACAGTGATCATGTAGCAGTTGTGGGAAAGCTAGACCAGGGGCTGATTACAACAGTGATCATGTACCAGTTGTGTGACAACTAGACCAGGGGTAGATTACAACAGTGATCATGTACCAGTTGTGTGACAACTAGACCAGGGGTAGATTACAACAGTGATCATGTACCAGTTGTGGGAAAGCTAGACCAGGGCAGATTACAACAGTGATCATGTACCAGTTGTGGGAAAGCTAGACCAGGGGCTGATTACAACAGTGATCATGTACCAGTTGTGTGACAACTAGACCAGGGGCAGATTACAACAGTGATCATGTACCAGTTGTGGGAAAGCTAGACCAGTGGCTGATTACAACAGTGATCATGTACCAGTTGTGTGACAACTAGACCAGGGGTTGGTTACAACAGTGATCATGTACCAGTTGTGGGAAAGCTAGACCAGGGGCTGATTACAACAGTGATCATGTACCAGTTGTGTGACAACTAGACCAGGGGTTGGTTACAACAGTGATCATGTACCAGTTGTGGGAAAGCTAGACCAGGGGCTGATTACAACAGTGATCATGTACCAGTTGTGGGAAAGCTAGACCAGGGGCTGATTACAACAGTGATCATGTACCAGTTGTGGAAAGCTAGACCAGGGGCAGATTACAACAGTGATCATGTACCAGTTGTGGGAAAGCTAGACCAGGGCTGATTACAACAGTGATCATGTACCAGTTGTGTGACAACTAGACCAGGGGTAGATTACAACAGTGATCATGTACCAGTTGTGTGACAACTAGACAGGGGTAGATTACAACAGTGATATGTACCAGTTGTGGGAAAGCTAGACCAGGGGCAGATTACAACAGTGATCATGTACCAGTTGTGGGAAAGCTAGACCAGGGGCTGATTACAACAGTGATCATGTACCAGTTGTGTGACAACTAGACCCGGGGTAGATTACAACAGTGATCATGTACCAGTTGTGGGAAAGCTAGACCAGGGGCATATTACAACAGTGATCATGTACCAGTTGTGGGAAAGCTAGACCAGGGGCTGATTACAACAGTGATCATGTACCAGTTGTGTGACAACTAGACCAGGGGCAGATTACAACAGTGATCATGTACCAGTTGTGGGAAAGCTAGACCAGGGGCAGATTACAACAGTGATCATGTACCAGTTTGGGAAAGCTAGACCAGGGGCAGATTACAACAGTGATCATGTACCAGTTGTGGGAAAGCTAGACCAGGGGCTGATTACAACAGTGATCATGTACCAGTTGTGTGACAACTAGACCAGGGGCAGATTACAACAGTGATCATGTACCAGTTGTGGGAAAGCTAGACCAGGGGCAGATTACAACAGTGATCATGTACCAGTTGTGGGAAAGCTAGACCAGGGGCAGATTACAACAGTGATCATGTACCAGTTGTGTGACAACTAGACCAGGGGCAGATTACAACAATGATCATGTACCAGTTGTGTGACAACTAGACCAGGGGTAGATTACAACATTGATCATGTACCAGTTGTGTGACAACTAGACCAGGGGTAGATTACAACAGTGATCATGTACCAGTTGTGTGACAACTAGACCAGGGGTAGATTACAACATTGATCATGTACCAGTTGTGGGACAACTAGACCAGGGGTAGATTACAACAGTGATCATGTACCAGTTGTGTGACAACTAGACCAGGGGCAGATTACAACAGTGATCATGTACCAGTTGTGTGACAACTACACCAGGGGTAGATTACAACAGTGATCATGTACCAGTTGTGTGACAACTAGACCAGGGGCAGATTACAACAGTGATCATGTACCAGTTGTGTGACAACTAGACCAGGGGCAGATTACAACAGTGATCATGTACCAGTTGTGTGACAACTAGACCAGGGGTAGATTACAACATTGATCATGTACCAGTTGTGTGACAACTAGACCAGGGGTAGATTACAACAGTGATCATGTACCAGTTGTGTGACAACTAGACCAGGGGTAGATTACAACATTGATCATGTACCAGTTGTGGGACAACTAGACCAGGGGTAGATTACAACAGTGATCATGTACCAGTTGTGTGACAACTAGACCAGGGGTAGATTACAACAGTGATCATGTACCAGTTGTGGGACAACTAGACCAGGGGTAGATTACAACAGTGATCATGTACCAGTTGTGTGACAACTAGACCAGGGGTAGATTACAACATTGATCATGTACCAGTTGTGTGACAACTAGACCAGGGGTAGATTACAACATTGATCATGTACCAGTTGTGGGACAACTAGACCAGGGTAGATTACAACATTGATCATGTACCAGTTGTGTGACAACTAGACCAGGGGCAGATTACAACATTGATCATGTACCAGTTGTGGGAAAGCTAGACCAGGGGCAGATTACAACAGTGATCATGTACCAGTTGTGGGAAAGCTAGACCAGGGGCTGATTACAACAGTGATCATGTACCAGTTGTGTGACAACTAGACCAGGGGCAGATTACAACATTGATCATGTACCAGTTGTGGGAAAGCTAGACCAGGGGCAGATTACAACAGTGATCATGTACCAGTTGTGTGACAACTAGACCAGGGGTAGATTACAACATTGATCATGTACCAGTTGTGGGAAAGCTAGACCAGGGGCAGATTACAACAGTGATCATGTACCAGTTGTGGGAAAGCTAGACCAGGGGTAGATTACAACAGTGATCATGTACCAGTTGTGTGACAACTAGACCAGGGGTAGATTACAACAGTGATCATGTACCAGTTGTGTGACAACTAGACCAGGGGTAGATTACAACATTGATCATGTACCAGTTGTGGGAAAGCTAGACCAGGGGCAGATTACAACAGTGATCATGTACCAGTTGTGGGAAAGCTAGACCAGGGGTAGATTACAACATTGATCATGTACCAGTTGTGTGACAACTAGACCAGGGGTAGATTACAACAGTGATCATGTACCAGTTGTGTGACAACTAGACCAGGGGTAGATTACAACATTGATCATGTACCAGTTGTGTGACAACTAGACCAGGGGCAGATTACAACATTGATCATGTACCAGTTGTGTGACAACTAGACCAGGGGTAGATTACAACATTGATCATGTACCAGTTGTGTGACAACTAGACCAGGGGTAGATTACAACAGTGATCATGTACCAGTTGTGGGAAAGCTAGACCAGGGGCAGATTACAACAGTGATCATGTACCAGTTGTGTGACAACTAGACCAGGGCAGATTACAACAGTGATCATGTACCAGTTGTGTGACAACTAGACCAGGGCTGATTACAACATTGATCATGTACCAGTTGTGTGACAACTAGACCAGGGGCAGATTACAACATTGATCATGTACCAGTTGTGTGACAACTAGACCAGGGGTAGATTACAACATTGATCATGTACCTGTTGTGGGACAACTAGACCAGGGGTAGATTACAACATTGATCATGTACCTGTTGTGGGACAACTAGACCAGGGGTAGATTACAACATTGATCATGTACCTGTTGTGGGAAAGCTTAGAGCACAATTAAAAGCGGTAACACGATCCTCAGTTATGATCATGTTATATTTATATTTACTTAAATGAGACAAGAAGTTGCAAGACAAATACAACATGACAATTCAGAACAAAATACAGGATGCTCTACAAGAAAAGAAACACATACTGGCAGTGTGGCTCGACACGGAAAACGTCTTTGAAAGGGTTTGGCGAGAAGGTTTACAGAACACGCTTTTTTGACTTGGCATCCAGGGTTGTTTATTGAATTGGATCTCTCAAAACCTTCAGGATTTAACGGCCAGAGTACAAGAACAAGGTCAGGTAAGTAAGATTAGCGGTAGTAGCAGCGTTACTACCCAGTCAATGTAGGTTATTACATGCAAGAACATCAGCCTTGGGCTTGGCAAGCATTTCTCAGACCTATCTCGTTTGGCGTTACCTCAGCAGCAACAGCAGTGGCCATATACAGCAACAATGACAAGACTAGAATGCACATGACCACGATACTGGCGCGTCGCTTTGTGCACATAACCACAGAGCTTGTTGGATGACATATGGTTATGTAATTCTCCACTGTTATGCAAACAACGTACCATACGGACAGAAAGCTAAATACGTAGGTGGCAAAAAACGAGACTTTGACACATCCCGTTCAGTTGATTGACTTTGTACCAATGGTCTCTATCCACACAAACAGTAGGCCAACCAGAACACCCGTGTCAGAGATCAGCAATGGTCTCTATCCACACAAACAGTAGGCCAACCAGAACACCCGTGTCAGAGATCAGCAATGGTCTCTATCCACACAAACAGTAGGCCAACCAGAACACCCGTGTCAGAGATCAGCAATGGTCTCTATCCACACAAACAGTAGGCCAACCAGAACACCCGTGTCAGAGATCAGCAATGGTCTCTATCCACACAAACAGTAGGCCAACCAGAACACCCGTGTCAGAGATCAGCAATGGTCTCTATCCACACAAACAGTAGGCCAACCAGAACACCCGTGTCAGAGATCAGCAATGGTCTCTATCCACACAAACAGTAGGCCAACCAGAACACCCGTGTCAGAGATCAGCAATGGTCTCTATCCACACAAACAGTAGGCCAACCAGAACACCCGTGTCAGAGATCAGCAATGGTCTCTATCCACACAAACAGTAGGCCAACCAGAACACCCGTGTCAGAGATCAGCAATGGTCTCTATCCACACAAACAGTAGGCCAACCAGAACACCCGTGTCAGAGATCAGCAATGGTCTCTAACATCACAAACAGTAGGCCAACCAGAACACCCGTGTCAGAGATCAGCAATGGTCTCTATCCACACAAACAGTAGGCCAACCAGAACACCCGTGTCAGAGATCAGCAATGGTCTCTATCCACACAAACAGTAGACCAACCAGAACACCCGTGTCAGAGATCAGCAATGGTCTCTAACCACACAAACAGTAGGCCAACCAGAACACCCGTGTCAGAGATCAGCAATGGTCTCTAACCACACAAACAGTAGACCAACCAGAACACCCGTGTCAGAGATCAGCAATGGTCTCTAACCACACAAACAGTAGGCCAACCAGAACACCCGTGTCAGAGATCAGCAATGGTCTCTATCCACACAAACAGTAGGCCAACCAGAACACCCGTGTCAGAGATCAGCAATGGTCTCTATCCAGACAAATAGAAGGCCAACCAGAACACCCGTGTCAGAGATCAGCAATGGTCTCTATCCACACAAACAGTAGGCCAACCAGAACACCCGTGTCAGAGATCAACAATACAAAAATGTAAATGCTGGAAGAAACGTTCCTGAGTTCTCGTCGAAGAAGATCCAAGAAGAATCTTCATAAATGGATGACAGCATATCCTGGAGCGATCTCTTCTTTCCACCAAAGACGAACATGGCTTGTATCTCACACGCCACTTGATGATGTCCAAATTTGTAGACTTTGATACATTCAAGTCGTATTTGATTTGAGTAGCACACAAACAATAAATAGAATAGTTGAGTTCTTGCCTCTTGTTTCTTGAATAAAATAGAACGTGACAACCTTAAGTATGGAATGTATCTGACAAGTATTTTAAACTAAAAGTTCTAACATATATACACGAATATATGATGAAACATATAATTTACTATTTGTATAGTTTATCAAAGAAGGTGTTGATCTCTTCCTGCGTTAGTGGACGCCTGGTTGTTTACTAATTTGGTTCATTAAGACAGCGTCCACAAGAGTCAGAGTGAAATGAATCTCCATTGTCGCCAGGGTGGAATCCCCATTCGATGCAGGGAGAAAGCATGACAAGATTGTGTTCTGAGCTTATACTCCAGGCATTGTGCTAGTAAAAGCTAAACTATATCGGCCGACGTTGAGAATGAATGAAATTATTAAATGAATTTTAATATCTGGGAACAATGTTAACTTCAGATGGTAGATGTACAACAGAGACGAGATGTAGAATGGATAAAGGAAAAGCAGCTTTAAAAAAAATAATAAGGAAGATACTGTGCAATACATCTTTGCCAATAGAAACAAGAAAAACAGTTTTTAAATGTTAAGTAGAGTCAGTGTTAATATATGGATGTGAATCATGGACAATAGAGCAGACAAGAAAATCACTGGAAGCTGTTGAAATGTGGTTTTAAAGGAAGAATGTTAAGATTACCATGACTAGTTAAGAAGAGTAATGAAAACGTTTTGAAAGAGGCAAAAGCAAAAAATAACAAGAGCTAATTTCTAATATTAGGAAGAAACGATTATCATTTGTTTGTTGCCATGTACTGATAAGGGGAGTGGTTGATATCGTGATCTCACTACCCAGTTACCTGAGAAAGTTAAAACCAGGAAGAAACGATTATCATTTGTTTGTTGCCATGTACTGATAAGGGGAGTGGTTGATATCGTGATCTCGCTACCCAGTTACCTGAGAAAGTTAAAACCAGGAAGAAACGATTATCATTTGTTTTTTGCCATGTACTGAGAAGGGGAGTGGTTGATATCGTGATCTCGCTACCCAGTTACCTGAGAAAGTTAAAACCAGGAAGAAACGATTATCATTTGTTTGTTGCCATGTACTGAGAAGGGGAGTGGTTGATATCGGGATCTCACTACCCAGTTACCTGAGAAAGTTAAAACCAGGAAGAAACGATTATCATTAGTTTGTTGCCATGTACTGAGAAGGGGAGTGGTTGATATCGGGATCTCACTACCCAGTTACCTGAGAAAGTTAAAACCAGGAAGAAACGATTATCATTTGTTTGTTGCCATGTACTGAGAAGGGGAGTGGTTGATATCGGGATCTCACTACCCAGTTACCTGAGAAAGTTAAAACCAGGAAGAAACGATTATCATTTGTTTGTTGCCATGTACTGATAAGGGGAGTGGTTGATATCGTGATCTCACTACCCAGTTACCTGAGAAAGTTAAAACCAGGAAGAAACGATTATCATTTGTTTGTTGCCATGTACTGAGAAGGGGAGTGGTTGATATCGTGATCTCACTACCCAGTTACCTGAGAAAGTTAAAACCAGGAAGAAACGATTATCATTTGTTTGTTGCCATGTACTGAGAAGGGGAGTGGTTGATATCGTGATCTCACTACCCAGTTACCTGAGAAAGTTAAAACCAGGAAGAAACGATTATCATTTGTTTGTTGCCATGTACTGAGAAGGGGAGTGGTTGATATCGTGATCTCACTACCCAGTTACCTGAGAAAGTTAAAACCAGGAAGAAACGATTATCATTTGTTTGTTGCCATGTACTGAGAAGGGGAGTGGTTGATATCGTGATCTCACTACCCAGTTACCTGAGAAAGTTAAAACCAGGAAGAAACGATTATCATTTGTTTGTTGCCATGTACTGAGAAGGGGAGTGGTTGATATCGTGATCTCACTACCCAGTTACCTGAGAAAGTTAAAACCAGGAAGAAACGATTATCATTTGTTTGTTGCCATGTACTGAGAAGGGGAGTGGTTGATATCGTGATCTCACTACCCAGTTACCTGAGAAAGTTAAAACCAGGAAGAAACGATTATCATTTGTTTGTTGCCATGTACTGAGAAGGGGAGTGGTTGATATCGTGATCTCACTACCCAGTTACCTGAGAAAGTTAAAACCAGGAAGAAACGATTATCATTTGTTTGTTGCCATGTACTGAGAAGGGGAGTGGTTGATATCGTGATCTCACTACCCAGTTACCTGAGAAAGTTAAAACCAGGAAGAAACGATTATCATTTGTTTGTTGCCATGTACTGAGAAGGGGAGTGGTTGATATCGTGATCTCACTACCCAGTTACCTGAGAAAGTTAAAACCAGGAAGAAACGATTATCATTTGTTTGTTGCCATGTACTGAGAAGGGGAGTGGTTGATATCGTGATCTCACTACCCAGTTACCTGAGAAAGTTAAAACCAGGAAGAAACGATTATCATTTGTTTGTTGCCATGTACTGAGAAGGGGAGTGGTTGATATCGTGATCTCACTACCCAGTTACCTGAGAAAGTTAAAACCAGGAAGAAACGATTATCATTTGTTTGTTGCCATGTACTGAGAAGGGGAGTGGTTGATATCGTGATCTCACTACCCAGTTACCTGAGAAAGTTAAAACCAGGAAGAAACGATTATCATTTGTTTGTTGCCATGTACTGAGAAGGGGAGTGGTTGATATCGTGATCTCACTACCCAGTTACCTGAGAAAGTTAAAACCAGGAAGAAACGATTATCATTTGTTTGTTGCCATGTACTGAGAAGGGGAGTGGTTGATATCGTGATCTCACTACCCAGTTACCTGAGAAAGTTAAAACCAGGAAGAAACGATTATCATTTGTTTGTTGCCATGTACTGAGAAGGGGAGTGGTTGATATCGTGATCTCACTACCCAGTTACCTGAGAAAGTTAAAACCAGGAAGAAACGATTATCATTTGTTTGTTGCCATGTACTGAGAAGGGGAGTGGTTGATATCGTGATCTCACTACCCAGTTACCTGAGAAAGTTAAAACCAGGAAGAAACGATTATCATTTGTTTGTTGCCATGTACTGAGAAGGGGAGTGGTTGATATCGTGATCTCACTACCCAGTTACCTGAGAAAGTTAAAACCAGGAAGAAACGATTATCATTTGTTTGTTGCCATGTACTGAGAAGGGGAGTGGTTGATATCGTGATCTCACTACCCAGTTACCTGAGAAAGTTAAAACCAGGAAGAAACGATTATCATTTGTTTGTTGCCATGTACTGAGAAGGGGAGTGGTTGATATCGTGATCTCACTACCCAGTTACCTGAGAAAGTTAAAACCAGGAAGAAACGATTATCATTTGTTTGTTGCCATGTACTGAGAAGGGGAGTGGTTGATATCGTGATCTCACTACCCAGTTACCTGAGAAAGTTAAAACCAGGAAGAAACGATTATCATTTGTTTGTTGCCATGTACTGAGAAGGGGAGTGGTTGATATCGTGATCTCACTACCCAGTTACCTGAGAAAGTTAAAACCAGGAAGAAACGATTATCATTTGTTTGTTGCCATGTACTGAGAAGGGGAGTGGTTGATATCGTGATCTCACTACCCAGTTACCTGAGAAAGTTAAAACCAGGAAGAAACGATTATCATTTGTTTGTTGCCATGTACTGAGAAGGGGAGTGGTTGATATCGTGATCTCACTACCCAGTTACCTGAGAAAGTTAAAACCAGGAAGAAACGATTATCATTTGTTTGTTGCCATGTACTGAGAAGGGGAGTGGTTGATATCGTGATCTCACTACCCAGTTACCTGAGAAAGTTAAAACCAGGAAGAAACGATTATCATTTGTTTGTTGCCATGTACTGAGAAGGGGAGTGGTTGATATCGTGATCTCACTACCCAGTTACCTGAGAAAGTTAAAACCAGGAAGAAACGATTATCATTTGTTTGTTGCCATGTACTGAGAAGGGGAGTGGTTGATATCGTGATCTCACTACCCAGTTACCTGAGAAAGTTAAAACCAGGAAGAAACGATTATCATTTGTTTGTTGCCATGTACTGAGAAGGGGAGTGGTTGATATCGTGATCTCACTACCCAGTTACCTGAGAAAGTTAAAACCAGGAAGAAACGATTATCATTTGTTTGTTGCCATGTACTGAGAAGGGGAGTGGTTGATATCGTGATCTCACTACCCAGTTACCTGAGAAAGTTAAAACCAGGAAGAAACGATTATCATTTGTTTGTTGCCATGTACTGAGAAGGGGAGTGGTTGATATCGTGATCTCACTACCCAGTTACCTGAGAAAGTTAAAACCAGGAAGAAACGATTATCATTTGTTTGTTGCCATGTACTGAGAAGGGGAGTGGTTGATATCGTGATCTCACTACCCAGTTACCTGAGAAAGTTAAAACCAGGAAGAAACGATTATCATTTGTTTGTTGCCATGTACTGAGAAGGGGAGTGGTTGATATCGTGATCTCACTACCCAGTTACCTGAGAAAGTTAAAACCAGGAAGAAACGATTATCATTTGTTTGTTGCCATGTACTGAGAAGGGGAGTGGTTGATATCGTGATCTCACTACCCAGTTACCTGAGAAAGTTAAAACCAGGAAGAAACGATTATCATTTGTTTGTTGCCATGTACTGAGAAGGGGAGTGGTTGATATCGTGATCTCACTACCCAGTTACCTGAGAAAGTTAAAACCAGGAAGAAACGATTATCATTTGTTTGTTGCCATGTACTGAGAAGGGGAGTGGTTGATATCGTGATCTCACTACCCAGTTACCTGAGAAAGTTAAAACCAGGAAGAAACGATTATCATTTGTTTGTTGCCATGTACTGAGAAGGGGAGTGGTTGATATCGTGATCTCACTACCCAGTTACCTGAGAAAGTTAAAACCAGGAAGAAACGATTATCATTTGTTTGTTGCCATGTACTGAGAAGGGGAGTGGTTGATATCGTGATCTCACTACCCAGTTACCTGAGAAAGTTAAAACCAGGAAGAAACGATTATCATTTGTTTGTTGCCATGTACTGAGAAGGGGAGTGGTTGATATCGTGATCTCACTACCCAGTTACCTGAGAAAGTTAAAACCAGGAAGAAACGATTATCATTTGTTTGTTGCCATGTACTGAGAAGGGGAGTGGTTGATATCGTGATCTCACTACCCAGTTACCTGAGAAAGTTAAAACCAGGAAGAAACGATTATCATTTGTTTGTTGCCATGTACTGAGAAGGGGAGTGGTTGATATCGTGATCTCACTACCCAGTTACCTGAGAAAGTTAAAACCAGGAAGAAACGATTATCATTTGTTTGTTGCCATGTACTGAGAAGGGGAGTGGTTGATATCGTGATCTCACTACCCAGTTACCTGAGAAAGTTAAAACCAGGAAGAAACGATTATCATTTGTTTGTTGCCATGTACTGAGAAGGGGAGTGGTTGATATCGTGATCTCACTACCCAGTTACCTGAGAAAGTTAAAACCAGGAAGAAACGATTATCATTTGTTTGTTGCCATGTACTGAGAAGGGGAGTGGTTGATATCGTGATCTCACTACCCAGTTACCTGAGAAAGTTAAAACCAGGAAGAAACGATTATCATTTGTTTGTTGCCATGTACTGAGAAGGGGAGTGGTTGATATCGTGATCTCACTACCCAGTTACCTGAGAAAGTTAAAACCAGGAAGAAACGATTATCATTTGTTTGTTGCCATGTACTGAGAAGGGGAGTGGTTGATATCGTGATCTCACTACCCAGTTACCTGAGAAAGTTAAAACCAGGAAGAAACGATTATCATTTGTTTGTTGCCATGTACTGAGAAGGGGAGTGGTTGATATCGTGATCTCACTACCCAGTTACCTGAGAAAGTTAAAACCAGGAAGAAACGATTATCATTTGTTTGTTGCCATGTACTGAGAAGGGGAGTGGTTGATATCGTGATCTCACTACCCAGTTACCTGAGAAAGTTAAAACCAGGAAGAAACGATTATCATTTGTTTGTTGCCATGTACTGAGAAGGGGAGTGGTTGATATCGTGATCTCACTACCCAGTTACCTGAGAAAGTTAAAACCAGGAAGAAACGATTATCATTTGTTTGTTGCCATGTACTGAGAAGGGGAGTGGTTGATATCGTGATCTCACTACCCAGTTACCTGAGAAAGTTAAAACCAGGAAGAAACGATTATCATTTGTTTGTTGCCATGTACTGAGAAGGGGAGTGGTTGATATCGTGATCTCACTACCCAGTTACCTGAGAAAGTTAAAACCAGGAAGAAACGATTATCATTTGTTTGTTGCCATGTACTGAGAAGGGGAGTGGTTGATATCGTGATCTCACTACCCAGTTACCTGAGAAAGTTAAAACCAGGAAGAAACGATTATCATTTGTTTGTTGCCATGTACTGAGAAGGGGAGTGGTTGATATCGTGATCTCACTACCCAGTTACCTGAGAAAGTTAAAACCAGGAAGAAACGATTATCATTTGTTTGTTGCCATGTACTGAGAAGGGGAGTGGTTGATATCGTGATCTCACTACCCAGTTACCTGAGAAAGTTAAAACCAGGAAGAAACGATTATCATTTGTTTGTTGCCATGTACTGAGAAGGGGAGTGGTTGATATCGTGATCTCACTACCCAGTTACCTGAGAAAGTTAAAACCAGGAAGAAACGATTATCATTTGTTTGTTGCCATGTACTGAGAAGGGGAGTGGTTGATATCGTGATCTCACTACCCAGTTACCTGAGAAAGTTAAAACCAGGAAGAAACGATTATCATTTGTTTGTTGCCATGTACTGAGAAGGGGAGTGGTTGATATCGTGATCTCACTACCCAGTTACCTGAGAAAGTTAAAACCAGGAAGAAACGATTATCATTTGTTTGTTGCCATGTACTGAGAAGGGGAGTGGTTGATATCGTGATCTCACTACCCAGTTACCTGAGAAAGTTAAAACCAGGAAGAAACGATTATCATTTGTTTGTTGCCATGTACTGAGAAGGGGAGTGGTTGATATCGTGATCTCACTACCCAGTTACCTGAGAAAGTTAAAACCAGGAAGAAACGATTATCATTTGTTTGTTGCCATGTACTGAGAAGGGGAGTGGTTGATATCGTGATCTCACTACCCAGTTACCTGAGAAAGTTAAAACCAGGAAGAAACGATTATCATTTGTTTGTTGCCATGTACTGAGAAGGGGAGTGGTTGATATCGTGATCTCACTACCCAGTTACCTGAGAAAGTTAAAACCAGGAAGAAACGATTATCATTTGTTTGTTGCCATGTACTGAGAAGGGGAGTGGTTGATATCGTGATCTCACTACCCAGTTACCTGAGAAAGTTAAAACCAGGAAGAAACGATTATCATTTGTTTGTTGCCATGTACTGAGAAGGGGAGTGGTTGATATCGTGATCTCACTACCCAGTTACCTGAGAAAGTTAAAACCAGGAAGAAACGATTATCATTTGTTTGTTGCCATGTACTGAGAAGGGGAGTGGTTGATATCGTGATCTCACTACCCAGTTACCTGAGAAAGTTAAAACCAGGAAGAAACGATTATCATTTGTTTGTTGCCATGTACTGAGAAGGGGAGTGGTTGATATCGTGATCTCACTACCCAGTTACCTGAGAAAGTTAAAACCAGGAAGAAACGATTATCATTTGTTTGTTGCCATGTACTGAGAAGGGGAGTGGTTGATATCGTGATCTCACTACCCAGTTACCTGAGAAAGTTAAAACCAGGAAGAAACGATTATCATTTGTTTGTTGCCATGTACTGAGAAGGGGAGTGGTTGATATCGTGATCTCACTACCCAGTTACCTGAGAAAGTTAAAACCAGGAAGAAACGATTATCATTTGTTTGTTGCCATGTACTGAGAAGGGGAGTGGTTGATATCGTGATCTCACTACCCAGTTACCTGAGAAAGTTAAAACCAGGAAGAAACGATTATCATTTGTTTGTTGCCATGTACTGAGAAGGGGAGTGGTTGATATCGTGATCTCACTACCCAGTTACCTGAGAAAGTTAAAACCAGGAAGAAACGATTATCATTTGTTTGTTGCCATGTACTGAGAAGGGGAGTGGTTGATATCGTGATCTCACTACCCAGTTACCTGAGAAAGTTAAAACCAGGAAGAAACGATTATCATTTGTTTGTTGCCATGTACTGAGAAGGGGAGTGGTTGATATCGTGATCTCACTACCCAGTTACCTGAGAAAGTTAAAACCAGGAAGAAACGATTATCATTTGTTTGTTGCCATGTACTGAGAAGGGGAGTGGTTGATATCGTGATCTCACTACCCAGTTACCTGAGAAAGTTAAAACCAGGAAGAAACGATTATCATTTGTTTGTTGCCATGTACTGAGAAGGGGAGTGGTTGATATCGTGATCTCACTACCCAGTTACCTGAGAAAGTTAAAACCAGGAAGAAACGATTATCATTTGTTTGTTGCCATGTACTGAGAAGGGGAGTGGTTGATATCGTGATCTCACTACCCAGTTACCTGAGAAAGTTAAAACCAGGAAGAAACGATTATCATTTGTTTGTTGCCATGTACTGAGAAGGGGAGTGGTTGATATCGTGATCTCACTACCCAGTTACCTGAGAAAGTTAAAACCAGGAAGAAACGATTATCATTTGTTTGTTGCCATGTACTGAGAAGGGGAGTGGTTGATATCGTGATCTCACTACCCAGTTACCTGAGAAAGTTAAAACCAGGAAGAAACGATTATCATTTGTTTGTTGCCATGTACTGAGAAGGGGAGTGGTTGATATCGTGATCTCACTACCCAGTTACCTGAGAAAGTTAAAACCAGGAAGAAACGATTATCATTTGTTTGTTGCCATGTACTGAGAAGGGGAGTGGTTGATATCGTGATCTCACTACCCAGTTACCTGAGAAAGTTAAAACCAGGAAGAAACGATTATCATTTGTTTGTTGCCATGTACTGAGAAGGGGAGTGGTTGATATCGTGATCTCACTACCCAGTTACCTGAGAAAGTTAAAACCAGGAAGAAACGATTATCATTTGTTTGTTGCCATGTACTGAGAAGGGGAGTGGTTGATATCGTGATCTCACTACCCAGTTACCTGAGAAAGTTAAAACCAGGAAGAAACGATTATCATTTGTTTGTTGCCATGTACTGAGAAGGGGAGTGGTTGATATCGTGATCTCACTACCCAGTTACCTGAGAAAGTTAAAACCAGGAAGAAACGATTATCATTTGTTTGTTGCCATGTACTGAGAAGGGGAGTGGTTGATATCGTGATCTCACTACCCAGTTACCTGAGAAAGTTAAAACCAGGAAGAAACGATTATCATTTGTTTGTTGCCATGTACTGAGAAGGGGAGTGGTTGATATCGTGATCTCACTACCCAGTTACCTGAGAAAGTTAAAACCAGGAAGAAACGATTATCATTTGTTTGTTGCCATGTACTGAGAAGGGGAGTGGTTGATATCGTGATCTCACTACCCAGTTACCTGAGAAAGTTAAAACCAGGAAGAAACGATTATCATTTGTTTGTTGCCATGTACTGAGAAGGGGAGTGGTTGATATCGTGATCTCACTACCCAGTTACCTGAGAAAGTTAAAACCAGGAAGAAACGATTATCATTTGTTTGTTGCCATGTACTGAGAAGGGGAGTGGTTGATATCGTGATCTCACTACCCAGTTACCTGAGAAAGTTAAAACCAGGAAGAAACGATTATCATTTGTTTGTTGCCATGTACTGAGAAGGGGAGTGGTTGATATCGTGATCTCACTACCCAGTTACCTGAGAAAGTTAAAACCAGGAAGAAACGATTATCATTTGTTTGTTGCCATGTACTGAGAAGGGGAGTGGTTGATATCGTGATCTCACTACCCAGTTACCTGAGAAAGTTAAAACCAGGAAGAAACGATTATCATTTGTTTGTTGCCATGTACTGAGAAGGGGAGTGGTTGATATCGTGATCTCACTACCCAGTTACCTGAGAAAGTTAAAACCAGGAAGAAACGATTATCATTTGTTTGTTGCCATGTACTGAGAAGGGGAGTGGTTGATATCGTGATCTCACTACCCAGTTACCTGAGAAAGTTAAAACCAGGAAGAAACGATTATCATTTGTTTGTTGCCATGTACTGAGAAGGGGAGTGGTTGATATCGTGATCTCACTACCCAGTTACCTGAGAAAGTTAAAACCAGGAAGAAACGATTATCATTTGTTTGTTGCCATGTACTGAGAAGGGGAGTGGTTGATATCGTGATCTCACTACCCAGTTACCTGAGAAAGTTAAAACCAGGAAGAAACGATTATCATTTGTTTGTTGCCATGTACTGAGAAGGGGAGTGGTTGATATCGTGATCTCACTACCCAGTTACCTGAGAAAGTTAAAACCAGGAAGAAACGATTATCATTTGTTTGTTGCCATGTACTGAGAAGGGGAGTGGTTGATATCGTGATCTCACTACCCAGTTACCTGAGAAAGTTAAAACCAGGAAGAAACGATTATCATTTGTTTGTTGCCATGTACTGAGAAGGGGAGTGGTTGATATCGTGATCTCACTACCCAGTTACCTGAGAAAGTTAAAACCAGGAAGAAACGATTATCATTTGTTTGTTGCCATGTACTGAGAAGGGGAGTGGTTGATATCGTGATCTCACTACCCAGTTACCTGAGAAAGTTAAAACCAGGAAGAAACGATTATCATTTGTTTGTTGCCATGTACTGAGAAGGGGAGTGGTTGATATCGTGATCTCACTACCCAGTTACCTGAGAAAGTTAAAACCAGGAAGAAACGATTATCATTTGTTTGTTGCCATGTACTGAGAAGGGGAGTGGTTGATATCGTGATCTCACTACCCAGTTACCTGAGAAAGTTAAAACCAGGAAGAAACGATTATCATTTGTTTGTTGCCATGTACTGAGAAGGGGAGTGGTTGATATCGTGATCTCACTACCCAGTTACCTGAGAAAGTTAAAACCAGGAAGAAACGATTATCATTTGTTTGTTGCCATGTACTGAGAAGGGGAGTGGTTGATATCGTGATCTCACTACCCAGTTACCTGAGAAAGTTAAAACCAGGAAGAAACGATTATCATTTGTTTGTTGCCATGTACTGAGAAGGGGAGTGGTTGATATCGTGATCTCACTACCCAGTTACCTGAGAAAGTTAAAACCAGGAAGAAACGATTATCATTTGTTTGTTGCCATGTACTGAGAAGGGGAGTGGTTGATATCGTGATCTCACTACCCAGTTACCTGAGAAAGTTAAAACCAGGAAGAAACGATTATCATTTGTTTGTTGCCATGTACTGAGAAGGGGAGTGGTTGATATCGTGATCTCACTACCCAGTTACCTGAGAAAGTTAAAACCAGGAAGAAACGATTATCATTTGTTTGTTGCCATGTACTGAGAAGGGGAGTGGTTGATATCGTGATCTCACTACCCAGTTACCTGAGAAAGTTAAAACCAGGAAGAAACGATTATCATTTGTTTGTTGCCATGTACTGAGAAGGGGAGTGGTTGATATCGTGATCTCACTACCCAGTTACCTGAGAAAGTTAAAACCAGGAAGAAACGATTATCATTTGTTTGTTGCCATGTACTGAGAAGGGGAGTGGTTGATATCGTGATCTCACTACCCAGTTACCTGAGAAAGTTAAAACCAGGAAGAAACGATTATCATTTGTTTGTTGCCATGTACTGAGAAGGGGAGTGGTTGATATCGTGATCTCACTACCCAGTTACCTGAGAAAGTTAAAACCAGGAAGAAACGATTATCATTTGTTTGTTGCCATGTACTGAGAAGGGGAGTGGTTGATATCGTGATCTCACTACCCAGTTACCTGAGAAAGTTAAAACCAGGAAGAAACGATTATCATTTGTTTGTTGCCATGTACTGAGAAGGGGAGTGGTTGATATCGTGATCTCACTACCCAGTTACCTGAGAAAGTTAAAACCAGGAAGAAACGATTATCATTTGTTTGTTGCCATGTACTGAGAAGGGGAGTGGTTGATATCGTGATCTCACTACCCAGTTACCTGAGAAAGTTAAAACCAGGAAGAAACGATTATCATTTGTTTGTTGCCATGTACTGAGAAGGGGAGTGGTTGATATCGTGATCTCACTACCCAGTTACCTGAGAAAGTTAAAACCAGGAAGAAACGATTATCATTTGTTTGTTGCCATGTACTGAGAAGGGGAGTGGTTGATATCGTGATCTCACTACCCAGTTACCTGAGAAAGTTAAAACCAGGAAGAAACGATTATCATTTGTTTGTTGCCATGTACTGAGAAGGGGAGTGGTTGATATCGTGATCTCACTACCCAGTTACCTGAGAAAGTTAAAACCAGGAAGAAACGATTATCATTTGTTTGTTGCCATGTACTGAGAAGGGGAGTGGTTGATATCGTGATCTCACTACCCAGTTACCTGAGAAAGTTAAAACCAGGAAGAAACGATTATCATTTGTTTGTTGCCATGTACTGAGAAGGGGAGTGGTTGATATCGTGATCTCACTACCCAGTTACCTGAGAAAGTTAAAACCAGGAAGAAACGATTATCATTTGTTTGTTGCCATGTACTGAGAAGGGGAGTGGTTGATATCGTGATCTCACTACCCAGTTACCTGAGAAAGTTAAAACCAGGAAGAAACGATTATCATTTGTTTGTTGCCATGTACTGAGAAGGGGAGTGGTTGATATCGTGATCTCACTACCCAGTTACCTGAGAAAGTTAAAACCAGGAAGAAACGATTATCATTTGTTTGTTGCCATGTACTGAGAAGGGGAGTGGTTGATATCGTGATCTCACTACCCAGTTACCTGAGAAAGTTAAAACCAGGAAGAAACGATTATCATTTGTTTGTTGCCATGTACTGAGAAGGGGAGTGGTTGATATCGTGATCTCACTACCCAGTTACCTGAGAAAGTTAAAACCAGGAAGAAACGATTATCATTTGTTTGTTGCCATGTACTGAGAAGGGGAGTGGTTGATATCGTGATCTCACTACCCAGTTACCTGAGAAAGTTAAAACCAGGAAGAAACGATTATCATTTGTTTGTTGCCATGTACTGAGAAGGGGAGTGGTTGATATCGTGATCTCACTACCCAGTTACCTGAGAAAGTTAAAACCAGGAAGAAACGATTATCATTTGTTTGTTGCCATGTACTGAGAAGGGGAGTGGTTGATATCGTGATCTCACTACCCAGTTACCTGAGAAAGTTAAAACCAGGAAGAAACGATTATCATTTGTTTGTTGCCATGTACTGAGAAGGGGAGTGGTTGATATCGTGATCTCACTACCCAGTTACCTGAGAAAGTTAAAACCAGGAAGAAACGATTATCATTTGTTTGTTGCCATGTACTGAGAAGGGGAGTGGTTGATATCGTGATCTCACTACCCAGTTACCTGAGAAAGTTAAAACCAGGAAGAAACGATTATCATTTGTTTGTTGCCATGTACTGAGAAGGGGAGTGGTTGATATCGTGATCTCACTACCCAGTTACCTGAGAAAGTTAAAACCAGGAAGAAACGATTATCATTTGTTTGTTGCCATGTACTGAGAAGGGGAGTGGTTGATATCGTGATCTCACTACCCAGTTACCTGAGAAAGTTAAAACCAGGAAGAAACGATTATCATTTGTTTGTTGCCATGTACTGAGAAGGGGAGTGGTTGATATCGTGATCTCACTACCCAGTTACCTGAGAAAGTTAAAACCAGGAAGAAACGATTATCATTTGTTTGTTGCCATGTACTGAGAAGGGGAGTGGTTGATATCGTGATCTCACTACCCAGTTACCTGAGAAAGTTAAAACCAGGAAGAAACGATTATCATTTGTTTGTTGCCATGTACTGAGAAGGGGAGTGGTTGATATCGTGATCTCACTACCCAGTTACCTGAGAAAGTTAAAACCAGGAAGAAACGATTATCATTTGTTTGTTGCCATGTACTGAGAAGGGGAGTGGTTGATATCGTGATCTCACTACCCAGTTACCTGAGAAAGTTAAAACCAGGAAGAAACGATTATCATTTGTTTGTTGCCATGTACTGAGAAGGGGAGTGGTTGATATCGTGATCTCACTACCCAGTTACCTGAGAAAGTTAAAACCAGGAAGAAACGATTATCATTTGTTTGTTGCCATGTACTGAGAAGGGGAGTGGTTGATATCGTGATCTCACTACCCAGTTACCTGAGAAAGTTAAAACCAGGAAGAAACGATTATCATTTGTTTGTTGCCATGTACTGAGAAGGGGAGTGGTTGATATCGTGATCTCACTACCCAGTTACCTGAGAAAGTTAAAACCAGGAAGAAACGATTATCATTTGTTTGTTGCCATGTACTGAGAAGGGGAGTGGTTGATATCGTGATCTCACTACCCAGTTACCTGAGAAAGTTAAAACCAGGAAGAAACGATTATCATTTGTTTGTTGCCATGTACTGAGAAGGGGAGTGGTTGATATCGTGATCTCACTACCCAGTTACCTGAGAAAGTTAAAACCAGGAAGAAACGATTATCATTTGTTTGTTGCCATGTACTGAGAAGGGGAGTGGTTGATATCGTGATCTCACTACCCAGTTACCTGAGAAAGTTAAAACCAGGAAGAAACGATTATCATTTGTTTGTTGCCATGTACTGAGAAGGGGAGTGGTTGATATCGTGATCTCACTACCCAGTTACCTGAGAAAGTTAAAACCAGGAAGAAACGATTATCATTTGTTTGTTGCCATGTACTGAGAAGGGGAGTGGTTGATATCGTGATCTCACTACCCAGTTACCTGAGAAAGTTAAAACCAGGAAGAAACGATTATCATTTGTTTGTTGCCATGTACTGAGAAGGGGAGTGGTTGATATCGTGATCTCACTACCCAGTTACCTGAGAAAGTTAAAACCAGGAAGAAACGATTATCATTTGTTTGTTGCCATGTACTGAGAAGGGGAGTGGTTGATATCGTGATCTCACTACCCAGTTACCTGAGAAAGTTAAAACCAGGAAGAAACGATTATCATTTGTTTGTTGCCATGTACTGAGAAGGGGAGTGGTTGATATCGTGATCTCACTACCCAGTTACCTGAGAAAGTTAAAACCAGGAAGAAACGATTATCATTTG
Organism: Megaustenia siamemsis; assembly: GCA_032433765.1. NCBI lineage: Eukaryota > Metazoa > Mollusca > Gastropoda > Stylommatophora > Ariophantidae > Megaustenia > Megaustenia siamemsis. Next base: position 8,000,638 of record JAVIAB010000160.1, read on the forward strand.
TTTGTTGCCATGTACTGAGAAGGGGAGTGGTTGATATCGTGATCTCACTACCCAGTTACCTGAGAAAGTTAAAACCAGGAAGAAACGATTATCATTTGTTTGTTGCCATGTACTGAGAAGGGGAGTGGTTGATATCGTGATCTCACTACCCAGTTACCTGAGAAAGTTAAAACCAGGAAGAAACGATTATCATTTGTTTGTTGCCATGTACTGAGAAGGGGAGTGGTTGATATCGTGATCTCACTACCCAGTTACCTGAGAAAGTTAAAACCAGGAAGAAACGATTATCATTTGTTTGTTGCCATGTACTGAGAAGGGGAGTGGTTGATATCGTGATCTCACTACCCAGTTACCTGAGAAAGTTAAAACCAGGAAGAAACGATTATCATTTGTTTGTTGCCATGTACTGAGAAGGGGAGTGGTTGATATCGTGATCTCACTACCCAGTTACCTGAGAAAGTTAAAACCAGGAAGAAACGATTATCATTTGTTTGTTGCCATGTACTGAGAAGGGGAGTGGTTGATATCGTGATCTCACTACCCAGTTACCTGAGAAAGTTAAAACCAGGAAGAAACGATTATCATTTGTTTGTTGCCATGTACTGAGAAGGGGAGTGGTTGATATCGTGATCTCACTACCCAGTTACCTGAGAAAGTTAAAACCAGGAAGAAACGATTATCATTTGTTTGTTGCCATGTACTGAGAAGGGGAGTGGTTGATATCGTGATCTCACTACCCAGTTACCTGAGAAAGTTAAAACCAGGAAGAAACGATTATCATTTGTTTGTTGCCATGTACTGAGAAGGGGAGTGGTTGATATCGTGATCTCACTACCCAGTTACCTGAGAAAGTTAAAACCAGGAAGAAACGATTATCATTTGTTTGTTGCCATGTACTGAGAAGGGGAGTGGTTGATATCGTGATCTCACTACCCAGTTACCTGAGAAAGTTAAAACCAGGAAGAAACGATTATCATTTGTTTGTTGCCATGTACTGAGAAGGGGAGTGGTTGATATCGTGATCTCACTACCCAGTTACCTGAGAAAGTTAAAACCAGGAAGAAACGATTATCATTTGTTTGTTGCCATGTACTGAGAAGGGGAGTGGTTGATATCGTGATCTCACTACCCAGTTACCTGAGAAAGTTAAAACCAGGAAGAAACGATTATCATTTGTTTGTTGCCATGTACTGAGAAGGGGAGTGGTTGATATCGTGATCTCACTACCCAGTTACCTGAGAAAGTTAAAACCAGGAAGAAACGATTATCATTTGTTTGTTGCCATGTACTGAGAAGGGGAGTGGTTGATATCGTGATCTCACTACCCAGTTACCTGAGAAAGTTAAAACCAGGAAGAAACGATTATCATTTGTTTGTTGCCATGTACTGAGAAGGGGAGTGGTTGATATCGTGATCTCACTACCCAGTTACCTGAGAAAGTTAAAACCAGGAAGAAACGATTATCATTTGTTTGTTGCCATGTACTGAGAAGGGGAGTGGTTGATATCGTGATCTCACTACCCAGTTACCTGAGAAAGTTAAAACCAGGAAGAAACGATTATCATTTGTTTGTTGCCATGTACTGAGAAGGGGAGTGGTTGATATCGTGATCTCACTACCCAGTTACCTGAGAAAGTTAAAACCAGGAAGAAACGATTATCATTTGTTTGTTGCCATGTACTGAGAAGGGGAGTGGTTGATATCGTGATCTCACTACCCAGTTACCTGAGAAAGTTAAAACCAGGAAGAAACGATTATCATTTGTTTGTTGCCATGTACTGAGAAGGGGAGTGGTTGATATCGTGATCTCACTACCCAGTTACCTGAGAAAGTTAAAACCAGGAAGAAACGATTATCATTTGTTTGTTGCCATGTACTGAGAAGGGGAGTGGTTGATATCGTGATCTCACTACCCAGTTACCTGAGAAAGTTAAAACCAGGAAGAAACGATTATCATTTGTTTGTTGCCATGTACTGAGAAGGGGAGTGGTTGATATCGTGATCTCACTACCCAGTTACCTGAGAAAGTTAAAACCAGGAAGAAACGATTATCATTTGTTTGTTGCCATGTACTGAGAAGGGGAGTGGTTGATATCGTGATCTCACTACCCAGTTACCTGAGAAAGTTAAAACCAGGAAGAAACGATTATCATTTGTTTGTTGCCATGTACTGATAAGGGGAGTGGTTGATATCGTGATCTCACTACCCAGTTACCTGAGAAAGTTAAAACCAGGAAGAAACGATTATCATTTGTTTGTTGCCATGTACTGAGAAGGGGAGTGGTTGATATCGTGATCTCACTACCCAGTTACCTGAGAAAGTTAAAACCAGGAAGAAACGATTATCATTTGTTTGTTGCCATGTACTGAGAAGGGGAGTGGTTGATATCGTGATCTCACTACCCAGTTACCTGAGAAAGTTAAAACCAGGAAGAAACGATTATCATTTGTTTGTTGCCATGTACTGAGAAGGGGAGTGGTTGATATCGTGATCTCACTACCCAGTTACCTGAGAAAGTTAAAACCAGGAAGAAACGATTATCATTTGTTTGTTGCCATGTACTGAGAAGGGGAGTGGTTGATATCGTGATCTCACTACCCAGTTACCTGAGAAAGTTAAAACCAGGAAGAAACGATTATCATTTGTTTGTTGCCATGTACTGAGAAGGGGAGTGGTTGATATCGTGATCTCACTACCCAGTTACCTGAGAAAGTTAAAACCAGGAAGAAACGATTATCATTTGTTTGTTGCCATGTACTGAGAAGGGGAGTGGTTGATATCGTGATCTCACTACCCAGTTACCTGAGAAAGTTAAAACCAGGAAGAAACGATTATCATTTGTTTGTTGCCATGTACTGAGAAGGGGAGTGGTTGATATCGTGATCTCACTACCCAGTTACCTGAGAAAGTTAAAACCAGGAAGAAACGATTATCATTTGTTTGTTGCCATGTACTGAGAAGGGGAGTGGTTGATATCGTGATCTCACTACCCAGTTACCTGAGAAAGTTAAAACCAGGAAGAAACGATTATCATTTGTTTGTTGCCATGTACTGAGAAGGGGAGTGGTTGATATCGTGATCTCACTACCCAGTTACCTGAGAAAGTTAAAACCAGGAAGAAACGATTATCATTTGTTTGTTGCCATGTACTGAGAAGGGGAGTGGTTGATATCGTGATCTCACTACCCAGTTACCTGAGAAAGTTAAAACCAGGAAGAAACGATTATCATTTGTTTGTTGCCATGTACTGAGAAGGGGAGTGGTTGATATCGTGATCTCACTACCCAGTTACCTGAGAAAGTTAAAACCAGGAAGAAACGATTATCATTTGTTTGTTGCCATGTACTGAGAAGGGGAGTGGTTGATATCGTGATCTCACTACCCAGTTACCTGAGAAAGTTAAAACCAGGAAGAAACGATTATCATTTGTTTGTTGCCATGTACTGAGAAGGGGAGTGGTTGATATCGTGATCTCACTACCCAGTTACCTGAGAAAGTTAAAACCAGGAAGAAACGATTATCATTTGTTTGTTGCCATGTACTGAGAAGGGGAGTGGTTGATATCGTGATCTCACTACCCAGTTACCTGAGAAAGTTAAAACCAGGAAGAAACGATTATCATTTGTTTGTTGCCATGTACTGAGAAGGGGAGTGGTTGATATCGTGATCTCACTACCCAGTTACCTGAGAAAGTTAAAACCAGGAAGAAACGATTATCATTTGTTTGTTGCCATGTACTGAGAAGGGGAGTGGTTGATATCGTGATCTCACTACCCAGTTACCTGAGAAAGTTAAAACCAGGAAGAAACGATTATCATTTGTTTGTTGCCATGTACTGAGAAGGGGAGTGGTTGATATCGTGATCTCACTACCCAGTTACCTGAGAAAGTTAAAACCAGGAAGAAACGATTATCATTTGTTTGTTGCCATGTACTGAGAAGGGGAGTGGTTGATATCGTGATCTCACTACCCAGTTACCTGAGAAAGTTAAAACCAGGAAGAAACGATTATCATTTGTTTGTTGCCATGTACTGAGAAGGGGAGTGGTTGATATCGTGATCTCACTACCCAGTTACCTGAGAAAGTTAAAACCAGGAAGAAACGATTATCATTTGTTTGTTGCCATGTACTGAGAAGGGGAGTGGTTGATATCGTGATCTCACTACCCAGTTACCTGAGAAAGTTAAAACCAGGAAGAAACGATTATCATTTGTTTGTTGCCATGTACTGAGAAGGGGAGTGGTTGATATCGTGATCTCACTACCCAGTTACCTGAGAAAGTTAAAACCAGGAAGAAACGATTATCATTTGTTTGTTGCCATGTACTGAGAAGGGGAGTGGTTGATATCGTGATCTCACTACCCAGTTACCTGAGAAAGTTAAAACCAGGAAGAAACGATTATCATTTGTTTGTTGCCATGTACTGATAAGGGGAGTGGTTGATATCGTGATCTCACTACCCAGTTACCTGAGAAAGTTAAAACCAGGAAGAAACGATTATCATTTGTTTGTTGCCATGTACTGAGAAGGGGAGTGGTTGATATCGTGATCTCACTACCCAGTTACCTGAGAAAGTTAAAACCAGGAAGAAACGATTATCATTTGTTTGTTGCCATGTACTGAGAAGGGGAGTGGTTGATATCGTGATCTCACTACCCAGTTACCTGAGAAAGTTAAAACCAGGAAGAAACGATTATCATTTGTTTGTTGCCATGTACTGAAAAGGGGAGTGGTTGATATCGTGATCTCACTACCCAGTTACCTGAGAAAGTTAAAACCAGGAAGAAACGATTATCATTTGTTTGTTGCCATGTACTGAGAAGGGGAGTGGTTGATATCGTGATCTCACTACCCAGTTACCTGAGAAAGTTAAAACCAGGAAGAAACGATTATCATTTGTTTGTTGCCATGTACTGAGAAGGGGAGTGGTTGATATCGTGATCTCACTACCCAGTTACCTGAGAAAGTTAAAACCAGGAAGAAACGATTATCATTTGTTTGTTGCCATGTACTGAGAAGGGGAGTGGTTGATATCGTGATCTCACTACCCAGTTACCTGAGAAAGTTAAAACCAGGAAGAAACGATTATCATTTGTTTGTTGCCATGTACTGAGAAGGGGAGTGGTTGATATCGTGATCTCACTACCCAGTTACCTGAGAAAGTTAAAACCAGGAAGAAACGATTATCATTTGTTTGTTGCCATGTACTGAGAAGGGGAGTGGTTGATATCGTGATCTCACTACCCAGTTACCTGAGAAAGTTAAAACCAGGAAGAAACGATTATCATTTGTTTGTTGCCATGTACTGAGAAGGGGAGTGGTTGATATCGTGATCTCACTACCCAGTTACCTGAGAAAGTTAAAACCAGGAAGAAACGATTATCATTTGTTTGTTGCCATGTACTGAGAAGGGGAGTGGTTGATATCGTGATCTCACTACCCAGTTACCTGAGAAAGTTAAAACCAGGAAGAAACGATTATCATTTGTTTGTTGCCATGTACTGAGAAGGGGAGTGGTTGATATCGTGATCTCACTACCCAGTTACCTGAGAAAGTTAAAACCAGGAAGAAACGATTATCATTTGTTTGTTGCCATGTACTGAGAAGGGGAGTGGTTGATATCGTGATCTCACTACCCAGTTACCTGAGAAAGTTAAAACCAGGAAGAAACGATTATCATTTGTTTGTTGCCATGTACTGAGAAGGGGAGTGGTTGATATCGTGATCTCACTACCCAGTTACCTGAGAAAGTTAAAACCAGGAAGAAACGATTATCATTTGTTTGTTGCCATGTACTGAGAAGGGGAGTGGTTGATATCGTGATCTCACTACCCAGTTACCTGAGAAAGTTAAAACCAGGAAGAAACGATTATCATTTGTTTGTTGCCATGTACTGAGAAGGGGAGTGGTTGATATCGTGATCTCACTACCCAGTTACCTGAGAAAGTTAAAACCAGGAAGAAACGATTATCATTTGTTTGTTGCCATGTACTGAGAAGGGGAGTGGTTGATATCGTGATCTCACTACCCAGTTACCTGAGAAAGTTAAAACCAGGAAGAAACGATTATCATTTGTTTGTTGCCATGTACTGAGAAGGGGAGTGGTTGATATCGTGATCTCACTACCCAGTTACCTGAGAAAGTTAAAACCAGGAAGAAACGATTATCATTTGTTTGTTGCCATGTACTGAGAAGGGGAGTGGTTGATATCGTGATCTCACTACCCAGTTACCTGAGAAAGTTAAAACCAGGAAGAAACGATTATCATTTGTTTGTTGCCATGTACTGAGAAGGGGAGTGGTTGATATCGTGATCTCACTACCCAGTTACCTGAGAAAGTTAAAACCAGGAAGAAACGATTATCATTTGTTTGTTGCCATGTACTGAGAAGGGGAGTGGTTGATATCGTGATCTCACTACCCAGTTACCTGAGAAAGTTAAAACCAGGAAGAAACGATTATCATTTGTTTGTTGCCATGTACTGAGAAGGGGAGTGGTTGATATCGTGATCTCACTACCCAGTTACCTGAGAAAGTTAAAACCAGGAAGAAACGATTATCATTTGTTTGTTGCCATGTACTGAGAAGGGGAGTGGTTGATATCGTGATCTCACTACCCAGTTACCTGAGAAAGTTAAAACCAGGAAGAAACGATTATCATTTGTTTGTTGCCATGTACTGAGAAGGGGAGTGGTTGATATCGTGATCTCACTACCCAGTTACCTGAGAAAGTTAAAACCAGGAAGAAACGATTATCATTTGTTTGTTGCCATGTACTGAGAAGGGGAGTGGTTGATATCGTGATCTCACTACCCAGTTACCTGAGAAAGTTAAAACCAGGAAGAAACGATTATCATTTGTTTGTTGCCATGTACTGAGAAGGGGAGTGGTTGATATCGTGATCTCGCTACCCAGTTACCTGAGAAAGTTAAAACCAGGAAGAAACGATTATCATTTGTTTGTTGCCATGTACTGAGAAGGGGAGTGGTTGATATCGTGATCTCACTACCCAGTTACCTGAGAAAGTTAAAACCAGGAAGAAACGATTATCATTTGTTTGTTGCCATGTACTGAGAAGGGGAGTGGTTGATATCATGATCTCACTACCCAGTTACCTGAGAAGTTAAAACCAGGAAGAAACGATTATCATTTGTTTGTTGCCATGTAGTGAGAATGGGAGTGGTTGATATCGTGATCTCGCTACCCAGTTACCTGAGAAAGTTAAAACCTGGAAGAAACGATTATCATTTGTTTGTTGCCATGTACTGAGAAGGGGAGTGGTTGATATCGTGATCTCACTACCCAGTTACCTGAGAAAGTTAAAACCAGGAAGAAACGATTATCATTTGTTTGTTGCCATGTACTGAGAAGGGGAGTGGTTGATATCGTGATCTCACTACCCAGTTACCTGAGAAAGTTAAAACCAGGAAGAAACGATTATCATTTGTTTGTTGCCATGTACTGAGAAGGGGAGTGGTTGATATCGTGATCTCACTACCCAGTTACCTGAGAAAGTTAAAACCAGGAAGAAACGATTATCATTTGTTTGTTGCCATGTACTGAGAAGGGGAGTGGTTGATATCGTGATCTCACTACCCAGTTACCTGAGAAAGTTAAAACCAGGAAGAAACGATTATCATTTGTTTGTTGCCATGTACTGAGAAGGGGAGTGGTTGATATCGTGATCTCACTACCCAGTTACCTGAGAAAGTTAAAACCAGGAAGAAACGATTATCATTTGTTTGTTGCCATGTACTGAGAAGGGGAGTGGTTGATATCGTGATCTCACTACCCAGTTACCTGAGAAAGTTAAAACCAGGAAGAAACGATTATCATTTGTTTGTTGCCATGTACTGAGAAGGGGAGTGGTTGATATCGTGATCTCACTACCCAGTTACCTGAGAAAGTTAAAACCAGGAAGAAACGATTATCATTTGTTTGTTGCCATGTACTGAGAAGGGGAGTGGTTGATATCGTGATCTCACTACCCAGTTACCTGAGAAAGTTAAAACCAGGAAGAAACGATTATCATTTGTTTGTTGCCATGTACTGAGAAGGGGAGTGGTTGATATCGTGATCTCACTACCCAGTTACCTGAGAAAGTTAAAACCAGGAAGAAACGATTATCATTTGTTTGTTGCCATGTACTGAGAAGGGGAGTGGTTGATATCGTGATCTCACTACCCAGTTACCTGAGAAAGTTAAAACCAGGAAGAAACGATTATCATTTGTTTGTTGCCATGTACTGAGAAGGGGAGTGGTTGATATCGTGATCTCACTACCCAGTTACCTGAGAAAGTTAAAACCAGGAAGAAACGATTATCATTTGTTTGTTGCCATGTACTGAGAAGGGGAGTGGTTGATATCGTGATCTCACTACCCAGTTACCTGAGAAAGTTAAAACCAGGAAGAAACGATTATCATTTGTTTGTTGCCATGTACTGAGAAGGGGAGTGGTTGATATCGTGATCTCACTACCCAGTTACCTGAGAAAGTTAAAACCAGGAAGAAACGATTATCATTTGTTTGTTGCCATGTACTGAGAAGGGGAGTGGTTGATATCGTGATCTCACTACCCAGTTACCTGAGAAAGTTAAAACCAGGAAGAAACGATTATCATTTGTTTGTTGCCATGTACTGAGAAGGGGAGTGGTTGATATCGTGATCTCACTACCCAGTTACCTGAGAAAGTTAAAACCAGGAAGAAACGATTATCATTTGTTTGTTGCCATGTACTGAGAAGGGGAGTGGTTGATATCGTGATCTCACTACCCAGTTACCTGAGAAAGTTAAAACCAGGAAGAAACGATTATCATTTGTTTGTTGCCATGTACTGAGAAGGGGAGTGGTTGATATCGTGATCTCACTACCCAGTTACCTGAGAAAGTTAAAACCAGGAAGAAACGAATGATTCGTTCTGTAACAAACTCCCATCCCGTCGTGTGCGATTTGAACCCGGGACCTTCCATTCCAGAGGCTGACGTCTTACCTCTAGACCACCCAGCCAGTTCACGTTTGAACGTTGTTTCTATGACAACCACCCTGATTGTTTCCCTATCCTTCATTTGTTGTCCAACGTCTGCGGCAGGTGTTGTGACTAGCCCCATTTTAAAAAAAAAGTATTTTTTTCACTTTCCTGAACAGAATTTCTTGCCTGATGTCCTATTGTCCATGATTTACTTCAATATTTCATTTAAGTCAGTTCACTTAATTGCATTCACAGTTTTACTTGTCCAGTTGTAGAAACCATGCCTGCTGTAACTTTGATGGTTGAACTTAATAAGAGGACAAGTTGGTGTTCACATACAGAATATACGGACGATTCACGTCAGATCACAAACTATAGCGTAATACTTACCTGATCCGATTGTTTATCAATCTAGGCGGGTCGATGTTTAATTTTGATTTAAAGAAAACATTTCAAATTCTCAATTGAGTGATCACATCAACTGCCTGCTCAACCACCTCGATTGCTAGATTATAAATGTTGAAATGTTGATGGAGTGCCAAACTCGTTGTACTCGTGTGCTTGTTTTAACATGTTCTTGTCAAAGTGCGCTACTATTTACATACAAATGTCCTTAATGGCTTTAACACCTTCCCGTACACATATCATGATATCAGCACAGTGTAAGTATATCGTTGCATCGGCGAGTATCGACGAACCATTTAACAAAAGTTAACTTCATTTCTCCCTTACATCACCGAGTTCTATTTTAGCTACATCACCGAGTTCTATTTTAGCTACATCACCGAGTTCTATTTTAGCTACATCACCGAGTTCTATTTTAGCTACATCACCGAGTTCTATTTTAGCTACATCACCGAGTTCTATTTTAGCTACATCACCGAGTTCTATTTTAGCTACATCACCGAGTTCTATTTTAGCTACATCACCGAGTTCTATTTTAGCTACATCACCGAGTTCTATTTTAGCTACATCACCGAGTTCTATTTTAGCTACATCACCGAGTTCTATTTTAGCTACATCACCGAGTTCTATTTTAGCTACATCATTCTCATTTCTTTCATTTCTTTATCTACGGATTCTCTATTTCTCAACTTACGTTGTTGACAGTGCATGTTGTTTCTAATTTGGCAAGAACCACAAAGTCACATTTTGTATCACCAATTTTTGAGAGTATGTTTTTATCCCTTTATTATGATATTTCTAATACATCATTTTGGTCAGATGACTTATAAGCAATGTGTTGTTCTATGTTCCTAATATTTTATATGAGACCAAGTTCTCTGTAAAAGCTAAGGACATCCATTTTGTTAGCTCGTCACGTAGGTTCGGCAGACGTTGTCAAACAGATACTGTCTCCAACAATAAACACATGGGAGCTGTAGGAGGAGCCGGAGACACACCCCAGTGCTGCTTAGATGCCATTATCATCAAGCACCATGCTTGCTGGAGTAGGTGATCATGTCTCTCCACTATTTTCGATCCCGACTGTTATTTATCATTTCTGTTGTTGACTTTCTGCCAAGCTAATTTTTTAGGATGTCTTGTCTCTTTTCTCTTTACTTCCATTTATCTCTTCGTCCCTCTATTTTCCCATGCCGCATTATATTACAGCTGGTCCCTTCTCATTACATGGCCAGAAAATGATGATTGTTATTATTGTTATTGGTTATGGAAGGCCTCGGTATCACAGCAAACGAATTAAAATCCATAATTGCTCAACCGCCCGTGCCAGTGGAATCATCCGAATTACTAACTCATCTCCCAAACAAAGAAAGGTAACTGTAGTCCCCATCGTAGCAGTCTCAGCACACGCCAAAAGACATAAGGCGAAACTGCGCAGAAAGTGAACACAGCCAACTGTTCCCCGTCATACGATATCATCATTCATCGTAAACAAGCGGGATATCGAAGCAGGATCAAAACGGATGAGACACACAGCTCACGGTGTGCACAGAGCACTTAACTCAGTAGCTCCTGCAACAAGCCGGACTTGGAATATGAGGAAACTGCCAGAAAGAACAATTTTCAGACATAGCCTTCAATGGTTCCTGCCGCCTATCCACCATATACCATGGGAGTTCACGTTCTCCCGAAAATGATGATCGTCGTAGCACTTGATGATGTTAGGCCATCATTAATGACTCCAATTCCAAACATATAGACACACAGTGGTGGTAAGTTATCATTTCCAATCCAACAGAAGCCACATGACCTGTAGTTAGTAAAACCACAGAGAGAATATGATTTTGTGACCTTAACTGATTCACTCTTAGATGTGAATGTGTAGTTTACACAAGAGGAGAAGTTTTCAACTACAGTGATCCCATTTAAGGCAATTCTGGGATAGCAAGGCAAGTCTCCTTTATAGCAGCAGACATTGATGATGTTCTCCTCTCCCTTCTTGTAGCTGCCGCCACACGTTTCTGATGTCTCATTAACTTGGACATCATTCAAGAACAATGTCAGATTAACATTCCATAGATATGGCTCTGCTGATGAAGTGCTTGGTGCAACAGTTGTATCAATCATACTGGAGGCTCCTGGTCTGTGGTCATTAATATCACAGGTGGCACATGATGTCGTTATATTCAGTATTTCTTTATGGGGTGTAAATATGTGGCACACACATGGTGAGTGGTTTGTGGTCACAGTAATCCCATTAAAGGCAATTCTAGGGTAGCACGGCATAGCTGTTTCAGAACAGCACAATCCTGTGATGTTTTCTGTGTTCGCTATAAAGCTGCTGCTGCTACACAATCCTGACCAATTATAGGTGTGGACATTATTCACTTGCAATGACAAAACTGCTTTGTTTACATCCTAAACCTCTGGAAGTGAATCATTTATGGGACTAATAGTACAATTTATTCTTCCATCGGGGATATCTTCATTGAGTCCCCCCAAAAAATGTCTTTAGTTAAAAAGCACATATGCTTTTGAGTTAAACACAAAATGAGCCCACTTCATAGATTCAAAATGATCATTGCCAATGCCATCCGTTTGCACAAGTTAGGTCCTTAGCTACCAAGGTCATAAACGTCCGAAACGAAGCCATCGAATTAACGATTTTATCTACAGTGAAGGTTAACGAACTGTGAACACACATTTATGTTCAAACCCTTGAATACATATTCAAAAATCTGCCAACTCGCTGCAATAATATATATCGTGGTGTTCAAAGTAAACATGGCTTAGTCCATAGCTCGAATATAAATAAGCTGCCATTTTGGTGCGTCCCATGACGTCCAAAAAACGGGTCCAAATGATGATTGTTTCTTCATAATATTGGAAATTAGGTCTCTCTTTGTTTTGGCGTCTTTCAGGACGTTTCCATTACTCTTTTTAGCTGTCCATGGTATTCTCAACATTCTTTTGTAAAACCACATTTCTACAGCCTCCATTGATTTTCTTGTCTGTTGTTATATTGTCTACGATTCACATCCATATGTTAAAACTGGCTCTACATAAAATATAACAATACTTTTTCCTGTTTATATTGTCAAAAATGGATTGCACAGTATCTTCCTCATTTCAAGCTGCTCTTGCCTGAGCCATTCTGCATCTTAGGTTAACATTGTTGCCATATATTTAAAATCCTTTACCTATTTTAATATTGTTTCACTTATCTATTATGTGCATTGCGATGATGTCGTTTTCTTTGTTACTCCGATTAATTCTGTCTTTTTGCTGTCAAGGCTGAGTCCTTTATTTCTGCTTTCCTTCATTATAATGTCATTTAGGGAATTATAGAAGGAAGATGTATGTATTACAGCACTCAGAAAAAATGACAAATAAACAACAACAGAAAAAACAAAGAACATTATACGGTCCGAAGCAGGATCGAACCCGTACTCCATGGCACTACGCCTTGCCACGAGAAGCCGAACGCTTGGTACACTGCCACTCAGCTAACTAAAAAATTAGCTATTGTGAACAGTGTCTTAGCCAAAGGTGTTCTCATAACTATAACATAGGGTTACGATCAGAGATCGGAAATAAATTGTATTTCTGTACTTTCCTCTTAAGACAAGTATCTCCCAGTAGGGCTGAATTCTTTTGTTGCAGACAAACATTTATAGGACGAAACTGCACGAATAGTAGTTTCCAGTGGTTATATACTGGAGACAAATAATAATACATCAATATTATTATAGAAGGAAACTCCGAGGCAATAATTCAGCTGTTGTTGTTTATTTGTCATTGTTTCCTGAGTGCTGTAATACATACCTCCTGAATTATTGCCTCGGAGTTTCCCCTCTATAATAATATTTATTTATTATTATTTGTCTCCATAATGTCGTTTAACTTTTTATTACTTTTCAAAACATTTCTTGAAACTCATTTTCACTCTTAGCTATTAAAACGGTATCACCAACATACCATTGATTATTTATATAATGGCAACACATTTTTATTACATTCATGCGCCTTATAGATCTTAAAATAATCTCACTATACATATTACAAAAATCTGTTAATTTTTCTGTCATGTTCATGATTATTCTTAGATCTTTGCTGTCTACGTTTATGCCTTCTAAAATTGTGATTATTTTTTGGTGCTTTACTTTAAAACTTATATATGTCTGGTTTCACTTCTATGGCTCTTTCTACTAAAGATCTTATGATGTATATGGCAGTGTACGTACAATTATCTCCAACAAAACATCACTAATTTCTGGACTGATTTTATTTCGCACTGTTCGCATGATGATTCTTAGTAATATCTAGGTCATGTGACTTCAATCTCTTCTTTAGTTATATTATCTGGCCCTGGAGCTTTTCCTGCTTTCATACTGCGCAAGACGTCTTCCACTTCTTCTTTGAGTATTTCTGGTCTTACCCCATTATCCTTAATATTTTCCTCTATTCGTTCATCATCATAAAGAACTTTAATGTATTCTGTCGATCGTTCCCTTATGGTTTCTTGTTCAGTCAACAGTTCTCCTTCTGTTGATCTTAAACATCCAGTATTATATTGATCACACTCCACTACTGGCTCCTTGCTACTAGCAGCTTTACTGCAGCACTAATAATTGGTTGCCTGTTCCTTCCCCCGTATTTGATTGCATTTTCTATCTATCTATCTATTGACCTTTCGAGCCGTAGCCGGCACATAGGGCGTAGACCAAGATACACCTTCTCCTATCTGAATTATTTTTCAAGCAGTTTTCTTTTAAAGATATTTTATCAAATCTCGCCATTTGGCTCTGTTCTGTGCAAGTATCTCTATCTCATTGAGGGATCCGAATCCTGCTGCTCTTGTCTCTCTCGTCAATGTTCTTCTCAGTGTATCACTGGGTCTTCCTCTTTTTCGCTTACCTGTTGTTTCCCATATGAGGGCTAGCTTTGCTATTCGGTTATTATCTCTTCTCATCACATGTCCAACATATGACCATCGTCTTTTCTTGATTACTGAAGATATTAGTGGTTGATTGGCGATTTCTCTAATTTCCTCGTTTGTTTTGAATTCGTTCCACGCTATACCAAGTATTTTCCTTAGACATTTATTTTCGAATTTGATTGCCTTTTACTTCCTGTTAATTCGTCAATATGTTTGTATATATTTTTGTCATTTCTTTATAGATGTTCCTTCCCCAGTATTTGATTGCATTTTTCTTCCTGTTAATTCTTCAATATGTTTGTTTATAGCTTTGGCATGTCTTTATAGATGCTGTAGTAAATAGAAACTCAGGTTTAACTCTTAGTTTCCCGTATTTCAGTATGTTGGGTGAGATATTTCAGGTTCCTATATGGAGAAGTAGAGAAGTAAATATCTGCTCGGAACCTAGGCTTATTATAAATTGCTAAATAGGGGATTGGATGAGCTTTTGTTTAGTGTTATTGTTTCTGGAATTATAATGTGTTTACCCTAATAATGTGATCTAATATCCGTGTTACTAAAAATAAACACTGACCTACAAAGATACAAATTAAATAGTTACCAAGAAGGAAAAAAAATGCTTAAAGTTTTATATAAAAATCTATATGACAGTCATTTAAAATGTTAATTTTACATAAATTAATGAAAACACTTTTAAAAGAAAATTAAAAGTAAGTTAGTGGTACATATTTTTTAATGCTTGTACAACTGACAAAAAAATAGTGAAATTCCTTCCTATTTTATATAGTCAAGAAGAACAAACTTAAAATGATGCCACAAACTCTCGCATCGCATAATTCAACTAATCTTATCTCACCTCACCTTAAATTAGTTAACTTTGTACCTCTGCTCACTTTATTTCACCTCACACAGTATTATAATTTCCATCTACCGTACCACACCTTATCTCACTTTACTTTATAATGTCAGCCATCTCATCTAATTTCACCTTACCTAATGGTAGTTCCCCTAACCTCACCTCATATATTACCTCCATCAACCCCACATCTACTTATCTCACTACATCTCATTTTTTTGCAGAATAAATGCCCACAAAAGGAATGGAAGGTAGCAGTTGGATATAGCAGTGATTAATCAAATGATGAAGATTATGGGCTGATTGTAGTGAGGTGGGTAGAGGAGAGGAACCAGGTTGTATATAAGGATGGTGCTCATTCAAGGTAAGGGGAGACATGTTGAAATCATTTTCTAGAGAAATGTCCACAAAGATCACGTGGCCTTAAAACTGAAAAACTACCAACAAGGGTGGAACTTTAGTTAATGTAGATCAATTTGGAACTATTGCCATGCAGTCCTGACAGTCCAGTGCGTGATGTTCATGTGATAGGTTGGTCAAGAATGTAGGACAACGACAGAATAACAAATTGTTGACGAGAATTTGGGTATTGGTCAGACAAAGTTTGGGTGACCAGATACGCGATTGGTTGAAACTGAACGCCATCCAGAGCATGCTGGAAGTTTTATGTAAATGAGATGTGAGTAGATAAACTGAAGTAAATCCTAAACCAGCAAGTCAGAACTCAGGTTGTAGAGAGTGAGAAGGATGATCCAGACTCAGCAATAGTTAATGCAATCAGTAAGAATGAAAGTAGATAGCACAACGTTTAGGAAGACTAAGAAGTACATTAGTTATAGTGCTCTAGAGAGCTTATTCTTAGCCAAGTGATTATCTTATGCGATTGAGAGACGAAAGACAGAGACACAATGATTTGCTAACTGTAAGACAATATCAATCACCCACATCCAGAGCTGTGTCAGCTGAGACTAGGCCACCGCCTGTAGATGTTGACCGAAATATGAAGTAGTCAGGACCAAAAAACAAGGAGTCACACAAGGCTGTGTTCAGTCGCCGGATTTAGTTTAACTTTTCCGAGAAAATATTATGAGATCGATAGTAGATATTATTAGGGATTTGAAGTCAACGGTCACAACATAAACAATTTGCAATATGTGGATGAGACAGTCTTAATAGCAGAGACAGAGAATGAACTACAAGAAATGATAGACATTACAGTAAAGGAAAGCATCAAGAAAGGTCTCAGTCTGAATAGTAAGACAAAAGAAGTAATGGCCATATCGAAGATATGCCACCATCATGCAGCATAAAAACAAACAGGACAAATATTAAACAAGTGCAACGCGTCAAATACTTGGGCACAATAACAACATCAGATGGAAGATGCACCACATAAATAAAAAGCAGAATAGTTCAGGTCAAAAGAGCATTTCAGAAAATGAAAAACGTCTTATGCAACAAATCTATGTTACTAGAAGTAAGAGAGATAGTTCATCGGTGCTATATAGAGCCATTTATGACCTATGGAAGCGAATCAATGACAGTAGACAAACAAATGAAAAGGCGATTAGAGGCCACATAGATGGGATTTCTCAGAACAATGTTGAAAGTTCCATGGGCAGCTAAAAATACGTGCGGGTAAGCATCGGGCATATCACGAGAAGAGGAAAGTTGGAATACTTGGTTACAACTGGCAAAGTACAGGGAAAGAGAGAACGACAAAGAGAGAAAATACTGGATAGTTTGGTCTCATGGCATGGAAAACAGTCAACAACAGAACTGATACGATGCACGGTTGATAGAAGATTGTGGAAGGACATGATCGCCTACGCCAACCGTATAGTACACGATGATGATGGTGAGTCAGTGCCAGTTATGAAAGTCAATCTACCACCATTCTAGCAGACACTTGTTCGCTGGAGGTTCTATAACCAACACTGATAACGTAATGATGTCATGATAATGATGAGTGTATTCATATAGAAGACTGTAAGTAGATGTATTATAATGATTAACGACAACTCATGTAAATGTGCGACTTCTCATGTGAAGAATATATAATGATCCAGACTGGAGGAGGCGACTAGTAAAAGAATATGATTTCAACAGCGCGTTGCCATGTCATCTCAGATGTGATTTACTGTTACCACTAATGTTGGTCTTCACTCGTTATCAATCAACCTTCATGTTTATACTAATATGTAACAATGTAACCTACAGTCTAATGCGCCCATGACATGATGACGTCGCTGAAGAATCATTAAGAACACAATAACTGGATGGATGCAGGCCTTTAACTAGTTTAACGCAGACTCACACGCTAAATGTTTCTGTCTTGTCTGTCCCAGTGAGTGCAGAATCTGAAAGATCCTTCATGAGCTGAACGCCTCATCATTTTAAGTCGACTTTCACCAGCGGCAGATAATTACAGGAAGCAACGAGGACCACGACTCCTCTAATATTTTATCAGAATATACAACATAATCACATTCCAGCTCCTCAATGACTTAAACGTCAGTATACAACTAGCCACTGTATTTCCTAGTATAGCAGAGATATAGCTCAAATAATTGAAGCTGTTACTAACAACGAGGCTTCATTGTTTATGGAGATAAAACAATTACAACCGTACAACGGCATCTATTGACCTTACAATGTGTGTGAGAACTAGGTAGGCCATTTCAGCAATCAGCTCACCGTTGCCATGACAACAAAAGAACAACTAATAAGATAGCGTTCTATCTTTTTTTTTTTTTTTTTTCAAAACATAAATAAATTCGTGACATGCGACTGACGCCATTTTTACAAACTTGCTTCATGACCCAAAGATCACACACTCTACACGTACTTGAACATTTCAAATTGCGAACATGATCAGCCATTGATCCAGACAAACATTAAACAAACAACGAACTGTAAATCGTCATGAGTTTGTTCACATTCACACCAGTTCTAGGTCACGATACTCACTGAAAGTCGTCATGAGTTTGTTCACATTCACACCAGTTCTAGGTCACGATACTCACTGAAAGTCGTCATGAGTTTGTTCACATTCACACCAGTTCTAGGTCACGATACTCACTGAAAGTTCTCCACGCACCAAAAAGGCGAGCTTGTTAAGATGTAGTTTTGGTAACAAAGAAAGATACCATTTTAAAGAGTTACAAAATTACTATTTATTTGTATTATTATTATTAAACATTCTAATCCCAAAATAAATAAAACGATGAACCGTGAACAGAAAATTATGGAAGGACATTATCGCCTACGCTAACCGGTTTGGCACATGATGATTCATATCACAAGCGGCACAAGTCGTACCAGATGTGATTGAATTGTTCCATTTATTTGAACAAATATTTGAACCATTCTATACAACCGGTCTTTAGCTTTTGAAAAAGGGAAACAATTTTGGGATGTTTAGAATATTTCTGACATTTAGAAGTTGATCGTGGACAAACGAACATTTAAGATCTCTCTCTCTCTCTCTCTCTCTCTCTCTCTCTCTCTCTCTCTCTGCGATCAAGACTCAATCAGAGTAGGATTCCAGACTCTCTCATGAAGTTAGCTATCTGTTTGAGTGATTCGATTGTCACATATAGTTTCTCTTCCAGGGAGATGGGAGTGGACTACATTGCTCTTCTCAGGTCTATGTACTGGGGGCAATCCTGCAAAACATGTTTTGTAGTCATATTGTCCAGTGTACAGTGACATAGGCTGGTTGTACCTATTTTGAATTTGGTGAACATGTGATTTCTTATTCTATTGTGGTCTGTGCGTGGGCGAAGTATGATGACTTGATCCCTCCTTGATAGTTGGTGGTATCCGTCACTCTCGTTATGCTTTGGGTGATCTTGTTTCCATTTTTCATAGCACTGACCTTTGAGGATGGATTCGGCTTCATCATAACTGAGCGGATGGTTCTCTTGTGGTAATCTCCCTCCCTCTTTAGCTAATTTGTCTGCGCGTTCGTTCCCGTGTATATTACAGTGTGATGGTATCCACTGAATGACTACTCTCTGGAAGTTATTGCATAGTTGGTCCAGCGTTGTTCTCAAGTCATCTAGTTCATTGTTCTTGGGGCTTTTTAGAGCTGATAATACTGACAGTGTATTAGTCAGCATCACCAATTTATTGTGCATGTTATTTTTGTGTTGAGTAGCCAGTGTTGCAGCATCTCTGATGGCCTCAGTTTCTGCTTTAAAGTTGTTTGAGAATTCCCCAGTAGCTATTGACTTGGTGATCTCGTCCTGGTTATTCAGCGTCAAGAACACACCTCCCCCTCCATTTCTGGTGGCATTTGTAGCAGAGCCATCTGTGTATATGAGGGACCAAGAGTCCTGTGGGTAGGTATCGTGTATATGTTTTTCTGCTATGCGTTTTCTTTCTGTGTCTGATTGGGTGCCTTTTTCATGATTCATGTTATATTTTCCTTAAGTTCTGGCATTTTATGTTTCCCACGAGGAGACATATCAGATGGGCCCAAGGGTTTCGGTATTGTTTTGGAAAGTACTGGGTCTCCAGTAGTTAGTTCATTGGCGATTGCAGCGAAGTTGCTCCTCTTTTGTCGTACAATTCCGAAACCAGTTATTCTTTGGTGCACGGGGTGATTAATGAGCCTTCTGTATTTTTTCTCCGCTTGTTGCAATACTTTAGTGACCCTTTTGTCATCTAAGGGTTGTAAACCTGTTACTGTTTCTAGAGTCTTGATAGGTTTAGATTTCATAGCACCTGTGGTGATACGGGCAGCTTGGTTCTGTGTTTCGTTCATTTGGCGAAGGTGTGATTTGGAAGCCATAGCCCAGGCTGTGACTCCATACTCTAGGACTGGTCTGACTCTTCCTACGTATAGTTGCTTCAAGATATTGCTATCTGCTACCGATTCCGTTCTTGACAATTTCTTCATAATATAAGTTCGTTTTCTGGCATTTTTTCTTTCTCTGTCTATCTGATTTTTCCAAGTCATTCTGCGATTCATGGTGACGTCAAGATATGTTGGGTTTTGGTCAATAGGGAGTGTATGGTCTTTTATCTTCAAGTTTGCAGAAAGTGTGTTTCTTGATTGGCTGAAAATTGTATATGTAGTTTTTGTTTCGTTGATTGGTAAGAACCAGGTGTTCGTCCATTTTTCAAGTTCACCTAGGGCATCTTGCATCCTGGGTCCAGCCACCGACATACTTTCCTCGCGAGCCCATAACGCCAGATCATCTGCGTATATTTCTGAGTGTATTCTGGGTGGAATGTCCATTACGATGTCATTTATGAAAATTAAAATGAGTGTTGGGGACAAGACTCCGCCTTGTGGGACACCTTGTTCGATAGAGACCTTCTTGCTTAGTTGACCTTGAACTTGTACTCTGGCCGTTCTATCCTGAAGGTATTGAGAGACCCAAATGAATAAACGACCCTGGATGCCAAGTCTGAAAAGCTTGTTCTTTAAACCCTCTTGCCAAACCCTATCAAAAGTCTTTTACATGTCGACCCACACTGCCAGTGTGTGTTTATTTTCTTGTAGAGCATCCTCTATTTCCTGTGCAATGTAGGTGGCCAGGTCTTCAGTTGATATGTGCTGACGGAAGCCACTTTGTTGTGGTACGATTTGTTGTTTTGTCTCCAAATGCCACATAAGTCTTCTGTTAGCCAGCCTTTCCATGCGTTTACTCAGGCAGCTCAGGCTAATTGGTCTATAGCTACTTGGGTCTAGTGGGTCTTTTCTACGCTTGAGGATTGGCACTATAATAGCTTCTTTCCAGAATGCCAGCACATGACCTCTCTTCCAGCTTGCATTTATTATCCTTAGAAGCTGGCCCTTGACTTTCTGCCCCAGATTTATGAGCATTTCGTTGGAGATTACATCTTTACCAGGGGAACTTTAGAGCTTCAATCCTTTAAGGGCAACATCTAATTAAGTTGGGGTAAGGATGGTCGTCTGATGCTCTTCTGGTGCTAAAGACATAGTTTTGCATCTTGGGTTTCCCGCTTGCAGCTTTCTGTTTGTCTATTGGAATGTTTATTCAACTAATGTTTCTTATAAGTCTCTATCAGTAGATTTGCTGCCATTTTGTCTGTGATGATGTTCTTATTGTGTGCTAACGATATTGATTGTCGGCAGTTTGAGCGACAAAACAACGCTCAGTGCTTTTGTCGCTCAGAGCTTTTGTCGCTCAGACCTTCCGCAAGTTTCCATAGTTTATGACCATTTTTGTCTAGATTAAGGCTCTCTGATTTGTCTATCCAGCTCTGTCTTGCTGATATCATGACATCACGTCTGTATTTGGCACAAGCTGCTTTGTAGGCAATGTTACCCTCTGTGCTGCGTGATGTTTCAGCTAGTTCTCTGGCAGAGTCTATTTCCTCTTCTAGTCTTTGTATTTCCTTGCTCCAGTATGACTTGTAGTTTCTTCTTGCTCCTCTAGGAATGGATTCTTTAGCAGCTCTCAGGATTCCATTTTTTAACCACTTTATCATATTATTGACGTTCTTTACGTGGGTGTTGATAGGCGCAGTATATGCATCAGAGAACCTGGCAAACTTTGCCCAATCTGCTTTCTTATATTTCCAGCGGGAAAGAGGTATTTGTAACTCCTGTTTGTGTCCAAGAGCCACTGAAAGTTTGACTGGTCTGTGGTCACTATCTCCAAGGTGGTCCATCACTTTTCTCTTTATTTTGATGGATATGTCTCCAGTTGCAAATGCTAAGTCGGGAGTGGAAGTTGTTTTCCATCTTCTTGAGTAGAAGGTTGGAGAGTCCTATCTAGAGTTTATGAGGAATAGGTTGTTATCTATTTCCCATTCTTCCACTTCTTCACCTCGAACATTGGACTCCTTATATCCTCATCTTTCAGAGTGGATGTTAAATTCTCCTACTACCAGACACTTTGATGGTGTTTTTTTTCCAGTGACTCCAGCCTCAGTAATTTGTCATTAGGACAGTAAATATTAAATATCCTTATACTAGCGGAGTTAATGTATAGGTCTGTACCAATTATCTCTGCCTCTCCGCTTGTGACTACCTCTATCAGTTTTGCTGGGAAGGAATTTTAAATACAATCAAGATCAAGGTCGATCTTGCTGGGCACAAGCAACAAACTCTGGCATATCAAAGAAGTGGTCACACGAGGGCGGAGAACATAACACCAGCTTCAGGTGAGATCCTATTCCTGTCATTACATTCATGGTCTCTCTTTGACAAATAGAATAATACAGCCATCAGTCACTGTTTACCTCCCTTGATATTAAACACTAGATCCGTGGGACGTGCGAGTAGTGTAGTATTGGAACGTTCGCTTAGCCACACAAAACAGCGGAGATTCGTTTCTTTACAGTCACCTACCAGATATGGAAATGTAGAAATGTTTGATACACTTTTATGACGTAAATTCGTTGAATCATAAAACAAACTCATGATATGTTTGGAGCAGATCAGTTGAGACATTCCTTATTCATGTGCGGACTTAACGTTTACCTTTTGTGCATTAAACTCAATCTGAAATAGAAGATGTGAGGTTGTTGTTTACAAAGCATGTATCTCTACACAAGATCATATCTTTTGTATCACTCACAGCCACGTGATAAGGCACACAAATCAATACACAAAACAACGAGCTTTCAAAAAAAAAAAACGTTGCCAGAACACAAGGCCCAATTTCCGACCAAAACAAAGATGAATTGATGGAGTGAAATAGAAACACTAGGAAACATAACAGCAGCAGTCTAAGATAAGGGTAAATGACCGCCAATAATATCTCTCCTCGACGCTGAATGGTAAATGAAGAAGGACAAAAAAAAGAAGATAAATGTTACATAAATATATTCATTATTTGATAAATAAAACATAAATATAATATTCATTATTTGATAAATGTAACATAAATATATTCATTATTCGATAAATGTAACATAAATATATTCATTATTTGATAAATGTAACATAAATATATTCATTATTCGATAAATGTAGCATAAATATATTCATTATTCGATAAATGTTACATAAATATATTCATTATTTGATAAATGTAACATAAATATATTCATTATTCGATAAATGTAATCTCAAGTGAAGTGTAAGTACACCAAAGCGTCCATGATCTGATATGTTACGATGTTCTCGACTTAGAGATTCCAATGATCAAATATGTTCAACTTTCTATCAGAAAAAGGTAACGTGTTTATCTAGTGTGTGTGTGTTTACGTAAACATATTGGTATGCGCGACATCACTGACGTTATTGCTGCCTAAATGATCAGACATAGACGCCGGTCAATAAAAATGAAACACATGTTGAAATGTCACAATATTAATGTCATGCTTCATTGCTCATGTGAACGAAGTGTGAGATTAACATTACTTACGTCCACCAATCTATGCCAGACTTCACTAGTCTAGGATATACATATATGGTTAAACAAATGAAGAAAACATTGATAAATACATCTACAGCTCATTAATAGCGACTATGTATTACCTAGACATGGCTCTGTAAATTTTACCAGCGAACCATAATCTGTAATATCACATGTGCATTTCTCTCTCTCTCTCTCTCTCTCTCTCTGCGATCAGGACTCAATCAGAGTAGGATTCCAGACTCTCACATGACGTCAGCTGTCAGGTTAAGTGTCTTGATCGCCCCCACAGACAGAATATCACAATTAGAGTCTGCCAGATCCACTCTGATTGAACACCCGTTAAAACGTTGCACTGTGTCCTGTGCCAGTAGCCCAGTGCATCCGATTTCAGCCAGCATTTTATTCAGGTTTGCTTTCCTTAGCCTTTGATTGTCCCTAATCTTCCTGCAAGGCAGCAGATTGTCTTTTCTGTAGGGGGATTCTGCCCTTAGATGGTCGGCCCTCCCAGGTTTACGAGCACCATCTGCCCGAGTCACTAGAGGTGACTAACACAGACATGCACACACAAAGATATGAGGTGTGACTAACACATATATGTACACAGTGATATGAGATATAAACAGAGATGCAAAGAGATTGCAACAAAAGAGAGATGAAAAATCTGTATATAAAAAAATTGAAAAATTAACAGTAAGAAAAACACAATTAAATACTGGATGTTTAATTTCAAAGGTAGGAGAATTGTTGATTGAACAAGAAAGCGTAAGGGAACGATGGACAGAATTAATTAAAATCGGTATGATGATGAAGGAGCAGAAGTAAATATTTAGGATAATTGGGAAGGACCAGAAATACTCAAAGAAGAGGAAGACTACTTGCGCATTATGAAAGCAGGAAAAGCTCCTGGGCCAGATAATATAACTAAAGAAGAGATTGAAGCCATGGGTGATTTTGGAATAGTATTAATAACAAAAATATTGAATGATATCTACAACAGTGGGTATATACCAGACGACCTGCGCATATCAATATTCATAGCCCAACCAAAGAAATTGGGTGCGATTGAATGCGATGATCATCGCTAAATAAGCCGTATGAGTCATATGAGTAAAATAATACTAAGAATCATCATGTGAAGAGTGCCAAACAAAATCAGTTCTAAAATTAGTGATGAACATTGTGGTTTTATTGGAGGTAAAGGTAGGGAACAATGCCATATGTATGATAACATCTTTGGCTGAAAGAGCTATACAGGTGAAAACCGATCTATACCTATGTTTACATAGACTATACCAACGGATTTGACAAACTAAGGCAAGAGGTAGGCTTCGATCCCAACCGACGGCTTCCAGGTTCACTCAGCCTTAAATAGGTACCGAATTTTTTTCCTGTAATGTAAAGCGGCACGGACGTAATACCTACCACATTATCCCAAAAATCATGTGCTGAAGGTATGTACAATTTATAGTCACTAACACCATATTCCCAATACACCACTTGGCGTGACGGTACTTTTACTATTTGTTACTTGACATACAGAAGCACCAGAAATAATCAACATATAAAAGCCACAAAAGTAGGTAGCAACGATCTAAGAATAATAACGAACATTACTGGCAACAAATAGCGGCCATAAGAACTGGAAATAATTTTGGCATGTTTCAACAAATAAAACAGTGTTTTGGGCAAGGTTGAGTACTGTCACCGGATTTATTTAATACGATTGGGAGATTATTTTAAGATCCACAAGGGACCTACCTGGAATAACTATTTGGAGGTCATAATATAAATACCTGAAGGTACACTAATGATACAGGGAGCCGTGAAAGCCCAGTGGTTAGAGAACTGGACTACAAAGGACAAGATGTCGGGACTCTACACATTTTTTATGCTGATGATAGTCTTTATCGCTAAGAGTGAAAATAAGTTACAAGAAATGTTTGACATTTTAGTGAAAGAAAGCACAAATAAAAGACACCGCCTCAATAGCAAAAGACAGAAATAATGGTAACAAAGAAAAAAGACATTACCGCAATGCACAATAAAGACAAGTGGAACAATATTAAAACAGACAAATTAATTTTAATTTCGGCGAACAATGTTAACCTCAGATGGTAGATGTACAACAGAGGTGAAATGCTGAATGGGTCAGGCAAGAGCAGTCTCCCCCCCCCCCCCCCAAAAAAAAAAAATATTGTGCAATCAATTTTGACAATAGCAACAAGATAAAAACGTTCTTAAATGTTATGTAGAGTCAATTTTACATTTGGATATGCATCACAGACATTAGAACAATAGACAAGAAATTCACTGGTAACTGTTGAGATATGGTTGTATAGAAGAATGTTGCGAATACCAAGGACAGCTAAGAAGAGTAAGGAAAGTGTTGTGAAAGAAACCAAAGCAGGGAGAGCGGTTTCCAATATTAGGATGCAACAATCATCATTTTTTGGTCATGCCATGAGAAGAGAACAGCTGAAATATATTGTGACAACTGGGAAAAATGTGGAAGGAAGCAAAGAGAAAAGATACCTGACAGCTTAAGAGAATAACTTGGCAGAAGGTCAACAACAGAAATGAAAAATAACTGTCGAGATAAAAAATTGTGGAGAGACATGATAATCAACGCCAGCAGGTTTGGTTCTTTATGATGATGATGATACTCATGTTTTGTTTGTATTAATACATGTATATAAATACATATGTATAAAGTAAAGATTCTTACACTCCTTGCTAGCCATATGGAGATTACATATATATATCGCTGAGAGAGAAGTGCAGGCCTTGATTTTCGAAAACTTATGACATTTATTTTGTTTGTGTTATTTACACAGATGAGTCTGTTATTTACACAGATGAGTCCGTTATTTACAGAGATGAGTCTGTTATTTACACAGATGAGTCCGTTATTTTACACAGATGAGTCTGTTATTTGCACATGAGTCTGTTATTTACAAAGATGAGTCTGTTATTTACACAGATGAGTCTGTTATTTACACAGATGAGTCTATTATTTGCACATGAGTCTGTTATTTACACAGATGA
This sequence comes from Megaustenia siamemsis, assembly GCA_032433765.1. Classification (NCBI taxonomy): domain Eukaryota; kingdom Metazoa; phylum Mollusca; class Gastropoda; order Stylommatophora; family Ariophantidae; genus Megaustenia; species Megaustenia siamemsis. The sequence continues at coordinate 8,027,199 of JAVIAB010000160.1, forward strand.
GTCTGTCATTTACACAAATGAGTCTGCTATTTACACAGATGAGTCTGTTATTTACACAGATGAGTCTGCTATTTACACAGATGAGTCTGTTTTTTTACACAGATGAGTCTGTTTTTTACACAGACGAGTCTGTTGTTTACACAAATGAGTCTGCTATTTACACAGATGAGTCTGTTATTTACACAGATGAGTCTGTTATTTACACAGACGAGTCTGTTATTTACACAGATGAGTCTGTTATTCGGCACGTACGGAGCTCGTGGACTTTCTCTGCTCATGTTAGAGGCAGAACTGTAAAAGACAGTGGTGATTTTGCATTGACTACAAGCAGTTTAACCATAGAAATGATGGCTGTTATAAAAGTATTGGCATGGTTTGAGACACAGTTTTATCAACCTGTGTGTTTCCTCAGTGACTCAACGAGTATGCTCAAAAAGATCGTAACCAGATGTACCAGGCGGCAGTAGTTAGAGTCTCGTGGGAGATCTGTTCCAAAAAGTACATAATTCATTTTCGTGGCAGGACACACTGGTGTCGGCGGTTATGAACGTGCTGACAGACAGCAGATGTAGGTCTAAAGGTCGAGGTAGACACACTGTCTGAAATGACAAGGTCTGATATGAGAGTTTTAAATGCACCTTGAATACATTCATACATTTAGTAAACATCGATTCATTTTTTAAATTTTTGTCATCATCTTTGCAAGAAGTAGTAATGATAACTTACATAACATTAAAGCTCCACCTCGGACAGAGAGCTATTATGTTCAAGAGGTGAAAGTTAATTCTGAAACTAACATCGCTCTCTAGATGAAGATATTTCGCTTGTTGGTAGGAGGTTGTGTCGATGTTCAACGACAATTTAATTCGTCTTGACATCTATGTATGAATAAATAGAGTGAGAGTTGGACGGGGTAAGCCAGCCTCCTGTGTTACTTGTTCCAACCACTGATTTACATAACTCACTATGGGGGTCTTGTCTTGTGACGTCAGTATCTACAGCCACTAAAGTCAGCAGAACACAACCAGATATAAAGTCACGCACTGAACGTGTCAGATGAGAGGACAAGCTATCAAGCTGAGCTTATCTGCTAGACGAATCAACCTGTATATCATCAACATGGACAAGTCAGCACTTGAAGACTTTAACCAAATTGATCATTGCTCTAATCGTGAAGTGTCAGTCCACGGTCAGACTGTCCAGATTCAGTTGGTGCATTGAAACGTATGATGTACATGTTACCCTTCATTTGTTTGAAATTTAGTCCCTCAACAAACACTGCACGGTGCACGTTATTGATATTGGCCCCAACATCTTGGGTGTCAGTAATCAAATTAATAGATGATGGCTAAGGTATCTTTATTCAACAGTGGACTGTTCCTTCACCCAGAACGAGCACATAAAGTCGGGGGTTGCTCTTAAAAATTAACAGTAAAATACAACATAAAGACCGACGGACACAAGGTTACAGCAATTAAAGATTGACGGCAAAAAGCACGAAAAGACTGAAGTCACACCGCATTAAGATTGACGACAAGTCGCGTAAAGATTGACTGCCACACCACGTAAAGATTGACGGCCACATAATGTAAAGTTTAACGGCCACACCATGTAAAGTTTGACGACCACACCATGATAAGATTGACCGCCACACCACGTAAAGTTTGACAGTCACACCACGTAAAGTTTAACGGCCACACCATGTAAAGTTTGAACACCACACAATGTAAAGATTGACCGCCACACCACGTAAAGTTTAACGGCCACACCATGTAAAGTTTGAACACCACACAATGTAAAGATTGACCACCACACCACGTAAAATTTGACGGCCAAACCATGTAAAGTTTGACGACAACACCATGTAAAGAGTGACCGCCACACCACGTAAAGTTTAACGGCCACAACATGTAAAGTTTGACGACCACACAATGAAAAGATTTACCGCTGCACCACGCAAAGTTTGACGACCACACCACGTACAGATTGACCGCCACACCACGTACAGTTTGACAGCCACACCATGTAAAGTTTGATGACCATACCACGTAAAGATTGACCGCCACACCACGTAAGGTTTGACGACTACACTACTTAAAGATTAACCGCCACACCATGTAAAGATTGACGGCCACACAAAGTAAAGAATGACCGCTACATAATGTAAATTTGACGGCAATACCACGTAAAGTTTGACGGACACACCACCTAGATTGACGGCCACACCACGTAAATATTGACCGCTACGCCACGTAAAGATTGACGGCCACACCACGCAAAGATTGACCACCATACCATGTAAAGAATGACGTCCACACCTTGTAAAGATTGACGGCCACACCATATAAAGATTGACTGCCATACAACGTAAAGATTGACGGCCACACAATGTAAAGATTGACGGTCATACAACATAAAGAATGACGGCTACACCTTGTAAAGATTAACGACCACACCATGTAAAGATTGACGGCCATAGAACGTAAAGAATGATGGCCACACCTTGTAAATATTGACGGCCACACCATGTAAAGATTGACGGCCATACAACGTAAAGAAAGACGGCCACATCATGTAAAGATTGACAGCCACACCATGCAAAGATTGACGACCATACAACGTAAGGAATGACGGCAACATCTTGTAAAGATTGACGGCCACACCATGTAAAAATTGACGGCCATATCATGTAAAGATTGACGACAACATCACGTAAAGATTGACCACCATACCATGTAAAGATTGACCGCTACACCGGGTAGAGGTTGACAGCTATAAGTAAACATTTACCGCCATACCATGTAAAGAATAACAGCCACACCACTTACAGAATGACGTCCACACCTTGTAAAGATTGACGGCCACACCATGTAAAGATTGACGGTCATACAACATAAAGAATGACGGCCACACCTTGTAAAGATTGACGGCCACACCATGTAAAAATTGACGGCCATATCATGTAAAGATTGACGACAACATCACGTAAAGATGACCACCATACCATGTAAAGATTGACCGCCACACCGGGTAGAGGTTGACAGCTATAAGTAAACATTTACCGCCATACCATGTAAAGAATAACAGCCACACCACTTACAGAATGGCGTCCACACCTTGTAAAGATTGACGGCCACACCATGTAAAGATTGACGGTCATACAACATAAAGAATGACGGCCACACCTTGTAAAGATTGACGGCCACACCATGTACAAATTGACGGCCATATCATGTAAAGATTGACGACCACACCATGTAAAGATTGACGGCCATACAACGTAAAGATTGATGGCCACACCATGTAAAGATTGACGGCCATACAACGTAAAGATTGACGGCCACACCATGTAAAAATTGACGGCCATATCATGTAAAGATTGACGGCCACACCATGTAAAGATTGACGGTCATACAAAGTAAAGAATGATGGCCACACCTTGTAAAGATTGACGGCCACACCATGTAAAGATTGACGGCCATACAACAAAAAGAAAGACGGCCACATCATGTAAAAAATGACGGCCACACCATTTAAAGATTGACGGCCACACCATGTAAAAATTGACGGCCATATCATGAAAATATTGACGACCACACCTTGTAAAGTTTGACGGTCACACCATGTAAAGATTGACGGCTACACCATGTAAAAAAATGACGATTGCATGGCAAAAAGATTGCCGGTAACTTCGCTAAAGATTGACTGCCATACCTTGTAACGTTTGTCGGTCGCACATCGCGAATTATTATACGGCTACATCGCGTAAAGATTGACGACCACATCGCGTAAAGATAAAGCAAAATTTAAATTACAAGACTCGAATCGGCGTCTCAGCACGCGAATGTTCCCCCATATGTGGTCGGTCACCTACGCAGATCTGGTCGGAGACTTATTTGCAATGTTGCTTCAATCATCTAAGCTCACGATGCGTGGCGGTATTCCTCACCTTCCCAGAGTACTACTCTGGTACTCATTTTTGCCAGCGGCTGGGTCGACCGCGAGGGTATTTTTTTTTCCAACCACGAGTACAATTCGCATTGCTTTCGGCGGGAATCGAACACGTGTTGTCCGAATGTTGGTAGCCCAGTCGGGTGGTTTTCCCAACTAGGCTACCGAGATCCCCTGTGAAAAGATCGACGATCACAAAACTTAAAGATTGACGGTCACACCATGTAAAGATGGACAGCCAAACCATGTAAGATTGACGGTCACAACATGCAAAGATTGACAGTCACACCATGTAAAGTTTGACGGTCACACCATGCAAAGATTGACAGCCAAACCATGTAAAGATTGACGGTCACCCCATGCAAAGATTGACAGTCACACCATGTAAAGTTTGACGGTCACACCATGCAAAGATTGACAGCCAAACCATGTAAAGATTGACGGTCACCCCATGCAAAGATTGACAGTCACACAATGTAAAGTTTGACGGTCACACCATGCAAAGATTGACAGTCACACCATGTAAAGATTGACGGTCACACCATGCAAAGATTGACAGTCACACCATCACATCATGTAACGATTGTCGATCACACCGTGTAAAGATGGACGCTCACACCATGTAAAGATTGACGGTCACACCATGCAAAGATTGACAGTCACACCATGTAAAGATTGACAGTCACACCATGCAAAGATTGACAGTCACACCATCACATCATGTAACGATTGTCGATCACACCGTGTAAAGATGGACGCTCACACCATGTAAAGATTGACGGTCACACCATGCAAAGATTGACAGTCACACCGTGTAAAGATTGACAGTCACACCATGCAAAGATTGACAGTCACACCATCACATCATGTAACGATTGTCGATCACACCGTGTAAAGATGGACGCTCACACCATGTAAAGATTGACGGTCACACCATGTAAAGATTGACAGTCACACCATGCAAAGATTGACAGTCACACCATGCAAAGATTGACAGTCACACCATGCAAAGATTGACAGTCACACCATGCAAAGATTGACAGTCACACCATCACATCATGTAACGATTGTCGATCACACCATGCAAAGATTGACAGTCACACCATGCAAAGATTGACAGTCACACCATGCAAAGATTGACAGTCACACCATGCAAAGATTGACAGTCACACCATGCAAAGATTGACAGTCACACCATGCAAAGATTGACAGTCACACCATCACATCATGTAACGATTGTCGATCACACCATGCAAAGATTGACAGTCACACCATGCAAAGATTGACAGTCACACCATGCAAAGATTGACAGTCACACCATGCAAAGATTGACAGTCACACCATGCAAAGATTGACAGTCACACCGTGTAAAGAATCCTCCTCCATCTTTCACTCCGACACACAAGACCATCCATCCGTCTTTCACACCTCTAAATTTGAGGGGGGTGGGGGGTGGGGGTGAATTAGTGTAGGCAAGCCATGCCGCCTCTGCTTTCCCACAAACACACACACACTTGCACGCATACACATTCACAGGTCTCAATCATTTCTTTTTTTTTACACGCAACTCGCCACCCATTGATGGATCCCATTACTCACCAATCGTCCATAATTCTCCATCTCAAGGAAAAGATAGCATATTTTAGAAAATAAACACGTTTCTCAAGACAGTTTTCATCACTTTTTCAAATCGTGTATCCTTATCTGTATTCTTTTAACTAAACGATGAGAACGGCATTGACCTATACACCTCGTACATGAAGGATGGCACAACGACGACTAAGTGATCTCTAATATTGAAACAACGTATGTACAAACAATTTCTAATTTGTTGACAGTTTCTATAAGTCGGTTTCTATTTGGTTCTAACTCGCTGGGTCACAGAACTTACCTCCAAATATTCTTTACTCCTTATTTCTCTTGGCGCCTAAAAATATATGATGTTAAAGTGGAATGAATTAATGAGTGAATTTTAACTCCGTCGACATTTTGCATTTTGCACATGTTGAAGAATTCCGGTCAATTTGTCGATTAGGCGACAATGAACCGTTGAGGGACTTTCTAAAAAGCTCGGAAGCTAAAAGTCCGGCTTGTTGTAGGACCTAGACTAGTGCTCTGTGCACGCTGTGAGCTGTGCGTCTCATCGGATGGTGTATCTATATTCAGATTATTTACGATGAATGATGATATCGTATGACAAAGGAAAGCTCAGGTGCGTTCACTGTCGATGCTACTGTACCTTATGTTTTTTCACGTGTGAATGGGGACTGCATCTTCTCTTTTTTTTTTTTTTTTTTTTTTTTTTTTTTGATATTCGATAAAATGTTAATTTTGATGATTCCACTGGCTCGGGCGGTTGAGTGATTATGGATTTTCATTCGTTTGTAGTGATACCGGGGCTTTGGGATAACTATAACTATAACTATATAACTGTAACTATATAACTGTAACTATATAACTATATAACTGTAACTATATAACTGTAACTATATAACTGTAACTATATAACTATAACTATATAACTGTAACTATATAACTGTAACTATATAAATGTAACTATATAACTATATAACTGTAACTATATAACTGTAACTATATAACTGTAACTATATAACTATAACTATATAACTGTAACTATATAACTGTAACTATATAACTGTAACTATATAACTGTAACTATATAACTGTAACTATATAACTATATAACTATAACTATATAACTATAACTATAACTATATAACTGTAACTATATAACTGTAACTATATAACTATAACTATATAACTATATAACTATATAACTATAACTATATAACTGTAACTATATAACTATATAACTGTAACTATATAACTATATAACTATAACTATATAACTATAACTATATAACTATAACTATATAACTATAACTATATAACTATAACTATATAACTATAATATAACTATATAACTATATAACTATATAACTATACCTATATAACTATAACTATATAACTATAACTATATAACTATATAGGGTGTCCCGTTAGCGCAATCGATAGGCGGTTGGCTTACCACGGCAACAGCCGGGGTTCGTACCCTGGCGAGGACACCTGGGTTTTACTAATTTCCTAAAAATTAGTACGAGCCGCGATAGCTCAGTGGTTAGTGAACTGGACTACTACGGACAAGGGGTAGGGTTCTTTCCCAACCGACGGCTCCGGGTTCACCCAGCCTTAAATGGGTACCGGATTTTTTCTGGGAAAGTAAATCAGCACGGGCGTAATACCGACCACATTACCCAAAAATCATGTGCTGAAGGTCTGTAAAATATAGGGTCACTAACACCATATTTCCCTATACGCCACTTGGCGTGACGGGGGGGTACTTTACTTTATATAACTATATAACTAACTATATAACTGTAACTATAAATACTGTAACTATATAACTATAACTATATAACTCTAACTATATAACTATAACTATATAACTATATAACTTTAACTATATAACTATAACTATAAAACTATTTGTACATGTTTAGTATACCGTACGAAGTAATGACAACCTCTAGTCAGGCCTATAATAAATTGTGTTATTCTAGTTCTACTGAATAGACAGCACATGCTGTCTTGTACTTAAAGAAGGGGCTATCCTTTAACTGGTGTGGTTTAAATATAATGGACCCTTAAACCGTCAGTGAGATGTTCACAAAAATAATGAATGTATATCTAATGTCTACAGTAGATTGTTCAAATATGGAAGCAATTTTGGACATTAGCAGACCTTAGGTATTAGTATTATTTGATTCCTGTGTGTTACCGGGCCTCATTATGAGGGAAGTAAAGAATAGTGACACTGTAACCTTCCAGGCATGTCGTAAGAGGCGACTAAGGAGGTTGATCGATGGCTTGACAAGCTGTCATTGTAAAAATATTGTTATGGAAACAGAGTCATAGATTTTAGAAGCAGTGATCTCTGCAATATGTGCCACTTTGGCACGCAAGGTTTCTGTTTTGAGATTGTGGTTCTGCCCTATGTGCCGTCTTCGGTTCAAAAGGACAATAGATAGTTATTAGTGGGTAACACTCAAACTGCTTCAAATCTCACAGAGCAGGCACATTGTCTAAATGTGATGGGAAAATACATAACTTGATCTCATCTCTTCTATGTGTTCTGAATTGTGAACTGAATAGATAACTCAATAATAGCCCTACTGGACGTCGTAACCGAATTCAGTTTTGTGTCTCTCCTTATTGCCTTCCTATACATTCTTGTTACAAGAGATTAACGCTCGGAAACTCCGATATTGTAGATACCGCTACTTCACGCTCCATGTCATCAGAAAGATCAGCTCAATCATGTGGAGGCTGCACAGACCCATCATTATAAACCACATCAAACCATGTTGTCGTTAGGCGCTGTTCACTTCCCATTGCTGGGCTCTGAACGGAACAGGGACTTACGGCGCTGTTGAACAGGTGCTGTTGTATCTATTGCGCAGGTGCTGTTGTTTTTGTTGAGCAGGTGTTGTTGTATTTGTTGAGCAGGTGCTGTTGTATTTGTTGAACAGCTGCTGTTGTATTTGTTGAGCAAGTGATGTTGTATTTGTTGAGCAGGGCTGTTGTATTTGTTGGACAGCTGCTGTTGTATTTGTTGAGCAAGTGATGTTGTATTTGTTGAGCAGGTGCTGTTGTATTTGTTGAACAGCTGCTGTTGTATTTGTTGAGCAAGTGATGTTGTATTTGTTGAGCAGGGCTGTTGTATTTGTTGAACAGCTGCTGTTGTATTTTTGAGCAAGTGATGTTGTATTTGTTGAGCAGGTGCTGTTGTATTTGTTGAACAGCTGCTGTTGTATTTGTTGAGCAAGTGATGTTGTATTTGTTGAGCAGGGCTGTTGTATTTGTTGAACAGCTGCTGTTGTATTTGCAATAAATATTTTTTTTTTCGTATTTTGTAATGCTGTACAATGAGTCTATTTCTTCTATTTTTTTTATCTTCTTTTTACCGTTCCGGGTGTCGAGTGAGATAAACAATTATGGATCTATCTTTCTCTTCACAAAACCTCAGCTATTGACACTAGATGATGTTGTAGAGTTTGTATGATGCTACTCATTCATATTTTGTGTTCTGCTCTTGTTTGTATCTGCCTCGTAGGAAAGTAAACAGTTCAGATGTGTGGTGACAGCTTAACTGAACATGAATGAAGGTAAACAGATCAAATGTGTGGTGACAGCTTTACTGAACATGAATGAAAGTAAACAGATCAAATGTGTGGTGACAGCTTTACTGAACATGAATGAAGGTAAACAGATCAAATGTACCTACTCATTCTATGATTTGCTGAAATATCGCCTCAGAAGTTTCCCTCTATAATAATATTCATTTATTATTATTAGTCTCCAGTATAAACCATAGGAAACTGCTATTCTTGCCGTTTCGTCCTATATAATATGTGTCTGCAACGCAGGTATTCAGCCCTACCGGGAGATATGTGTCTTGACAGGAAATACAATTTCTGTACAGTGTCTTGTATATGCTATAGTCATAAGAACACCTGCGTTAAAGACATAGCCAATGATAGCTAATTTTTTAGTTAGCTGAATTGGCGGTGTTCCCTAGCGTTTGGCTTCTCGTGGCAAGGCGTTGTGCCAAGGAATACAGGTTCGATCCTGCTTTAAACTTTATATTGTTCTTTGTTTTTTTTTTTATATTGTTGATTATTTGTCATTGTTTTCCGTGTGCTATAAACATACCTCCTTCTTTTATGATTCGCTGAATTATCGCCTCGGATTTTCCCGCTATAATAATATTCATATATTGTTATTTGTCTCCAGTATAAATAATGTCATAACATCATTTCAAGCTGTATTACAGCAACAAATGGAAGAGAAAAGACTTATGAAAAGGATGAGAAATGACGTGGCTTATTGGGCCTGACTTGTTCACTCTGAGGCCGAATGTGTTTGTCAAACATTGGTAGAATCAGTATCGAAAGAAGCTGTTCACCAAAAACAAAACCTCAACAACAAAATACATAATAGCCTCCACTAAACCGTCTGACAAAACGAAAAAGGACATACAGATATATATATATATATGGAGCCGCGATAGCTCAGTGGTTAGTGAACTGGACTACTAAGGACCAGAGTAAGGCTTCCAGGTTCACCCAGCATTAAATTCGCACCGGTTTTGTTCTGGGAAGTAAAGCGGCACGGGCGTTATACCGACCACATTACCTCAAAAACAATGTTCTAATGGTCTATACAAATTATGGTCATTAACAACATATTTTCTATACTCCACTTGGCGTGTCGGGGCTCTATTACTTTATTTATATTTACTTTATATATATATATATATATATATATATATCATCCCCCGCACCTTCTTTCAATTCTGATCGTATGGACTACGTCCCTCCTTCAGAAATTCTTGAAACGAAGTCGAAAAGGGGATAGTGCGACTGGGTAAAACACTATCTCCACATTCCGTGCCCAGGCAGAGTAGGCAAAGTGAAATGAGGAAGAAAGCACCAATGTTTAAACTTGGCTCAAGGACTATGTGCCCTACACTGTTAAAAGTAAACTTTGGCCCTGGAACAACACGAAACAACATTTAAGACCAAGCTCTTAATATATCGAACTGTGCACACAGATATGGATCTGAAATCTGGACCACATATTAAAATCACGAAAAAAGAATAAATGTCTTCCACGTGTTATGTCTCCGCAGAATAATGCACATCAATGGCAAGACAAAATAACCAAATTAACAGTCCAGCTTAGTGCTAAGACCCCAACAATCATGTCGATGCTCAGAAGCCGAAGGTTAAGATGGTTGGGGCACGTCCAGCGACTGGACGAAAAACGCATCCGCAAGCAAACACTATATGGTGAACTAATACACGGGAAAAGACAAATCGACAGACCTAAACTACGATACAGAGATATCTGTAAATCATCTCTGGATGACTTCTCCATCTGTGAAAATGACTGAGAACATCTGGCAAGTGATCGCACATATGGAGAGCATGTATAAGGAATGGTATAACATCATTTGAGACTGTGCCTAAGACAAAACTTAAACGAGAAAAGACTCATGAAAAAGAATGGAAAACCCCGTAGATAACCTGACTTGTTCATTTTGTGGTTGTGCTATTGGTTATTGTTTATTGGTTATGGAAGGCCTCGGCATCACAGCAAAAGAATTAAAATCCATAATTGCTCAACCGCCCGTGCCAGTAGAATCATTCGAATTACTAACACATCTCCCAAACAAAGAAAGGTAACTGTAGTCCCCATCGTAGCAGTCTCAGCACACGCACAAAAGACATAAGGCGAAACCGCGCAGAAAGTGAACACAGCCAACTGTTCCCTGTCCATACGATATCATCATTCATCGTAAACAAGCAGGATATCGAAACAGGATCAAAACGGATGAGACACACAGCTCACGGTGTGCACAGAGCACTTAACTCAGTAGCTCCTGCAACAAGCCGGACTTGGAATATGAGGAAACTGCAAGAAGGAACACTTTTCAGACATAGCCTTCAATGGTTCCTGCCGCCTATCCACCATATACCATGGAAGTTCGCGTCCTCCCGAAAATGATGATCGTCGTAGCACTTGATGATGTTAGGCCATCGTTGATGACTCTAATTCCAAACATATAGACACACAGTGGTGCTAAGTTATCATTTTCAATCCAACAGAAGCCACTGACCTGTAGTTAGTAAAACCACAGAGAGAATATGATTTTGTGACCTTCACTGATTCACTCTTGGATGTGAATGTGTAGTTTACACAAGAGGAGAAGTTTCAACTACAGTGATCAAAGTAAACATTGCTTAGTCCATGGCTCAAATATAAATAAGCTCTTGTGGTCGTGTGTGTTTGTCAACCATTGGTAGTTTAACCACGAGAGAAGATGTTCGATAAAAACAAAACCTAAAAAAAATACACATTAGCCCCCATAGACCATCTGACAAAACGAAAAGGACCATATATATGTATATATACTTTACGAGAAGTCATAGAAAACCATCTTATTAGTTGAACCATTTTTGTCATGACAACAAGGGAGATATTTGTGAACCTATTACTCATACACAATGTAAGGTCGTTAGATGTCGTACATTTGTAGTAGGTTTGATCTCTGAAGACATTGAAACATATATATTAGTAACCGCTAGAATTACGTGAGTTGATATCATGGTTGACTGGAATATGGTTTCTGGTAGTGGTTGTACGTTGACATATAATGTATGAAACTGGATCGTGATTGTGTTCTGTATTCTATTACAGGAGTCGTTGTCTCAGTTGCCACCTACACTGCTGCCTACAGCTGACTGTAGCTATTTATTTTGCTTTAGTTTCTCTCACATTTACCACTTTCAACCTTGTAACCTGACGGTACATTCTGTCAGTAATATTTCCATAAATCTACAAACCATTTCTACATTTATAATCCTGGTATTTTGATATTCTGACTCTGTCACAGTTCTGACAGAATTGATTCACGACCAAAAGATGGCTAAATTCATTTTCTTAAAGTTCACGCACTCATTGATAAAATATACATCAGTGACAATCGCTGACATTTGTTGACGTCACAACAAAGAAGTAATCAGATGACACTGACATGTACAACCCCGTGTACACATTGACTCTAGTTCGATATCAAATTACTTACAACATAGTCTCCTCTCACCAAAATAATAATCTGATGAGACATCCAGATTTTTTTTTTTTAAATGTATGATATAGGTGGGCTGCTTTGTTTCATGTCTGATTGAAATAAAAACATTTTTTTAAACGTGGTCAGTGTCTTATAAATGTAAATGTTACTCCCGGTGTAAAAACATATGGCAAATAAAAAAAATATATATATATATATATATATATATTTAAAGCTCATTTTTGCCAGTACATCTCAAAAAGAATTAAGAACTCCGTTAATGATATAATTCATTTATGCCCAATATTAGCAAGAAGGGTTGAACAGAAATCATAATCACGATGCATGATCTTTGAAGAACAATGCATTCATCACAGCCAGTCTAATAGAATCTCTGTCTCTAGCAAGATTACCCACTTCGTCTGTTGTCACATGCAAGGTCTCATTGATGCCTTGAAACTACCTTCAACCTCTTGTTCTGCCCCTGATACGACGCCCAGGAACCACGCCCTTCAATTATTGTTATTTCCAGCCCTGATGTTGACGTTGCCATAGTATTTTAATTTAATCTGTAGAATGATGTGTATAAACTAGCTCTTTGTAATGTTTAAATGTTGTAATGTCCTCATTGCTCTTTTTTCATTATCCAGGAGGAAACAATCATAATTTTTTTGGGCATGTAATGAGAAGGCAGCAGCTGGAATATATTGTAACAAATGGGAAAGATGAGGGACGAAGAGATAGAGGGAAGCAAAGAGAAAAGTTATCAGACAGCTTAGGAGAATGGCGTGGCAGAAGGTCAACAGCAGAAATGATAAATAACTGTCGAGATCGAAAGTTGTGAAGAGACATTATCATCAACGCCTGCAGGCATGTTAATTGATGATGATGACGATTATGATAATAATAATGACGATGATGATTGCTAATCTTCTTTTGATCTATTTCTGACAGTCTCCATAATTAGTTACTACAGATCCCGTACTCATTATTTGTTACAATTTTAAGTTCTTCACTGTTGATTTTAGATTTGGCTTTTTGTTTTGTCAAAGGATATTAACTTAATTGTCTGTATGTTTAGATAGAGTTTTTGCTCTTCACCACTGTGTTTATTAACAAAATCGTCTCTGTTAATCCCTCTGCACTGTTTGAGATTAGGACTGTGCCATCAGCGTATCTGTGTTCTGGAATTATGTTGCCATTTATTGTGAAAGGGTCGAACTTCACAAATCTGTCAACGTTTCTGCCATTTCTCATGATGTTCACAGCATAGATGTTGAACAGGTATGAACAGAGGGTGCATCTTTGCCTCACACCTTTTATATATTTCAAACCAATTTGACGTTTCGCCCGTTGTTCTGATAGATGCTTGCCGTTCGTGATGTAGCGAGTTGATAAGTTGTATTAGAAGTTTAGGAAACCCAGATTTTGTATGATGTTCTACAGTTTCTGATGTTGTATGCAGTAAAAAATGCTTGCTGTAACCTATGAAGCATGTATGCAGTAATGTGTTGTTTTGTCTACACTTCTCAACAATGTTTATCATATTAAATAAGAAGTGGTCACGTGTACCCTTGCTGAACTATATGAAGTTCTTGTTAACTTTCTTGCTATCCTCTTCACAACGATCAATAAGAGTATTTATCGACATGGCTTATGAGTTCTGCAGCAGAACACAACCTCAGATTTCCTTTCTTTAGAACGGGGATGTACATTAATTCTTTTCCAGGCTTTTAGCCCGTCTGCATTTGTTCAGATCTTCACACAGTCCATGGTAAATACGAACACTGGCCTTCCCTCCAGGGTGGGTACAAATAATAATACATAAATATTATTATATGGGGAACTTCCGAGGCGATAATAGGGAATAATAGAACAAAGAAGTATGTGTTAGCACTCGGAAAAATTGACAGACAAACAACAATAGAAAAAAACGAAGAACAATATATGGTCCGAAGTGGGATCGAACCCGTACTCAGTGGCACCGCGCCTTGCCACGAGAAGCCGAACGCTTGGCACACTACCACGCAGCCAACTAAAAAATTGGCTATTGCAGTAGTGTCTTACACGATGACGTTCTCAATGACTATAGCATAGGGTAACGATCACAGACCGGAAATAATTGTATATTTGTACTTTCCTATTAATGCAAGTATCTCCCAGTAGGGCTGAATACTTGTGTTTGTAGACAAACATTTATTGGACGAAACAGCACGAATAGTAGTTCCCAGTGATTATATACTGGGTACAAATAATAATACATAAATATTATTATATGGGAACTTCCGAGGCGATAATAGGGAATAATAGAACAAAGAAGTATGTGTTAGCACTCGGAAAAATTGACAGACAAACAACAATAGAAAAAAACGAAGAACAATATATGGTCCGAAGTGGGATCGAACCCGTACTCAGTGGCACCGCGCCTTGCCACGAGAAGCCGAACGCTTGGCACACTACCACGCAGCCACTAAAAAATTGGCTATTGCAGTAGTGTCTTACACGATGACGTTCTCAATGACTATAGCATAGGGTAACGATCACAGACCGAAATAAATTGTATATTTGTACTTTCCTATTAATGCAAGTATCTCCCAGTAGGGCTGAATACTTGTGTTGTAGACAAACATTTATTGGACGAAACAGCACGAATAGTAGTTCCCAGTGATTATATACTGGGTACAAATAATAATACATAAATATTATTATATGGGGAACTTCCGAGGCGATAATAGGGAATAATAGAACAAAGAAGTATGTGTTAGCACTCGGAAAAATTGACAGACAAACAACAATAGAAAAAACGAAGAACAATATATGGTCCGAAGTGGGATCGAACCCGTACTCAGTGGCACCGCGCCTTGCCACGAGAAGCCGAACGCTTGGCACACTACCACGCAGCCAACTAAAAAATTGGCTATTGCAGTAGTGTCTTACACGATGACGTTCTCAATGACTATAGCATAGGTAACGATCACAGACCGAAATAATTGGGCTGAATACTTGTGTTGTAGACAAACATTTATTGGACGAAACAGCACGAATAGTAGTTCCCAGTGATTATATACTGGGTACAAATAATAATACATAAATATTATTATATGGGGAACTTCCGAGGCGATAATAGGGAATAATAGAACAAAGAAGTATGTGTTAGCACTCGGAAAAATTGACAGACAAACAACAATAGAAAAAAACGAAGAACAATATATGGTCCGAAGTGGGATCGAACCCGTACTCAGTGGCACCGCGCCTTGCCACGAGAAGCCGAACGCTTGGCACACTACCATGCAGCCAACTAAAAAATTGGCTATTGCAGTAGTGTCTTACACGATGACGTTCTCAATGACTATAGCATAGGGTAACGATCACAGACCGGAAATAATTGTATATTTGTACTTTCCTATTAATGCAAGTATCTCCCAGTAGTGGCTGAATACTTGTGTTGTAGACAAACATTTATTGGACGAAACAGCACGAATAGTAGTTCCCAGTGATTATATACTGGGTACAAATAATAATACATAAATATTATTATATGGGGAACTTCCGAGGCGATAATAGGGAATAATAGAACAAAGAAGTATGTGTTAGCACTCGGAAAAATTGACAGACAAACAACAATAGAAAAAAACGAAGAACAATATATGGTCCGAAGTGGGATCGAACCCGTACTCAGTGGCACCGCGCCTTGCCACGAGAAGCCGAACGCTTGGCACACTACCACGCAGCCAACTAAAAAATTGGCTATTGCAGTAGTGTCTTACACGATGACGTTCTCAATGACTATAGCATAGGGTAACGATCACAGACCGGAAATAAATTGTATATTTGTACTTTCCTATTAATGCAAGTATCTCCCAGTAGGGCTGAATACTTGTGTTGTAGACAAACATTTATTGGACGCACAGCACGAATAGTAGTTCCCAGTGATTATATACTGGGTACAAATAATAATACATAAATATTATTATATGGGGAACTTCCGAGGCGATAATAGGGAATAATAGAACAAAGAAGTATGTGTTAGCACTCGGAAAAATTGACAGACAAACAACAATAGAAAAAAACGAAGAACAATATATGGTCCGAAGTGGGATCGAACCCGTACTCAGTGGCACCGCGCCTTGCCACGAGAAGCCGAACGCTTGGCACACTACCACGCAGCCAACTAAAAAATTGGCTATTGCAGTAGTGTCTTACACGATGACGTTCTCAATGACTATAGCATAGGGTAACGATCACAGACCGGAAATAAATTGTATATTTGTACTTTCCTATTAATGCAAGTATCTCCCAGTAGGGCTGAATACTTGTGTTGTAGACAAACATTTATTGGACGAAACAGCACGAATAGTAGTTCCCAGTGATTATATACTGGGTACAAATAATAATACATAATATTATTATATGGGGAACTTCCGAGGCGATAATAGGGAATAATAGAACAAAGAAGTATGTGTTAGCACTCGGAAAATTGACAGACAAACAACAATAGAAAAAAACGAAGAACAATATATGGTCCGAAGTGGGATCGAACCCGTACTCAGTGGCACCGCGCCTTGCCACGAGAACCCGATGCTTGGCACACTACCACGCAGCCAACTAAAATTGGCTATTGCAGTAGTGTCTTACACGATGACGTTCTCAATGACTATAGCATAGGGTAACGATCACAGACCGGAAATAAATTGTATATTTGTACTTTCCTATTAATGCAAGTATCTCCCAGTAGGGCTGAATACTTGTGTTGTAGACAAACATTTATTGGACGAAACAGCACGAATAGTAGTTCCCAGTGATTATATACTGAGTACAAATAATAATACATAAATATTATTATATGGGGAACTTCCGAGGCGATAATAGGGAATAATAGAACAAAGAAGTATGTGTTAGCACTCGGAAAAATTGACAGACAAACAACAATAGAAAAAAACGAAGAACAATATATGGTCCGAAGTGGATCGAACCCGTACTCAGTGGCACCGCGCCTTGCCACGAGAAGCCGAACGCTTGGCACACTACCACGCAGCCAACTAAAAAATTGGCTATTGCAGTAGTGTCTTACACGATGACGTTCTCAATGACTATAGCATAGGGTAACGATCACAGACCGGAAATAATTGTATATTTGTACTTTCCTATTAATGCAAGTATCTCCCAGTAGGGCTGAATACTTGTGTTGTAGACAAACATTTATTGGACGAAACAGCACGAATAGTAGTTCCCAGTGATTATATACTGGGTACAAATAATAATACATAAATATTATTATATGGGGAACTTCCGAGGCGATAATAGGGAATAATAGAACAAAGAAGTATGTGTTAGCACTCGGAAAAATTGACAGACAAACAACAATAGAAAAAAAACGAAGAACAATATATGGTCCGAAGTGGGATCGAACCCGTACTCAGTGGCACCGCGCCTTGCCACGAGAAGCCGAACGCTTGGCACACTACCACGCAGCCAACTAAAAAATTGGCTATTGCAGTAGTGTCTTACACGATGACGTTCTCAATGACTATAGCATAGGGTAACGATCACAGACCGGAAATAAATTGTATATTTGTACTTTCCTATTAATGCAAGTATCTCCCAGTAGGGCTGAATACTTGTGTTGTAGACAAACATTTATTGGACGAAACAGCACGAATAGTAGTTCCCAGTGATTATATACTGGGTACAAATAATAATACATAAATATTATTATATGGGGAACTTCCGAGGCGATAATAGGGAATAATAGAACAAAGAAGTATGTGTTAGCACTCGGAAAAATTGACAGACAAACAACAATAGAAAAAAACGAAGAACAATATATGGTCCGAAGTGGATCGAACCCGTACTCAGTGGCACCGCGCCTTGCCACGAGAAGCCGAACGCTTGGCACACTACCACGCAGCCAACTAAAAAATTGGCTATTGCAGTAGTGTCTTACACGATGACGTTCTCAATGACTATAGCATAGGGTAACGATCACAGACCGGAAATAAATTGTATATTTGTACTTTCCTATTAATGCAAGTATCTCCCAGTAGGGCTGAATACTTGTGTTGTAGACAAACATTTATTGGACGAAACAGCACGAATAGTAGTTCCCAGTGATTATATACTGGGTACAAATAATAATACATAAATATTATTATATGGGGAACTTCCGAGGCGATAATAGGGAATAATAGAACAAAGAAGTATGTGTTAGCACTCGGAAAAATTGACAGACAAACAACAATAGAAAAAAACGAAGAACAATATATGGTCCGAAGTGGGATCGAACCCGTACTCAGTGGCACCGCGCCTTGCCACGAGAAGCCGAACGCTTGGCACACTACCACGCAGCCAACTAAAAAATTGGCTATTGCAGTAGTGTCTTACACGATGACGTTCTCAATGACTATAGCATAGGGTAACGATCACAGACCGGAAATAAATTGTATATTTGTACTTTCCTATTAATGCAAGTATCTCCCAGTAGGGCTGAATACTTGTGTTGTAGACAAACATTTATTGGACGAAACAGCACGAATAGTAGTTCCCAGTGATTATATACTGGGTACAAATAATAATACATAAATATTATTATATGGGGAACTTCCGAGGCGATAATAGTGAATAATAGAACAAGAAGTATGTGTTAGCACTCGGAAAAATTGACAGACAAACAACAATAGAAAAAAACGAAGAACAATATATGGTCCGAAGTGGGATCGAACCCGTACTCAGTGGCACCGCGCCTTGCCACGAGAAGCCGAACGCTTGGCACACTACCACGCAGCCAACTAAAAAATTGGCTATTGCAGTAGTGTCTTACACGATGACGTTCTCAATGACTATAGCATAGGGTAACGATCACAGACCGGAAATAAATTGTATATTTGTACTTTCCTATTAATGCAAGTATCTCCCAGTAGGGCTGAATACTTGTGTTGTAGACAAACATTTATTGGACGAAACAGCACGAATAGTAGTTCCCAGTGATTATATACTGGGTACAAATAATAATACATAAATATTATTATATGGGGAACTTCCGAGGCGATAATAGGGAATAATAGAAAAAGAAGTATGTGTTAGCACTCGGAAAAATTGACAGACAAACAACAATAGAAAAAAACGAAGAACAATATATGGTCCGAAGTGGGATCGAACCCGTACTCAGTGGCACCGCGCCTTGCCACGAGAAGCCGAACGCTTGGCACACTACCACGCAGCCAACTAAAAAATTGGCTATTGCAGTAGTGTCTTACACGATGACGTTCTCAATGACTATAGCATAGGGTAACGATCACAGACCGGAAATAAATTGTATATTTGTACTTTCCTATTAATGCAAGTATCTCCCAGTAGGGCTGAATACTTGTGTTGTAGACAAACATTTATTGGACGAAACAGCACGAATAGTAGTTTCCCAGTGATTATATACTGGGTACAAATAATAATACATAAATATTATTATATGGGGAACTTCCGAGGCGATAATAGGGAATAATAGAACAAAGAAGTATGTGTTAGCACTCGGAAAAATTGACAGACAACAACAATAGAAAAAACGAAGAACAATATATGGTCCGAAGTGGGATCGAACCCGTACTCAGTGGCACCGCGCCTTGCCACGAGAAGCCGAACGCTTGGCACACTACCACGCAGCCAACTAAAAAATTGGCTATTGCAGTAGTGTCTTACACGATGACGTTCTCAATGACTATAGCATAGGGTAACGATCACAGACCGGAAATAAATTGTATATTTGTACTTTCCTATTAATGCAAGTATCTCCCAGTAGGGCTGAATACTTGTGTTGTAGACAAACATTTATTGGACGAAACAGCACGAATAGTAGTTCCCAGTGATTATATACTGGGTACAAATAATAATACATAAATATTATTATATGGGGAACTTCCGAGGCGATAATAGGGAATAATAGAACAAAGAAGTATGTGTTAGCACTCGGAAAAATTGACAGACAAACAACAATAGAAAAAAAACGAAGAACAATATATGGTCCGAAGTGGGATCGAACCCGTACTCAGTGGCACCGCGCCTTGCCACGAGAAGCCGAACGCTTGGCACACTACCACGCAGCCAACTAAAAATTGGCTATTGCAGTAGTGTCTTACACGATGACGTTCTCAATGACTATAGCATAGGGTAACGATCACAGACCGGAAATAAATTGTATATTTGTACTTTCCTATTATGCAAGTATCTCCCAGTAGGGCTGAATACTTGTGTTGTAGACAAACATTTATTGGACGAAACAGCACGAATAGTAGTTTCCCAGTGATTATATACTGGGTACAAATATAATACATAAATATTATTATATGGGGAACTTCCGAGGCGATAATAGGAATAATAGAACAAAGAAGTATGTGTTAGCACTCGGAAAAATTGACAGACAAACAACAATAGAAAAAAACGAAGAACAATATATGGTCCGAAGTGGATCGAACCCGTACTCAGTGCACCGCGCCTTGCCACGAGAAGCCGAACGCTTGGCACACTACCACGCAGCCAACTAAAAAATTGGCTATTGCAGTAGTGTCTTACACGATGACGTTCTCAATGACTATAGCATAGGGTAACGATCACAGACCGGAAATAAATTGTATATTTGTACTTTCCTATTAATGCAAGTATCTCCCAGTAGGGCTGAATACTTGTGTGTAGACAAACATTTATTGGACGAAACAGCACGAATAGTAGTTCCCAGTGATTATATACTGGGTACAAATAATAATACATAAATATTATTATATGGGGAACTTCCGAGGCGATAATAGGGAATAATAGAACAAAGAAGTATGTGTTTAGCACTCGGAAAAATTGACAGACAAACAACAATAGAAAAAAACGAAGAACAATATATGGTCCGAAGTGGGATCGAACCCGTACTCAGTGGCACCGCGCCTTGCCACGAGAAGCCGAACGCTTGGCACACTACACGCAGCCAACTAAAAATTGGCTATTGCAGTAGTGTCTTACACGATGACGTTCTCAATGACTATAGCATAGGGTAACGATCACAGACCGGAAATAAATTGTATATTTGTACTTTCCTATTAATGCAAGTATCTCCCAGTAGGGCTGAATACTTGTGTTGTAGACAAACATTTATTGGACGAAACAGCACGAATAGTAGTTCCCAGTGATTATATACTGGGTACAAATAATAATACATAAATATTATTATATGGGGAACTTCCGAGGCGATAATAGGGAATAATAGAACAAAGAAGTATGTGTTAGCACTCGGAAAAATTGACAGACAAACAACAATAGAAAAAAAACGAAGAACATATATGGTCCGAAGTGGGATCGAACCCGTACTCAGTGCACCGCGCCTTGCCACGAGAAGCCGAACGCTTGGCACACTACCACGCAGCCAACTAAAAAAATTGGCTATTGCAGTAGTGTCTTACACGATGACGTTCTCAATGACTATAGCATAGGTAACGATCACAGACCGGAAATAAATTGTATATTTGTACTTTCCTATTAATGCAAGTATCTCCCAGTAGGGCTGAATACTTGTGTTGTAGACAAACATTTATTGGAAAAACAGCACGAATAGTAGTTCCCAGTGATTTATACTGGGTACAAATAATAATACATAAATATTATTATATGGGGAACTTCCGAGGCGATAATAGGGAATAATAGAACAAAGAAGTATGTGTTAGCACTCGGAAAAATTGACAGACAAAACAACAATAGAAAAAACGAAGAACAATATATGGTCCGAAGTGGGATCGAACCCGTACTCAGTGGCACCGCGCTTTGCCACGAGAAGCCGAACGCTTGGCACACTACCACGCAGCCAACTAAAAAATTGGCTATTGCAGTAGTGTCTTACACGATGACGTTCTCAATGACTATAGCATAGGGTAACGATCACAGACCGGAAATGCTATAAGAATACTTGATATTTGATTTTGTACTTTTCCTATTAATGCAGTATCTCCCATTAGGGCTGAATACTGTGTTGTGACAAACATTTATTGGACGAAACAGCACGAATAGTAGTTCCCAGTGATTATATACTGGGTACAAATAATAATACATAAATATTATTATATGTGGAACTTCCGAGGCGATATAGGGAATAATAGAACAAGAAGTATGTGTTAGCACTCGGAAAAATTGACAGACAAACAACAATAGAAAAAAACGAAGAACAATATATGGTCCGAAGTGGGATCGAACCCGTACTCAGTGGCACCGCGCCTTGCCACGAGAAGCCGAACGCTTGGCACACTACCACGCAGCCAAATAAAAAATTGGCTATTGCAGTAGTGTCTTACACGATGACGTTCTCAATGACTATAGCATAGGGTAACGATCACAGACCGGAAATAAATTGTATATTTGTACTTTCCTATTAATGCAAGTATCTCCCAGTAGGGCTGAATACTTGTGTTGTAGACAAACATTTATTGGACGAAACAGCACGAATAGTAGTTCCCAGTGATTATATACTGGGTACAAATAATAATACATAATATTATTATATGGGGAACTTCCGAGGCGATAATAGGGAATAATAGAACAAAGAAGTATGTGTTAGCACTCGGAAAAATTGACAGACAAACAACAATAGAAAAAACGAAGAACAATATATGGTCCGAAGTGGGATCGAACCCGTACTCAGTGGCACCGCGCCTTGCCACGAGAAGCCGAACGCTTGGCACACTACCACGCAGCCAACTAAAAAATTGGCTATTGCAGTAGTGTCTTACACGATGACGTTCTCAATGACTATAGCATAGGGTAACG
Source organism: Megaustenia siamemsis (assembly GCA_032433765.1). Lineage (NCBI taxonomy): Eukaryota > Metazoa > Mollusca > Gastropoda > Stylommatophora > Ariophantidae > Megaustenia > Megaustenia siamemsis. The sequence goes on from JAVIAB010000160.1 coordinate 8,050,591, forward strand.
ATCACAGACCGGAAATAAATTGTATATTTGTACTTTCCTATTAATGCAAGTATCTCCAGTAGGGCTGAATACTTGTGTTGTAGACAAACATTTATTGGACGAAAACAGCACGAATAGTAGTTCCCAGTGATTATATACTGGGTACAAATAATAATACATAAATATTATTATATGGGAACTTCCGAGCGATAATAGGGAATAATAGAACAAAGAAGTATGTGTTAGCACTCGGAAAAATTGACAGACAAACAACAATAGAAAAAAACGAAGAACAATATATGGTCCGAAGTGGGATCGAACCCGTACTCAGTGGCACCGCCCTTGCCACGAGAAGCCGAACGCTTGGCACACTACCACGCAGCCAACTAAAAAATTGGCTATTGCAGTAGTGTCTTACACGATGACGTTCTCAATGACTATAGCATAGGGTAACGATCACAGACCGGAAATAAATTGTATATTTGTACTTTCCTATTAATGCAAGTATCTCCCAGTAGGGCTGAATACTTGTGTTGTAGACAACATTTATTGGACGAAACAGCACGAATAGTAGTTCCCAGTGATTATATACTGGGTACAAATAATATACATAAATATTATTATATGGGGAACTTCCGAGGCGATAATAGGGAATAATAGAACAGAAGAAGTATGTGTTAGCACTCGGAAAATTGACAGACAAACAACAATAGAAAAAAACGAAGAACAATATATGGTCCGAAGTGGGATCGAACCCGTACTCAGTGCACCGCGCCTTGCCACGAGAAGCCGAACGCTTGGCACACTACCACGCAGCCAACTAAAAAATTGGCTATTGCAGTAGTGTCTTACACGATGACGTTCTCAATGACTATAGCATAGGGTAACGATCACAGACCGGAAATAAATTGTATATTTGTACTTTCCTATTAATGCAAGTATCTCCCAGTAGGGCTGAATACTTGTGTTGTAGACAAACATTTATTGGACGAAACAGCACGAATAGTAGTTCCCAGTGATTATATACTGGGTACAAATAATAATACATAAATATTATTATATGGGGAACTTCGAGGCGATAATAGGGAATAATAGAACAAAGAAGTATGTGTTAGCACTCGGAAAAAATTGACAGACAAACAACATAGAAAAAAACGAAGAACAATATATGGTCCGAAGTGGGATCGAACCCGTACTCAGTGGCACCGCGCCTTGCCACGAGAAGCCGAACGCTTGGCACACTACCACGCAGCCAACTAAAAATTGGCTATTGCAGTAGTGTCTTACACGATGACGTTCTCAATGACTATAGCATAGGGTAACGATCACAGACCGGAAATAAATGTATATTTGTACTTTCCTATTAATGCAAGTATCTCCCAGTAGGGCTGAATACTTGTGTTGTAGACAAACATTTATTGGACGAAACAGCACGAATAGTAGTTCCCAGTGATTATATACTGGGTACAAATAATAATACATAAATATTATTATATGGGGAACTTCCGAGGCGATAATAGGGAATATAGAACAAAGAAGTATGTGTTAGCACTCGAAAAATTGACAGACAAACAACAATAGAAAAAAACGAAGAACATATATGGTCCGAAGTGGGATCGAACCCGTACTCAGTGGCACCGCGCCTTGCCACGAGAAGCCGAACGCTTGGCACACTACCACGCAGCCAACTAAAAAATTGGCTATTGCAGTAGTGTCTTACACGATGACTTTCTCATGACTATAGCATAGGGTAACGATCACAGACCGGAAATAAATTGTATATTTGTACTTTCCTATTAATGCAAGTATCTCCCAGTAGGGCTGAATACTTGTGTTTGTAGACAAACATTTATTGGACGAAACAGCACGAATAGTAGTTCCCAGTGATTATATACTGGGTACAAATAATAATACATAAATATTATTATATGGGGACTTCCGAGGCGATAATAGGGAATAATAGAACAAAGAAGTATGTGTTAGCACTCGGAAAATTGACAGACAACAACAATAGAAAAAACGAAGAACAATATATGGTCCGAAGTGGGATCGAACCCGTACTCAGTGGCACCGCGCCTTGCCACGAGAAGCCGAACGCTTGGCACACTACCACCAGCCAACTAAAAATTGGCTATTGCAGTAGTGTCTTACACGATGGACGTTCTCAATGACTATAGCATAGGGTAACGATCACAGACCGGAAATAATTGTATATTTGTACTTTCCTATTAATGCAAGTATCTCCCAGTAGGGCTGAATACTTGTGTTGTAGACAAACATTTATTGGACGAAACAGCACGAATAGTAGTTCCCAGTGATTATATACTGGGTACAAATAATAATACATAAATATTATTATATGGGGAACTTCCGAGGCGATAATAGGGAATAAAGAACAAAGAAGTATGTGTTAGCACTCGGAAAAATTGACAGACAAACAACAATAGAAAAAAACGAAGAACAATATATGGTCCGATGGGATCGAACCCGTACTCAGTGGCACCGCGCCCTTGCCACGAGAAGCCGAACGCTTGGCACACTACCACGCAGCCAACTAAAAAATTGGCTATTGCAGTAGTGTCTTACACATGACGTTCTCAATGACTATAGCATAGGGTAACGATCACAGACCGGAAATAAATTGTATATTTGTACTTTCGCTATTAATGCAAGTATCTCCCAGTAGGGCTGATACT